>JBBGZY010000438.1:27290000-27632500 GCA_037952925.1 Lithobates clamitans
ATTTTATTAAAACCACATGGGCTCCACTTTGTTCATTTATTCATTAAGACATCCCACTTTTTACTTCAAATATATGTCTTCTCTCCTGCACTGAATTATAGGGACCATATTTCACTTCTGCCTGGATGCAATTATACAAAAGCCAAAGACTCCATTTCTACTGGGAGGGTAGAATGGGTTTGGGTCATAATTCTAAACTGCACTTTCATGCAAAGTGTTCTTAGTAAATCATTGCTCGTTTATTCAGGCCGTAATTTCTGCTTCTCTGGCAGTCCAGTAGACAGGAGCTTCTTTTTAAAGTCAAGAAGGTAATAGCAGAAAATTCTCAGTACTGCCAGTGGATATTTCCAGTAGGTTTCCATCCATGTGGCTCACATTAAAATACCTTTCATTCCCAGTATGTTAGGAACCACATTGCTAAGTGTAAGCAGGCATGCCATGCCGATAAACCCTTTCACTACCTGATCGGCTCCAAGCAGGCTGCAGAAATGATTATGTCATTCCAGATGTAATGTAAGGATTTAGATCCAATACTGTTCACATTGTTCATTCAACCCTACAGGCAACACGTCTGCCAATGTGCATGGGAACTGTGTGTTACAGTAGACTGATCTGACTATTGACTGAATCAATAGCACATATTTTAATGAAGCACATCATATTGTTTCGCAACTCCACATCCTTCTACACAGGAAGTATAAAGATGCAAGGAACAGAAGCTAAAAGGACTAAGGTTGTACTTTTGAGATATTTTTATGTCTTTACATACTGTGGTTACTTTTTCCTAATTGTGTTTCTCTCTTCTAGCCACCTTGAACAAGCAGCAGAGTTATCAAATTACATTATGTAAGTGGAAGAGCGTTTGTACAAAAGGGAAACATTCAAGTGCACTTAGCACAGTATGATTATTAAAGTGGTTGTAAACCCACATGAGAAAAAAAAAAAAAGACCTGCCAGACAAAGGCATAATGAGCTAGTATGCATAGCATACTAGCTCATTATATAATACTCACCTAAGATCGAAGCCCTCGTACACAGCACCGGCAGGCAACATTTCTCCCCAGAGTTACTTCCGGGTATCGCGGCTCCAGCACTGTGATTGGCAGAAGCCGCGATGATGTCACTCCCGCGCATGCGCGCAGGAGCCGCCAATAACGGCACACTCACTGAAGCAAACGACACGTATGTGCCATTGATTCAGTGCGCATGTGCCAATGTTATCGACACATGCAGATACAGGGGATGTCTCCTAAACCATGCAGGTTTAGGAGATATCCGGGGTAGCTATAGGTAAGCCTTATTATAGGCTTACCTGTAGCAAAAAGTGGTCTCTAAGGGTTTACAACCACTTTAAGTACCACCTTGGCAGTATGATTATGTAGTGATCTGCTGCCCTCTACTGTCTGAATTTGTAAATGCCTGTAAATATATTATGAATGCACTTCCTGCTCCTGGTTGTTGGTTTGGAAACCCTGAAGGAGGGAGTGGAGAGAGAGAGAAAGTCCCAGCCACACGTCTTAGCCATGCTACTAAATCCTGGACCAAAAGAGACTATCATAGACTACTAGGGAGGGACTAAGGCCTAGTCCTCCTTCCTGGCCTGATCTACACACCAGCCAGCGTTCGGTTTCAGTGGAGTAGCAGCACGGCATGGCCAGCCAGCGTGACCATAGACCCAATGGTGCAGGATGTGCCTGTTTTATCTTACTCAAATGTGAGTTGTTTTACCCAATTTCTTTTAATAAATGTCATACAGTCTACAGTGAGAAGTCGCCTCTATATCTCTTCTTTCCTTTGCTGATAATACCTCTTTGAACAAATTTACACTATTATACAAGCTGTACACTCACTACTTTACATTGTAGCAAAGTGTCATTTCTTCAGTGTTGTCACATGAAAAGATAGAATAAAATATTTACAAAAATGTGAGGGGTGTACTCACTTTTGTGAGATACTGTATACACAGCTATGCTTGTGGCGTATGAGACCCCAGACACCCTGCACAACTTGCAGGGCAGGTGTAACTGGTGCCCACGCTAGTGCGTGCTACCGGCCATGAGACTGGAGCCAAGTGCTGGAACTCCACCTTGGAACAAAGCCTTGATTCGCCGGGACTTACATTAAATACCGGGACAGTCCTGGATAATCCGGGGTGGTTGGGAGGTATGGATATATTCTGTATACTGTTAATAATCTCTTCTTATATAAAGCTGGTATCATTTCTACAAGGTATACTGGCACGCATCTAAATGCTTATGGTTAATGTGTTATGCTGGTTGCAGTAGTTCTTCTGCTCCCTAATACTTTGTTTAGATAACTGATTCATTTTCCAAGAAGGCACTCCCATCTGTTCTCAGAGACCCTGTCCTGGGTGGAATCACTACCAACTTTATTGTCAGACCAACTCTTCCACTTTGCTAAAGTTCTGGTTCTCTTATTTACCTGCAGGTTTAGAGCAATATTCTGTTTGGGGGGAGCCATTTCCCATAACCCCTTTAAAAGAGAGCTACAATCATATGAAAAGCCAGCTTACATTCTGTTCTTTTGCAAGGATTTGTAAATTAGATCCATCTATTTGTTCACTTGTGGTGCCCCTTTTAAATAGAAGTGATACTAAACAGAGAAGTGTTAATTGCCATAATTAATTCACATAAATCATATGCAGTACATCTTGCCACTGTATTTCGTTTTTGTTTTTTTTTTTAACCAGCAGTCCTGTTGTGTGGTCATACGATCTTTCCCTGATTTTTGACATCTTCAGGAAAGATCTTTGGGAGGGGCTTCTATTATTCTGCTGCTGTATGCTCACTACAGTGTGAGTCTGTGTCTGGCAAGCTTTGATTGCTGCTGTGCCAGTCACATGACAAAAAAAAGAAGAGCAATTCAAATTAGATTATGAATGTCAGACAGCAGTTTTACAGCTCCCTATAAATGTTTATTGAACATCAAATGTTTATTATTTGTGCAGTAATATGATGTAATCAGAGTCAAAGATGATTGATTTCATGGCTTTTAGTTTGTTCCGACAGCATCTGCCTCCAAGGCCTTTTTTTTTTTTTTACTATACAGGTATTAGCAATACCATTAGATACCGTATATTTAATACTGATTTATATTAAAACTAAGCTTTTGTGAGTTTCTTAGTGAATGTAATCAATCAGCCTACTATATCTCACCCCATAGTGTTTAGCAATAGGAGGACATGGAGGAGGAGGAAGGGAGGGGAGTGTCATTTACCACTGTGTATACACCCACATGTGTGGCTCTATGGTCATGGGCTGCACCAATAAGAAAAAGGAGAAAATTAAGAGCTTAGAAGAGAACTGAAATTGAGCATGCTCCATAGAGGACACTGACTGTTATGCACATTCTCAACCTCCAAATGGTTACATAGAGAATAAGGGAGGAACAGCTGAAGGCAGGATCAACCAGGTATATTTCACTATATGCAAAACAAATGCTTTTGTGTCTTTGTGAGTATGAACACTCAGGTTTATAGCATGTAATGAGAGTTTTCATAGTCAGGGTTTAATGACACTTTAATAACCACTATATTTGAGAAACATAATTATTACTATAAAAAAAATTCATACAATTTAGCTAGACTCAATAACCCCTAAACAGTAAAATATATAACCGTGGGACTAATGGTTCAATGACACATCTACCAATATTAGGACTTTTTTACATTTGCTTCTGCATGCTCCGCTCTCCCTTAAACCCCAGGCAGCAGAAATACAGTATATTGAGCTGAAAATGGCTCAGTACATGTTTGTTTTGTATACAGTGACACATTCACATTGCACTGCTACTCTAAAATGGGAACTGTTGACACAGGCCCTTAGCCTGCAATTTTGCAGGCCTAGGATAATGACTACTCTGAAAATCTAACATTAAAAGTAGGGGAGGCAGTTAAACATAATGAATGCTAGCATGAAAATTACCTCCACTAAGAAATAATTAATAACAGTGTGGATAGCGGTACCATAACCCCTAGTAACTTTTTTTTTTTTTTCATAATCGACAATTATTAAGTTTTGATAGTTTTAATACAAAAATTTAAGGCACAAGTACAGGAAGGGGTAATGAAATAAAATAAATAAAAAGGGGGAGAAATGAAAAATAATGAGGGATCCACAGACTTCTGTAGGTGGCATGGATGCATCCTACAAATAAAAAAAATGAAGCACAGCCGATTAATAAAAGGAGGCTGAAATACAGCTCTGCAAGAGAACATAACACAGTAGTAATACCTATAAACCTATAGGTGGACCTCGATCAACAGTTAAACGTACTATCAGGAGGAAAATTGTCCTATAATTGTGTGGTCTGTGTTTCCAAAGATAAAAAAGGGGGAAAAGGAAAGGAGGGGGAAGGGGGAGAGAAGGAGGAGGAAAAAGTGTATAGGAGAGTGATTCCAACCAGCTAGACTCGTCACTCGAGGATCCCGTGTAGACTCAGCAACCTCTAGTAACTTTAAAGGCATAGTTCACCCAAAAAATGAATAAATGCACCAACAATAAATTATTACAAAATGTGCATTTATTACATTTTTGCATTCAAGCTGTAAAGCACTGCAATCATAAAGTTATCATTCTTTGCCATGTCCCCATTGTGAGGGGTCTGGCCACCAAACAGTAAATATTGCAGTGCACATGTTCAAACTGAACTCACACTGCGCACGTTGAGTGTCAATACAAAATGGCACCACTAGAGCGACCTGTGTGCAAATCATGATTCCATGTATGGAATCCAGCTGCCTCATTTTGCAATGATGTATGCAAAGTGTGGACCTAAGTGACACCAGGCAGGATCTGTGAGTTACTTGACCCCAAACTCTCTGCGTTACGTAATCCTGACCCCTGAACTCTGCGTTACTTTTACCTGCCCCTGAACTCTGTGTGTTACCCAATCCTGACCCCTGAACTTTTTGCATTAATTGATTCTGACCCCTGAACTCTGTGCATTACTTAATAATGACCTCTGAACCTCTGAACTTTGTGCGTTACCTAATTCTGACTCCTGAACTCTGTGTTACTGAATCCTGACTCCTGAACTCTATTCATTACTCTTTCCTGACCCCTGTACTCTATGCTTTACACTTTTTTGACTCATAGCAGCATAGGCTCAGGTTTTATTTAACCATACCCCTTTAAGCCCTGCCCACAGTTAACGTAATTTGGATATACCCACAATTCACTACAACGCGCTACACATGCCCCATTGTTCCCTTAGGTGCTCAAGTTATATTGTCTTTATACCTTCAGTGTCTGCCTATTGTCCCAAAAGTCTTTGAATAATTGTTTTCACGGTGTGTTAAAAATGAGGAGATAATTGTGTGGGTGTGGCCTCCAATAATGGTGTGATTTTGTCGGTGTGGTTTAAAATTGGGCGTGGTCAGTAGGATGTCCACTGATTTCATCTTGAAAATGTGGTAACCTTATGCAACCATGAGCAGTAGTATGTTTAGTGTACAAGCTCCAACAAAAAGTAATGAATAGGTTACAAGTGCAGCAACAATGTCACCTCTCCATGCTGCTGAGGCATACTACAGAGTCCCTCTGCCAATGAGACTTGTAGTATTTTGATTCAGAAATTCCTTTGAATAGATAAAGCAGGTGTGCAGGTCAAGCCAGTGGAGCCACACTTAATTAAAAAATGTGAGGATTCCCAAAGGAAATGCACCCCACCATTCAGGTAAGGGTGGACAGTGTGGGTTTTGGGGACGGGGCATGTCCTAAATATGGGTATGACATGAAACATAGTCCATATTGCTGTAACTACTAGTAGACCAGCACCAGCTGCATTATTATTGTGTTAGTTTACCTCTACAGCTCTGAAATCTGCTGACAATTAAAAAACAAAAATAGCACAACTCATCCTACAACATTTTAAAGAAATATACTGTATATGTGAAATAAAACAAATCTAGTAATAAAATTATACATAATATATATACACATTCAAAAAAAGTATTTTATCCTGCAAGAAAACTTGTTTCATAATGTACTATATAATCCAAAGTATATAAAAGTAGCTTTATGCGCTTCACACCACTATGCAAATAAAGTCTGTACTCACAGTGCAAACAAAACTTTCTTCAATGTGTGGGTATCTTCAATAGCAGCCAAAGTGCAACATTGCTCCAAAATTCAGCCTTTGGTGATCACCTTCACCCTTATTGGTCACAGAACTCCATCATCATCATCTCAGCATCTTGTAAGGCAAATACACAAGACAAGACCATGGTACTTTCAGTTTAGAAAACGTTTAATACACACACATACACACACACACTAAAAAAGCTCTTACAAAATTTGTGCACATTATGGTCAGTTCTCTAGCTATGCTGGGAACTTAGCCTGCTCTCCTCCAATGACCAGAATTGTCCTGACATTCCCCCTTCCCCCTGCATAGCCTTTCACTGGGAAGATCAATATGCTGTGGCTTCTCCTCCCCTCTCTAATGCAGCTGAGGACAGAGGGAATGAGATCACTTACAAAAAATAGAGGGGGGGGTATTTATAATTTTTTTCTATATCTGTTTTGCTTTCCATTTCTATTTTAAACTACCGTATATACTCGAGTATAAGTCGAATTTTTCAGCACATTCTTTTGTGCTGAAAGTGCCCCCTTCGACTTATACTTGAGTCAAGCACTTTTCTGCAGCAAAAAATTTCATTTTCCGAACCGACTTTGGGGCCCCGTATCTCAGGGCCACTTGGTGCTAGGAACCCCAAATTTGGTGTGCAAACCCAGTGGAACTGGTACCACCATATCCAAAGATGAAGTTCCTAGCCCTAAGTGGCCCCGAGATACGGGGCCCCAAAATCGGTTCGGAAAATGTCATTCTCTGCTGAAGAAAAGTGCTTGACATTTTCTGAACCGATTTTGGGGCCCCATATCTCAGGGCCACTTAGTGCTAAGAACCCCACATTTGGTGTGCAAACCCGGTGGAACTGGTACCATAACATATCCAAAGCTGGGGTTCTTAGCACCAAGTGGCCCTGAGATACGGGGCCTCAAACCCGGTTCAGAAAATGTCATTCTCTGCTGCAGAAAAGTCAGTGAACTGATTTTTGGGGCCCTGTATCTCGGGGCCACTTGGAGCTAGAAACCCCAGCTTTGGAAATTGTATGGTTCTAGTTCCACTGGGTTTGCACACCAAATTTGGGGTTCCTAGCACTAAGTGGCCCCGAGATACAGGGCCCCAAATTCGGTCAACTGTGTCCATCTGCAGCAATGTAATTTCAGGACCCTTTGGGTTCAGAGACCCCAAATTTTGGCTGCAGCTAGGGGGCATCTAGGAACCCTTAACTACCGAGTTTGAAGTTCAGGGGACCTATGGCTGCAAATGGGCACAGTGAGGCATGCAAATGGGCACAGTGATGCTGCAAATGGACATTGTTGACCCTCTTTTCCACTTACAGTAGCTGTGCATTTCTCACCCTCGTCTTATACTCGG
Source organism: Lithobates clamitans (assembly GCA_037952925.1). NCBI lineage: Eukaryota > Metazoa > Chordata > Amphibia > Anura > Ranidae > Lithobates > Lithobates clamitans. Next base: position 27,297,465 of record JBBGZY010000438.1, read on the forward strand.
GTCAATAAGTTTTTCCCATTTTTTTTGTAGTAAATTAGGGCCTCGACTTATACTCGGAACGACTTATACTCGAGTATATACGGTAAATGGATTGCTTTACAAGGTGGTCATTTACAACTACTTTAACTGCTTCAGTCCCGGAAGATCGGAAGATTTTACCCCCTTCCTGACCAGTGCACTTATTGCGATTCGGCACTGCGTCGCTTTAACTGACAATTGCGCGGTCATGCGATGTTGCACCCAAACAAAATTTACGTCCTTTTTTCCCCACAAATAGAGCTTTCTTTTGGTGGTATTTGATCACCTCTGCAATTTTTTAATTTTTGCGCTATAAACAAAAAAAGAGCGACAATTTTGAAAATAATGCAATATTTTTTACTTTTTGCTATAAAAAATATCACCCAAAAATATATAAAAAATATATTTTTTTCCTCAGTTTAGGCCAATATGTATTCTTCTACATATTTTTGGTAAAAAAAATCGCAATAAGCATATATTGATTGGTTTGTGCAAAAGTTATAGCGTCTACAAAATAGGGGATAGATTTATGGCATTTTTATTATTATTTCTTTTTTTTACTAGTAATGGCGGCGATCTGCGATTTTTATCGGGACTGCGACATTATGGCGGACACGTCGGACAATTTTGACACATTTTGGGACCATTGGCATTTTTACAGCGATCAGTGCTGTAAAAAAAGCATTAATTACTGTAAAAATGTCACTGGCAGGGAAGGCGTTAACACTAGGGGGCGATCAAGGGGTTAATTGTGTTCCCTAGTGTGTGTTCTAACTGAAGGGGGGAGGGGACTGTGTAGGGGAAGAGATAGATCGCTGATCATACTCTGTATGAACAGACGATCTGTCACTTTTCCCCTCAGAGAACCGCAAACTGTGTGTTTACACACACAGTTCCCGGTTCTCCGTTTTCCCTGAGTGATTGCGGGAGCTCGCTGGTGATCGCGACCGCCGGGCACTCGCATCGGCTCCGTGGCCACGGGGCGAAGCGACATTACATAACGTTGTTTCGCCCAGCCGTGCCATTTTGCCGCAGTACAACTGCGGCGGCTGGTCGGCAAGTGGTTAAGTGCCAGAGCATCCAGGGCATCAGACCTCCCAGGGCAGCCTGGAAAAAAGCTGACACTATGTGCAGCTGAAGATGGCTGATACTATATCAGATTGATTCTATAACATCAGTACATACATAGGTAGAGGTTTTACCTAATTAAAACATCAAAATGAGCTCAAGCTGAAATTTACACCCATAGAATTAGGCAAAGCCTCTACCTATGTATGTACTGATGTTATAGAATCAATCGGATATAATATCAGCCATCTTCAGCTGCACATAGTGTCAGCTTTTTTCCAGGCTGCCCTGGGAGGTCTGATGCCCTGGCTGCTCTGGCACTTAAAGTAGTTGTAAACTATCACCACTAGGCTAGAAAAGAAAGAACAGCAAGACCCAGTAGAGACCTGGAGGGGGGCAGTAGGAACTATTAAGAGCTTTGCAGAACCAATGAGATTGACGGTGCTAGAAGTGTTGGCTTCCCAGAAGACTTCAGCTAGAGATATCACTTCAGTGGAGTGGAGTTTGGTGTGAGAGGTAATTATTCAGTCTTTACTTAAAGTGGTTGTAAACGATCACCTTGTAAAATAACCCATTCAGTTTGAAATAGTGATAATAGTGATAAGGCAAAACATTTGTGTATAGATTTCAAAAAATATATAAATACCTTTTTCCTTTTTTTTATAAGTGATCACCTTCCCTCTGTTCCATCTGTTCTCAGCTGCATAAGAGCTGGGGGAGGAGAAGCAGCAGGATACTGAGCTTCCCAGTGAAAGGCAGTGCGGGGGGGGGGGGCTGTCAGTACAAGTCTGATATCAATGGAGGAGAGCAGGCTGAGTTCCCAGCACAGCTAAAAAACTGACCTCGGTGTGCCCTCATGCTTAGTGTGGTCAGTTTTTATATGAAAGCAGAGGGACTGATAGGAACACCGGGGATTTGACACAAAGGAAGTAATATAAAGAGAACAGGATACTTTTTCACACAAGTACATGGTACAGCAGGCACATATCAGGAATATGTAATGAGAAAAACATTTGGATGATCTATGTACATTGCAGGGATTTAAACAAACTTTGTTGCAGATTCCTACCTTGTGTTATTCTGAAGGAATAGCTGTTTGTTTGTCTGTGTCCATGTGCTAAGTATATCTGTATGGGAGTGACTTTATAATTATCAATCAGCTGCTGCACCTGCAGGGCTCTAATGAGGAAAATTGTAGGGTCTGCATCGCTTTAGACATGTTGGTAGGTTAATTGGATCCTGTCTAAATCGGCCCTAGTATAGGTATGAATGTGAGTTAGGGACCTTAGATTGTAAGCTCCTTGAGGGTATAGGGACTGATGTGAATGTATAACATATATATATATGTAAAGCGCTGCGTAAATTGATGGCGCTATATAAGTACCTGAAATAAATAAATAAATAAATAAATAAATAAATAAATAAATTTCCCTTTGAGAGTATCACACCAAAAATGACATTTTTGTTGCAGGGGATGCTTACAATCTGATTTATATCTTAGTGCAGACTTCTGGGAAAATCAGTAAGCCAATCACACAAGCAGGAAATTAGATTTCTGGGGGGTATTCTGTGCACATTCTGTATACAGAACACCTCCAGGTAGCCATATCACATTGCATTTTACAGAAGATTACAGTGGCTGTAGATTGAAAAAGGAAAGGTCATTTTTAATGACATTCAAGTACAATATGACTTGTGTCGCAATTGTAAATGCTATATATTTTTTTTTTCTATTTGCAAATATTTTTTCCTGCAAAAGTGGAGTACCTTTTAACAGCTACAACTTTTGGGCCAGCCTGTATTCACTGACATGGTCACTTTTATTTCTAAAACAATAAAAACCATCATGAAAAAAAATATCAAGGACATAGACAGTATGCACAAGCTGGTTTGGTTATAAATAACATTCACCATGCACATAAATGTTACATACAATTTAATAAGCTCATGAGCATTAAAATGGTGACAATTCCAATGGTGCATTAAAAAGAAAACAAACACGCTTTTTTAACCTATGCTAGCTAATAGCAGCTTTTAAATCTCCTTCCCCTGTTAATATGACACTGCCACACTTATTCAAGTGTTTATAGTCTGTGATGAGTAGACCTTGCAATGTGCCAGCTAGAAGAATAGATAAATGCAGACATTTGACCCGTCATATGTAAAGCTGAGAAAAATATTTACACTAGGGGGTTTATTTACTAAAGCTAAAGAGTGCAAAATTAGTCACAGTTCTGCAGAGAAACCAATCAGCTTCTAACCGCAGCTTGTTTAATTAAAGTGATTGTAAAGTCTTAAAGAGAATTGGAGAAAAAGGAGCTTGGACCAGACAGAATGTACAAAAATATACTTTTACTATATAAATATAAGAAACATATATATTAAAATCCACATTGATGAATCAAATAATAGTTAACCACTTCCTGACCAGCGCACGCTGATGTACGTCGGCAGAATGGCACGGCTGGGCAAATGGGCGTACCTGTACATCCCTTTGAATTTGCTGCCGTGCCATCACGTGCGCGCTGCCAGCCGGGAGCTCCGTGAGTCGGGTCGCGGGTCCCGCGGACTCAATCGCCGCGGGGATACCCACGATCGCCTCACGGAGAGGACGAACGGGGAGATGCTGATGTAAGCAGCATCTCCCCGTTCTGCCTAGTGACAGTGTCACTGATCTCTGCTCCCTATCGTCGGGAGCACAGATCAGCGACGTGTCACAGCTAGCCCATCCCCCCCTACAGTTAGAATCACTCCCCAGTACTGACTTAACCCCTCCCCGCCTCCTAGTGGTTAACCCCTTCACTGCCAGTGTCATTTACACAGGAATCAGTGCATTTGCATAGCACTGATTGCTGTATTAATGACAATAATCCCAAAAATGGCCGATGTGTCCGCCATAATGTTGCAGTCACGATAAAAATCGCTGATCACCGCCATTACTAGCAAAAAAAAAATTATTAATAAAAATGCCATAAAACTATCCCCTATTTTGTAAACGCTATAACTTTTGCGCAAACCAATCAATAAACGCTTATTGAGATTTTTTTACCAAAAATATGTAGCAGAATACGGATCGGCCTAAACTGAGGAAAAAAAATGTTTTTTTTTTTAATTTTTGGGGGATATTTATTATTACAAAATGTAAAAAATAATGTGTTTTTTTCAAAATTGTCCCTCTTATTTTGTTTATAGCGCAAAAAATAAAAATCACAGAGGTGATCAAATACCACATAAAGAAAGCTATATTTTTGGGGAAAAAAGAATGTCAATTGTGTTTGGGAGCCACGTCGCACGACTGCGCAATTGTCAGTTAAAGCGACGCAGTGCCGAATCGCAAAAAAGTGCTCTGGTCAGGAAGGGGGTAAAATCTTCCGGGGCTGAAGCTGTTAAAATAATGCAACTGTATATAACCAACTTGCAACTACATGGAATCTGGAAGAAGAGAATATTAATTGCTAGCCATCTGTGAAATTGGTGAGTCTGTGATACTGGAGCTTTGGATATATTTAATTTTGTCCTTAAGAGTTATAGGATATGTTCTCTGTTTGTTCTGTTTTGTTTTTAGCCACAAGCTTATACTTCATATTATGTAGTAAGTATCATAGGTATCATCCCTTTATTTAACTGGTTTATTATATATGCTAGCTTTACATATATGATTTTTTTTTTACAGTTCAGTTAATGAACAAAATGTTACTGCCCCCCCCCCCCCAAAAAAAATGCAGCATTTGCCCTCATAGACTTTATAGACACTTTGTCCATGTTTTCTCTGCATACCGTGGGACTATATAAGATATCATGTTATGTATGCCCCCATAGTTGCCTGGGTTGCTCAACTTGTCTCTATGGATGCCTTGTGGGCTGACTACCTTTGCGATATGTGAGACGGAATGACATATTTTTGATTATATTGTGTTTAATATATGCTTATATTGTATTCTATTTTGTTTTCTCTTTTCCATACTGGATAGTCATTCTGATGCTCCTGAAGAAGCGCAAGGCGCGTAACATGTAGAGCAAGATCAAGTTTATACCGCTTTACTGCATTATAACCGCACTCTTGGATTCACTGCTACAATTAAATTATATTCTCTTCTTCCTGATTCCATGTAGTTGCAAGTCGGTTATATACAGTTGAATTATTTTAACTATTATTTGATTCATCAATGTGGATTTTAATACATATATATAAATATATGTTTCTTATGTTTATATAATAAAAGTATATTTTTGTACATTCTGTCTGGTCGTGCCTAAAAAGTCCAAGCTCCTTTTTCTCCAATTCTCTTTAATCTGAATGGGACGTGGCACTGTGTATCTGCATAGTATCCACAGGACCACTCTGTGTTGATACAGCTATTAGTTACGATTGTAAAGTCTTGTTTTAAAAAATCAATAAATAACACATACGTTATACATACCTGCTCTGTTGCACTTGGTTTTGCACAGAGTGTCCCAGATCCTCCTCTTCTCAGGTCCCTCTTTGCTGCTCCTGACCCCTCCCTCCTGTTGAGTGCCCTCACAGCAAGCAGCTTGCTATGGAGGCACCCGAGTCAAGTCACAGCTTCATGTAACCATTCAGAAACAGAGCCCCAACCCGGCCCTGCCCCCTCTCTCTCCTGTTTAGCTGACTGACTTTGACAACAGCGGGAGCCAATCGCGATGTGCTGCTATCTTAGCCAATGAGGAGGGGAGTCCGGGGCAGCTGAGACACTCCTGCAACATCACTAGATAAAGATTAGGGGGGATGAGGTGGGCTGCTGCACACAAAAGGTTTTTTTCATCTTAATGCATAGAATGCATTAAGATAAAAAAACCTTCTGCCTTTACAACTCCTACCGCCGCACGACTATATACGTCCTAACTTTGAACGGGGATATCAGTGTTATGGCAGCAGCTAGCTGCCATAACCCCGGTATCCCCGTTTTCGTGCGGCGGACGGCTTTCAGACAAAAGTGGTCCCTGCAGCGGATTCACCGTGAGATCACTTTTATCGGTGGCGGGAGAGGGCCCCCCCCTCCCGCCGCGATCCGGTGCCCTCCGCCGCTTACCGGAGCCGTCGGTAGCGGCGGAGGTGATCGCGTCCTTCTCTGTGGTGTGTCTGAAGACGAGTGAGGCTAAGATGGCGCTCACTCGTCTCCATGACACTGCTGGGCGGAAGCGACGTCAAAACGTCACTTCAGTCCACGCCTCTTAAAGGCACATTTTTTCAAATGTCATTTTTCTAAATGACTTTTTTTTTTTTTGCATTTTAGTGTAAATATGAGATCTGAGGTCTTTTTGACCCCAGATCTCATATTTAAGAGGTCCTGTCATGCTTTCTATTACAAGGGATGTTTACATTCCTTGTAATAGGAATAAAAGTGACACCATTTTTTTTAAAAAAAAACAGTGTAAAAATAAATAAAATATTGTAAAATAAATAATAAATATTAAAAAAAAAAAAATTTTTAAACCCCCCTGTCCCGACGAGCTTGCGGGCAGAAGCGAACGCATATGCGAGTAGCGCCCGCATATGAAAACGGTGGTCAAACCACACATGTGAGGTATCGCAGTGACCGGTAGAGCGAGAGCAATAATTCTAGCCCTAGACCTCCTCTGTACCACAAAATATGCAACCTGTAGAATTTTTTAAACGTCGCCTATGGAGATTTTTGAGGGTAAAAGTTTGACGCCATTCAACGAGCGGGCGCAATTTTCAAGCGTGACATGTTGGGTATCAGTTTACTTGGCGTAACATTATATTTCACAATATTAAAAAAAAATGGGCTATCTTTACTGTTGTCTTATTTTTTTATTCAAAAAAGTGAATTTTTTCCAAAAAAAGTGCGCTTTTAAGACCGCTGCGCAAATACGGTGCAAAAAAAAGTATTGCAATGACTGCCATTTTATTCTCTAGGGTGTAAGAAGAAAAACCATATATAATGTTTGGGGGTTCTAAGTAATTTTCTAGCAGAAAAACCTGTTTTAAACATGTAAACACCTAAAATCCAAAACAAGGCTAGTCCTTAAGTGGTTAAGCTTTAGCAATGAAACCTGGAAACTGATTGGTTTCTCTGCAGAATTGTGACTAATTTTGCACGCTCTGGCTTTAGTAAATAATGTCTATAGCATTATTATTCTGTATTGTATCTGAAACCCAAATAAACAGGGACACAGAAGAATTTACAGCAACACCAATCACTCAGGTCAACAGTGACATAAAATAGCTATACCTCCGAGAAGATTACAGCAAGGATGTGAGTATGGCCACTGCAGACTATGCAGCTGCTATGGAGCCCAGGGGTCCCATTTCTCTATGTCTACATTGTGACTTTTGCAGGTAGAAATAGTGTTTTGTGAATACCCTTGTAAAATAATAGCATGTATAGTTTGAGTACCTCTATATGACTGGTATGAAAGCAATTAGGATTCTGTATCACAAGAGGAATTTTGTTTGAGATAAACTTAGAGAGACAATAGGGCTCCCAGATGTTTTCACTTTGGGACCCCGTCACGCATAGTTATGTGTGTGTGTAATTTTTAGCTTTAGCTACTGACCTTTGTAAACAATAGGCTTCTTTAATATTCCATTAAATTTAACAACAGGCTACAGATGAGTGGTAACAGGAGGTAAAGAGTTTGGAAGCCTTCTGGCTTGTAATGAAAGTACACATTTTGACCATTCAGTATTTCGTTTTGTTTTTTGTTTTTTTTTAATGGATCTCTCTTCCCTACACTTGTGAATATGTGGCACCCTGTGAGTTGTTGATCCCCTTGAACTGCTTTAGCTGGATTTTCCTATTTTACGTGGATGCTTATTATAGTTTCTAATTATATCATTTGAATAAGGTGTTCCGGTATTTCGTATTTACCTGACTAAAATAATATTTGTTTTTATTTATTTTCTTTTTAGTCCTGACCCCAATAAAAAAATATATGCAATCCATTATCCGTAAAATGACATATCATTTATAAGATGAATAAGTATCAGTGGGTGTAGATAACTAGCAGCTTATTTATAAGACCCGGTGACTTAAAAGAGAATCAAAGTCAGTAACCGCTCCTTGGATGATATTAGTGATTTTATTTCATCAAAGCTGCATAGGGCTCTGTTTTTGTCTCTATTAAAGGACATGTCTTATTCAGAACTAGAAGATTAAACACATTTTCTAAAAGCTTTCATGCTTCCCAGTACAAATGAAAAATTAAAACAGCTCAATTAGTCACTCTGAGTGCAATATGATTTTTCTGGAGTCTTTTAATATTTCCAGAATTGGTGTCTGTGTGTTTTGTTAATTATATATGGTTTTAAGGTTACCCTTATGTGTAGGAAATTATACAAATTAACAGAGAGAAAGGGGCATGGTATAAAAATTACCATAAAGAATAATGTATAAGCCAGTATTTCCGAGAAGAAAGTATACATTAACACATTTAAACATTGAATACATAAATGTATATATACAGTGGGGATGGAAAGTTTTCAGACCCCCTTAAATTTTTCACTCTTTGTTATATTGCAGCCATTTGCTAAAATCATTTAGGTTCATTTTTTTCCTTATTAATGTACACACAGCACCCCATATTGACAGAAAAACACGGAATTGTTAACATTTTTGCAGAATTATTAAAAAAGAAAAACTGAAATATCACATGGTCCTAAGTATTCAGACCCTTTGCTCAGTATTGAGTCTTTTTGAGAAAGATGCAACAAATTTTTCACACCTGGATTTGGGGATCCTCTGCCATTCCTCCTTGCAGATCCTCTCCAGTTCTGTCAGGTTGGATGGTAAACGTTGGTGGACAGCCATTTTTAGGTCTCTCAAGAGATGCTCAATTGGGCTTAAGTCAGGGCTCTGGCTGGGCCATTCAAGAACAGTCATGGGATTGTTGTGAAGCCACTCCTTCGTTATTTTATCTGTGTGCTTAGGGTCATTGTCTTGTTGGAAGGTAAACCTTCGGCCCAGTCTGAGGTCTTGAGCACTCTGGAGAAGGTTTCCGTTCAGGATATCCCTGTACTTGGCCACATTCATCTTTCTCTCGATTGCAACCAGTCGTCTTGTCCCTGTTGCTGAAAAACACCCCCACAGCATGATGCTGCCACCACCATGCTTCACTGTTGGGACTGTATTGGACAGGTGATGAGCAGTGCCTGGTTTTCTCCACACATACCGCTTAGAATTAAGGCCAAAAAGTTCTATCTTGGTCTCATCAGACCAGAGAATCTTATTTCTCAACATCTTGGAGTCCTTCAGGTGTTTTTTAGCAAACTCCATGCGTGCTTTCATGTGTCTTGCATTGAGGAGAGGCCTCTGTCAGGCCACTCTGCCATAAAGCCCTGACTGGTGGAGGGCTGCAATGATGGATGACTTTCTACAACTTTCTCCCATCTCTCGACTGCATCTCTGGAGCTCAGCCACAGTGATCTTTGGGTTCTTCTTTACCTCTCACCAAGGCTATTCTCCCCCGATAGCTCAGTTTGGCCGGACAGCCAGCTCTAGGAAGGGTTCTGGTCGTCCCAAACATCTTCCATTTAAGGATTATGGAGGCCACTGTGCTCTTAAAAACCTTAAGTGCAGCAGAATTTTTTTGTAACCTTGGCCAGATCTGTGCCTTGCCACAATTCTGTCTCTGAGCTCTTCAGGCAGTTCCTTTGACCTCATGATTCTCATTTGCTCTGACATGCACTGTGAGCTGTAAGGTCTTATATAGACAGGTGTGTGGCTTTCCTAATTAAGTCCAATCAGTATAATCAAACACAGCTGGACTCAAATGAAGGTGTAGAACCATCTCAAGGATGATCAGAAGAAATGGACAGCACCTGAGTTAAATATATGAGTGTCACAGCAAAGGGACTGAATACTTAGGACCATGTGATATTTCAGTTTTTCTTTTCAAAAAGTGAAACATTTAAGGGGGTCTGAATACTTTCCGTCCCCACTGTATATATATATATATATATATATATATATATATATATATATATATATATATATAATCACAGAGGAGAACCGCACCCAGCTTACGACCTAGTGCTAGCAATCAGGTCTTCCCACCGACCTTATATATAAAAAAAAAGTCCAAGAAGTTGCTGCACTTAAAAATTTCCGTTGCTTTATTTCACATAGTCTTGAAGAAGAATTACAAAGCAAGCATAATTTTTCCAGACAAATAGTGGCAAACAAACGCCGATATAATTCAGATATGAATGGATTACGTTTATGGTCCGGACCTCCGCTGACAAGAGAGCGGCCTGAAGACAGCGGAGGAGGCGGCCGAAGAACTGGAACACCGGGAGAAGAGGCCGGAGAGAGCGGAGAAGAACCAACCGGACGCTGGGAGAAGAGGAACCGGAGGGACCCCCGAAGCCGGAGGAAGACCCCCCGGAGCTGTTTAATAAATTATTTTAAAAACCTGTGTAGTGTGTTTTATTATTGACACTTTTTCCCTAGGTGAATGGGTAGGGGTACCATGTACCCCATACTCATTCACATAGGGTGGGGGGCCAGGATCTGGGGGCCCTCTTATTATAGGGGGGCTCCCAGATTCCGATAAGCCCCCCGCCCGCAGACCCCGACAACCAACGGCCAGGGTTGTCAGGAAGAGGCCCTTGTCCTCATCAACATGAGGACAAGGTGCTTTGGGGTGGGCGGGCCACGTAGGGTGCCCCCTCCCCCAAAGTACCCACCCCCCATGTTGAGGGCATGCGGCCTGGTACGGTTCAGGAGGGGGGGGGCGCTCGCTCGTCCCCACCCCCTTTCCTGACCGGCCAGGCTGCGTGCTCGGATCGGGGTCTGGTATGGATTTTAGGGGGGACCCCATGCCTTTTTCGGCGTAGGGGCTTCCCTTTATAATCCATACTAGACCTAAGGGCTTGGTATAACCCGCAACGGGGCTCGCAAGGTGTCAATCTCGCCGATAAAAGCGGCAAGATTGACTTCCTTTTCTAGTCCTGTCGAACCTGAGTCACGTTCAAAATGAACGGACTTGTCCATGTGTGGGCAAGTCCGTTCATTCTGAAAGTCCGTCGGAAAGACGGGCGGACTTAGCCCGCCGGAAAGTCGTGTGTGGGCAAGTCCGTCTGTTTTAAAGTCCGGCGCACCTGGCGGACAAAGTCCGTCGGAAAGTGTGCCGGACCAAGTATGCCAGAAAGTCCGATCGTGTGTACGCGGCATTACTTTCACCTTTTGTGTGGTTTCTCCAATATAAACCAAACCACATGGGCACTTTATAGCATATATCAAATATGAAGATTGACATGTATAATGTCCACGTATAGGGATATTAAAACCCCTATGTGGATGTGTAAAATATTTACCCTTAATCATAGAATTGCATTGTATGCATGATAAAAAAGAGTATAAACCCAGATTTTTTGGTCCCAAAAAAAGGTTAGTTTTGGTGTTATAGATGAAGGTTGGTCCGATTTTATTAATCGGTCCCATTCTCTATCGTTCTACCTTTTTTATAGGAGGGCATAGATGGACTCCAAAATTCTTGTACCATAGGATAGCTAGTTCTCAAAAGGTTCCAGTGTTTTTTAATTATTTTAGAGATTTTATTAGAAAAGGGATGGTACTGCATAATAAAGGGGATTCTTTTTGTTTCCTTTCTAGGGGTCCTGGTATTATTCATATTAGACCGCTCTGTTTCAACCAAGGCTTGAGGATACCGTCTATTAATAAGTTTAACTTTGATTTCATTGAGTCTCTGATCACGGCACAGCGGGTCACTAACGATCCGATGTACCCTCATCATCTGACTCTTTGGAATAGACGAAAATACATTAGGAGGATGAAAACTATTAAAATGTAACAATTGGTTATGATCTGTGGGTTTTACATACAGATCACTAGTAATCTGCATATTTTTCAGTTTTAATGTAGTATCTAGAAAAGAAAACTCATTTTTACCAATTTCGATGTTGAACTTGAGGCCAGGTATTAAATAATTAATATATTTGTTAAACAAAAATAGGCTCTCCATGTTACCATCCCATATAGCAAAAATATCGTCCACAAATCTATACCAACCCTGACAATGCTCAAGGAATATATCATTCACATAAATAAAAGATGTCTCAATCATATTCATGAACGAGTTCGCATATGGGGGTGCAACATTAGAACCCATCGCTGCCCCATTTGTATTTGTACAATTTGTATTTAAATGAATGATTGCAGGGAAACCTTCAGATGTGCTTTGACGGATCTTAGGAAGGGCGTAAGCATACTAGCCCGAAACGTAATCCATTCATATCTGAATTATATCGGCATTTGTTGCCACTATTTGTCTGGAATAATTATGCTTGCTTTGTAATTCTTATTCAAGACTATGTGAAACGGAAATTTTTAAGTGCAACTTCTTGGAATTTATATATGTGTGTGTGCTCATGCCAGAATATATGCAGAATTCTGCATATATATATATATATATATATATATACATATATATATATATATATATATATATATATATATATATATATATATATATATATATAAAAGCCTATATAGCCTATATACAGTATCTCACAAAAGTCAGTACACCCCTCACATTTTTGTAAATATTTTATTCTATCTTTTCATTTGACAACACTGAAGAAATGACAGTTTGCTACAATGAAAGTAGTGAGTGTACAGCTTGTATAACAGTGTAAATTTGCTGTCCCCTCAAATTAACTCAACACACAACCATTAATGTCTAGACCGCTGGCAACAAAAGTGAGTACACCCCTAAGTGAAAATGTCCAAATTGGGCCCAAAGTGTCAATATTTTGTGTGGCCACCATTATTTTTCAGCACTGCCTTAAACCTTTTGGGCATGGAGTTCACCAGAGCTTCACGGGTTGCCACTGGAGTCCTCTTCCACTCCTTTATGACCACATCACGGAGCTGGTGGACGGAGCTTAGAGACTTTGCGCTCCTCCACCTTCCCTTTGAGGATATAGGGTTTAGGTCTGGAGACATGCTTGGCCAGTTCACCACCTTTACCCTCAGCTTCTTTAGCAAGGCAGTGGTCATCTTGGAGGTGTGTTTGGGATCGTTATCATGTTGGAATACTGCCCTGCGGGCCGGTCTCCGGAGTGAGGGGATCATGCTCTGCTTCAGTATGTCACAGTAAATATTGGCATTCATGGTTCCCTCAATGAACTGTAGCTCCCCAGTGCTAGCAGCACTCATGCAACCTCAGACCATGACACTCCCATCACCATGCTTGACTGTAGGCAAGACACACTTGTCTTTGTTCTCCTCACTTGGTTGCCGCCACACACACTTGACACCATCTGAACCAAATACGTTTATCTTAGTCTCATCAGACCACAGGACATGGTTCCAGTAATCCATGTCCTTAGTCTGCTTGTCTTCAGTAAACTGTTTGTGGGCTTTCTTGTGCATCATCTTTAGAATAGGCTTCCTTTTGGGGACGACAGCCATGCAGACCAATTTGATGCAGTGTGCGGCATATGGTCTGAGCACTGACAGGCTGACCCCTTCAACCTCTGGAGCAATGCTGGCAGCACTCATACATCTATTTCCCAAAGACAACCTCTGGATATGATGCTGAGCACGTGCACTCAACTTCTTTAGTCGACCATGGCGAGGCCTGTTCTGAGTGGAACCTGTCCTGTTAAACCACTGTATGGTCTTGGCCACTGTGCCGCAGCTCAGTTTTAGGGTCTTGGCAATCTTCTTATAGCCTAGGCCATCTCTATGTAGAGCAACAATTCTTTTTTTCAGATCCTTAGAGAGTTCTTTGCCATGAGGTGCCATGTTGAACTTCCAGTGACCAGTATGAGAGCGATAACACCAAATTTAACACACCTGCTCCCCATTCACACCTGAGACCTTGTAACACTAACGAGTCACATGACAGAGGGAAAACGGGAGGGAAAATGGGAAATACTGTAGCTGCAGACTTTTACTATTAGGGCATTTAGCTGTCCAGGCATCCAGCGGTGTCCTCAGTGGCATACCAATAGATGCCACACATTGGAAGGGTGTCAGGCCGGCGCCGTTTAGGGGTGTGGGCTGGCACACAGTGAGTGTGCCACAGCCATTTACATGTATTTCTGTGTGGTGCTGGCCCCCCAATGACAATCCTTGGGTCGATCTGTGCTGTTTTTGCAGAGGAGGAGGAGGGGCCTGGTCACCCAGGGGAGCAGAGGGAGGAGAACAGCCAACACCACCACTGACTCCATCATTGACAACACTCCGCCGCCGCCACTGCCACCGCCATCCAGGTATCTTGTCTATGTCTGATTACAGGGCTTAGCATACACACCACCAGCCTCCAGCATCTGTGCTTTGCACGTGGTTGTGTCAGTGGGCTCTGGGTGTGTGTATGTGGGTGCGGGTCCCAGGCATACAAGGGGGGTATAAAGTGAAGACAGGTGACAGCAGGCACAGCCTGAAGATCCATCTCATACTAGATGGCATAGGAGATTTATTCATGATGATGGGTTTATACTATAACTAGATCCCCATGGGGAAACATAGGTCAGTTCTGGGGGGGGGGGGGGCAGAAGTAGGATCCACCCCGGGTGCCAAATACTCTAGGTACCCCCCCCTGGATGTCCTCACCTGAGCTGATTCTCTCGGGTGCTGGTGCCACCATCTCGGCTAAGGGAAACCAGCAGTGAAGCCTTGCCAGTTTCCTACTGCGCATGTGTGAATCATGCTGAGCTCTGTGAACAGGCCAGCTGCAAGAGGAAGAAGGAGGGGACCGAACTTCCTGCTCACTCTTCCCCAAAAGGTACCAAATGTGGAAGCGGAGGGAGGGAGCAAGCAGACAAGCGGAGCTTCTACTTTTGGGTAGAGCTCGGCTTTAAGATCTTCTCTGCTTTCTGCATCATTGTATACAAGTGCAGGGTGCCGTAGTGACCCCACCTAAAGGGGCAGGTCCATGACCCCCTGCACTCACAGGACATCATCATTTATTTTATTAAATAACCCTGAGTTTCATTCAACCCAGAAGTAAGGGCATCTAGTGGCAGTAAGAGATTACTGCAGGAGATAACATCAGAAAGGGGAATATATAATATAGCTAGGGCTATCTTTTTTATTTGAACCCCTGCTGGTTGGATTTATTTTTTAATTGCCTGGAGTTGGGTTTTAGAACAATCCTTTGTGCCACCAATCATATTCTTTAACTGTGCATTCTTTCTTTAACTGCAAGAGAAGCAGTTAAATGCAAGTTGAAGATTAAGCAATATCATTGTTCCATCAAAAAGATGAGCAGCTAGGTCTGCTTTCTACACATCCTCTGTTCTTGTAACAATAGAACAAGAAGGAAGGATCCCATTTGCACTAGTCCCTGTTCAATTAGTTACTTGAACTAGCAAAGACTGAGCCAGTGTCTCCTCTTAGCCCCCTCTACATTGTAACATAATCATTGTATTTTACATCTCCAGAGAAAAAAAATAAAAGGGCCTTTCTGAGGACACTATCTAACTCTGGGTCGTACATCACAGAAAATACATCGTTATTCATGTCAAGAAGGATGATCAAGGTCTTCCTGTTTTATCAGCGATTAGGCTGGAGAGGGAAAAAGACTTGGCAGGGAGCCAGAGATGTTCTTTCTATTGTGAAGTAGCAGGAGCAGCCGTTGATCTCTGAAAGCAATTGATGTGGGATCCCTAGTAAAAGATTCTTCTATCTCTGATATTTATTCATAACGTTACCTATGTGTCGGATGTTGTTTATTATATTAGCTGGCATTACTATATTCGGTGTGTTTAAGTTTCAAATGGAAATAATGAATAAATATGTACAGCATAGCTTCCAACTGTCCCTGATTTCGAGGGGCTGTCCCTGATTTGGAACAATGTCCCTCTGTCCCTCTTTCCTTCTCATTTGTCCCTCATTTTGGTGTGATCTATATAGTTGTATATAAAATGCACTATTTATCTTTCAAAAAGTGTATCCCAGTGCTAAACCTTTCATCCAATTTCTAAATTGCTGCGATTGTTAATTTCAAAAGCTAATATAAAATAATAGTAATGTTAAAAAAAGAACTTGTGGGTTTAACTAATCCTTTTCTTGGGATTTTTTTTCCTTTAAGGGGGCGTGGCAGAGGGTGTGTCCTATGCCTACATAGTTTTTGTAATAGGTGTCCCTCGTTCCCATCTCAAAAAGTTGTGAGGTATGTGTACAGTAGCCAAAAGGCTACATGCCTGTGATTCAGGATTTTGTGGGATGCATTTAGTGCAGGGGTCTCAAACTGGCGACCCTCCAGCTGTTGCGAAACTACAAGTCCCATCATGCCTCTGCCTGTGGGAGTCATGCTTGTAACTCTCAGCCTTGCAATGCCTCATGGGAATTGTAGTTTGGCAACAGCTGGAGGGCCGCAAGTTTGAGACCCTTGATTTAGTGTAACCAAATTCCTCTAGCCTATATCTACAGTCTGAAGAACGACCAATAATTGGGAGATTTTTTTTACTTCTGTGTTGGTAAAAAAAGTTTCCTGACTGACTCCATGGCAGCATATGTATGGGTTAACTCCGCCTCCACTCCTCCCCAATAGGACCCCACTCCCATAAATCTTTGCTCTGAGCTAGAGGCCGCGTTCCTTTTTTGTCCTTCTCCTAAGGACCGGTTTGGTTATTCGACTACCTGAAGTTTTTCCTCTGCGCGATCAAGACTGACCAACAGCGACCACTGGGAAGACAGATCGCGATACTCTGATAAGCCTTAGCAGTTAGCAGGGTATGGAGTGGGCAAACGGAAGAGGCCCTGGAAGAACTGAAGCCTGGCCATTGGCAGGCAATCAGCGCAATGGCCAGATAGCACAGCTATTAGTGGGTGGCCCTATCTGCCCCAAGTAGAAAAGAAACAAAATCCCCTTGTGGTGGACTTTTAAGGCACAGAAATCGTTTGAGAAAAAATAATCTAGTTTGAAAAATGTTTATTCAATATGATAAGTACAAAATATAAAAAACACATAAAAAAGATACAACAGAACAAATTTACAGTGCTGTCATCACAAACATAGTACAAGTAGTAAACCAGTAATTCTTGCACCCAACGCGTTTCGGAGCACATATGTGTATCTCCTTCCTCAAGGGTATAATTAAGCGAGAATACTAATGCCGCGTACACACGGTCGGACTTTTCGTCTACAAAAGTCCGACAGCCTGTCCGACAGACTTTCGACGGACTTGCGGCGGACTTTCGACGGACTTGCGGCGGACTTTCTAACGAACAGACTTGCCTACACACGATCACACAAAAGTCCGTCGAATTCTTACGTGATGACGTACACCGGACTAAAATAAGGAAGTTGATAGCCAGTAGCCAATAGCTGCCCTAGCGTGGGTTTTTGTCCGTCGGACTAGCATACAGACGAGCGGATTTTTCGACCGTACTCGAGTCCGTCGGAAAGATTTAAAGCATGTTTCAAATCTAAAGTACGTCGGATTTGAGGCAAAAAAAGTCAGTTGAAAGTCCGGAGAAGCCCACACACGATCGGATTACCAGCCAGCTTTAGTCCGTCAGCGTCCGTTGGACTTTTGTAGACGAAAAGTCCGACCGTGTGTACGCGGCATAAGTGTTCTAAAATGAAATATTTGAGAGGAATAATAACATTTTTCTCAAACGATTTCTGTGCCTTAAAAGTCCACCAAGGGGATTTTGTTTCTTTTCTATATTATTGGAAGTGGCACAACCCAATGCTCAAGTATAGCCGACTCACCACTTGCTATCTGCCCCAAGTATGGCATGATCAGCCTACCTGGCCCGGTTTGATTGTGGAAGCAGGATTGAATTGCAGATCTGTGTTCATTTCGGGTGCGGTGATATATACTTTTATATTACATATTCCATGGCAGCAGTTTGTGTGTTTTTCTGTTTGTCTGCTTTCTTTCCTGGCTCTAGTGTCTTCCAGTCTATGGCAGCTGGAGCGCATTGGCATTCCAAGCAGCTGCTTTCTCTTCCGGCCGGCCATCCCTGGGTCACTCCTGCCCAGGGGCTCAGCACATGCATGCTGTGGGTGGCGGTGGCGTCATTTCAGTGGAGAAATTTAATCAGCAGTCAGTACTGTTGATATTGGGATTTCTCTGTGGGCAGCTTGCAGCAGTTTCCCTAAATGCTGTGTGCAATCATCAGGCATATGCTCTGCATTAACACCCTTGTATGCTGCCTCTCTCTTCTTCTGCTATGATTTGATCATCTGTGCAGGTTGTCTGTCTGTCTGTGCAGTTTCACACTGTGGATGTTTCACTGCCCCCCTTGTGGCCAGCCCTTGTGTAGCAGGTATGAGCGGATGGTGTACTGTAAACCTTTAATTTCCTTGCTGACCTGAGTACTTTTTTGGGTTTTTTTTAACCATTTCCTTTCTATACTATTTTGCTTTTTTTTAAATCAATCATTCACCAGTATGTCAGCCGCTCCAAGGAGGGAGCCTGCTGGGGATGAGGGACTCCAAGATGGCAAGAGGGCAAGTCTCTGTGTGAGGCTGTTGGAAAAAGGGGATGGTGATTTCCAACAAATGGAATCTCTAGTGAGGCACGTGTTGTAAGAATCCCTTAAGAGTGGAATACAAGCCAGACGCAAAGTTCAACAGCCATTGCAGCATGTTCTCCCACTAGGATGACCAGGAAGAACTGGAACTGTCCCAACCAAGCCATCCATCTATGAAGACCTCAGACAGTGAGGCAGATGGAGATGAGTCTCTTTACCCTTGTAACGCCTTTTGGTTAAGGCAATGATGTGTGCATTTACATGGATAGAACCTGTAGAGTCTCTTGCAAAGCAAAAGAAAGTTCTGTACACACCTTGGGCTCCGTTTTCCTCTAATGCTACCTGTCATGCGACTTCGGGCACATAGGGTCACACGACAAGTCACAGCCCATTTATTTCAATGGCACCTGTTCCAATCTATGCAACTTAAAGTTGCAGAGACTCTGGAAAGGTTCCTGCACTACTTTGGTGGGACTTTTGATGCAGCTTTGATCCAGATTGTAAAGTTGGTTTGGGGCTGCACTCAGAATCGTATCAAGGTCACACTCTAAAGTTGCACTCTAAACCGTGCAACTTTGGGGTCGCAATAGTGGAGACAACGCCTTAG
Organism: Lithobates clamitans; assembly: GCA_037952925.1. NCBI lineage: Eukaryota > Metazoa > Chordata > Amphibia > Anura > Ranidae > Lithobates > Lithobates clamitans. Next base: position 27,316,599 of record JBBGZY010000438.1, read on the forward strand.
ACAGAGTGTTCTATTTTCCCCATTCCTAACGGAACTAGGGGACATCATTTTGGATGAGTGGAGAAAGGTCGCGAGATATACCTCCCTTCTGAGCAAACATGTTGCTTTTTCTTGGACAATTAAGTGAATAGCCCAAAAGTCGGCCTGGGCTCTTGTCGCCATGTTGAAAAGGATGAAAATGTGGATGGAGAATGTGGACGCAGTATTCAAGAGCGTTTTCAGAAAATCTGTAGTTCAGGAGCCGGAGCTGGTGTCGGTTTCCATAGTGAGGCTCAAATTGACATCACCCGCATAGTGGCACGGGTTATGCTCTTGTCAGTGAGTGCTATGGCTAGGGCCTGGGCTTGCTGATCCCGCCTTTAACAGGCATAATATAGCATTCCCTTTGAGGGAGCTTCACCTTTGGCATGCTGGATAGCACCGAAACCTGGGCCACAGTTGGCAAGTTGGGGTCCTGACTCAAGGACCGGCGCCTGATAAGACGACAGTCTAGAGAACAAATTTCAAAGCATGCGAGGGTCGCACGTTTTTGCAGACCAGGTGGGGATTTGAGGAAGAGCTGGTGTGGAGACCAGATTTCCCCTCAGAAGTATGCTAAAAGCTTGAAGATGGGTATCCAAGAAGCTACTGAGTTTGGGCCTCAGAATATTGGGATGTCAAAATGGTCTTTTTGGGACATGCATGGTCTATCAGAAGTCTTCCTCATCTCAGATTAATTTCAATGGATCTTACCCCACTTTGAGATAAAGAAAGCATATACTCATGCTTTACGTAAGTCACTGGTGTTGCAAAGTGCTGCCGTGCCAGTCTCTGAATGCAAGAGATTTCAGGGCAGGTACTTGCCCTTCTTTATGGTCACAAAGAGGAACAGCTTGTGGAGGCCGGTTTTGGACCTTGCGCACCTGAGACATTTTTCAGCAAAGGAGAAGTTCATGGTGGAAACATTGCTCCTGATTCATAGGGGTTCAGCCAGGGGACTGGCTTGTTTTCAATAGACCTAACATGCTTACTTTCATGTGCCCATTGTACAAGACTGTTCCGCAAATGCCTTCAGTTCGTTGTAGGTCAAGACCATCTCCAGCTCCAGCCAGTTGGGCTTTCAATATCACCCTGTGTGTTTTCAGGGTCTTATTGGTTGTTATAGTCTTTATCAAAACAAGGAGCATACACCTGCATAGTTACGTGGATGTCCTTCTCCTACTATCCCAAAACAACACAGGTTTATGTATGTAGGGGGTGGATCTAGTTTATTCACTTTACAAGTTTCACATTCACTTGGTAACTCATACATACTTCATATATCCCCCCTTAAGGGAGCGCCATTCACCCCATTTTTTACTATTATATATACTTTAGCCCCTTGTGGGTCTAACAGGGGAGGCTGCATACCTTTTTTCTTTCTTTTCTTTTTTTTTTTTTTCTTTGTTGTTTTCCCTTTTTTTCTTCTTTTTTCTTTTTTCTTTCTTCAGTCCTAAGCGCGGAGCCTCTGTGTCCTTTGTTATTTCTATTACTACATTGTAATATATAGTGAAATAGTTAAACTCACCATAATGCACAATCATGAGCTTCTCACTTGCCACCAGATGCAGCATGCCACCGTCGCCTGTTGGCAGATGCAGCACCTTAGCCTGCCTCCAGATGCAGCGTGTCACTTGCCACCGTGGCAGTGTGGCCCGGGGACCTGTTTTAGAGCATGCTGGAGTGCTCCCAGAGAAGATAGATGAGGTGGGTGGCAGCGGCTTTGCTAGGGTTGGTGTCACCCCACCGTTGCGGTAAAACATGGTGTCACACCCTGCCAAGTAAAGTCCCCCCTCAGTACAGACCCCCCTTCATTAAGTATAGACTCCCCCCAATAAGTACAGACCCCCCCCCTCAGTACAGACCCCCCTCCCTCAGTATAGATCCCTCTCAATCAGTACAGACTCCCCCCATATTGTATAGACCCCCCCAATAAGTACAGACCCCCCCAATAAGTATAGACCCCCCTCAGTACAGACTCCCCCCAATAAGTAGAGACCACCCTCAGTACAGACCCCCCAATAAGTACAGACCCCCCTCAGTACAGACCCCCCCAATAAGTACAGACCCCCTCAGTACAGACCCCCCTCCCTCAGTATAGATCCCCTCAATCAATACAGACTCCCTACAATATTGTATAGACACCCATCCCAATAAGTACAGACCCCCCAATAAGTACAGACCCCCCCTCAGTACAGACCCTCCCCTCTCTCAGTATAGATCCCCCTCAATCAGTACAGACTTCCCTCAATATTGTATAGACCCCCCCAATAAGTACAGACCCCCCTCAGTACAGATCCCCCCGCTAAGTACAAAGTTGCTCGGTTGGGGGGGCTGTCTCAGCTCCCCTCAGCCCGGGCGGGTTCGGCTGTGTTCGGGCAGGGGGGGCGGTCTCAGCTCCCCTTGGCTCGGACGGGCTCGGCTGTGCTCGGGCGGGGGGGGGGGTCTCAGCTCCCCTCGGTTCGGGCGGGTTACGCTGTGTTTGGGCGGGGGGCGGTCTCAGCTCTCCTCACCTCTGGCGGGCTTGGCTGTGTTCGGGCAGAGGTGCGGAGGCGGATGGAGCTGGAGGCAGAGTGAGCGCCAGCGCTAGCGGGGTTTGCGCTTGCTCTGTCATTTTCATTCCGGGACACTTTTTTGTCCCAGAATAAAGGTGCCCGGGACCCGGGACAGACCTGCTAATTGCGGGAATGTCCCGGGAAATCCAGGACACGTGGGCACCCTAGCTCCCAAGGCAGGCAAAGGTAAGATGGCCGAATAATTATGCAATGGAGTTCTGCGCCTGATTGACAGCTACATAAGGTCTGCCTTTATGTATGGCAACATATGCTGAAGAGTTCTGCAGTATGTCAATGTGATACTTAATGTCATAGCAATCCCTGCAAGCTACAGTAAAGTGTGGAAAATATACTTCTTGTGTGGACATTCCTTTCTTCATGAAAATAAAGGCTGAAGGCTGGGGATGTCGTGGGTGGGTCTAGGGCAAGCAGTTCAGCACAGTATGGCAAAGGCTTCTATCTACCAACAGTGGGTCACTGTTCTATCCAAGAAGAAGCAGTGCGGGGGCTCTAGAAATTTGTCGCCAACACACAGCCAATCATGGTCTCCCTTGCAAGTGCATTTCTGAAAAAACTTCACCCTGCAATTTCTTTTCAGTGTAGCAGTCTTTCGGCAGCTCAGGTAGCAGAGACATTTTTATCTTCTTCTTTACAGAAAGAGCTTTTATTTGCATTTAACTGGACTTGGACTTGATAACTGATCATTTTAAATTGCAGCTAAAGATCAAGTAAAATCAGTGAAGTGTTAATTTCATCCAGGGAACATTTTCTTTTTGATGAACCAGAAAGTTCACTTTCTTCATATTTAATCTGAGGTTATGTAATCTATTACAGCCAGGTTCTTGAAAACTTTCAGCGCATTTCTTGGCCGGACTTCAGACTCTTGCTGCATGATTCTTTTCTCTGCGGACCAGAAAAAATTATGTTTGGATTTTTCTCTCTCTGGGCAGGGTCAAGCGATTATCAGCATGCAAAGAGAAATGTGGTGCATTCTAAGCAGTTTTCCAGCCAAGTGCTGATGATGCAAAGAAGATGGCACTGCTGTCTGGTATCTTCCATGGTAGAATATCATCAGCACATCATATGTTCAAGACAAAGCCATTTATTAGTCACAGATAAGCAACATTTTGGAGCCTTACATCAGTTCCCTCATCAGGCAATTGTGATGCTGCCTGATGAAGGAGCTGATCTAAGAGCTCAAAAAATTGCTTATCTGTGACTAATAAATGGGTCTGTCCGAAGCATACAATGTGCTGATGATATTCTACAATAGAAAATGCAGATTATCAGAACACCAGCAGTCATAGGGATTTAGAGAACATGGCAGCCAGCTTTACAGGAGGAATGCCAAGACAAATTACAGTCACTTAACATAACCCTTTCATTTCAAGATCATACCACTAGAGTCTTAAAATATTCAACCTATTAAACTAGCATTCTAGGAAAACAAGCCAAAAAATGCAGTGTCCCCCACTGACAGCATAATTGCATTAAACTGATTGCTGTAAATACTGCCAAAAAAAAAAATGAGTCTTGTATATGTGTTAAAACAACAAAAATATGTATAATTGTAGATTTGCAATAAAAGTACGAGAGCTGTTGCTTCTCTTTTACAAACACTAAGGTGGAACTCAAAGAAAACAGCTAAATAAACAGACAAATTACATAAATGAGAGCTGTTTTTACTGCCAAAAGATTTTTCTATCTCTCCATCTAGTAATGCAATTTTACACAGTTCTGCCAAAGAGCACAGTCCTGCCTGGCAGGGCAGAAGACCTGACTTTATTCTGCTGAATTCAGTAACATTTATAGGTCTTGTCTCTCCCCCAACCTGTGACTGGACAGTGAAAGGTGAAAAAACAAGCCAATGAGCTCTTTTATCTGTCAATCTGTTCTCTTCTATCAGAATGCTTCTTTCACACTGCTGCACAACATATTGGCTCTTTGTGCTGTTGCTCCCTCTTCCAGTAAGATTCAGATACTTACTCTGTTTGCATTTAAAAAAATTAAAAACAGTATTAAACCCTAAACCAAAAATATGATATATTACAGTTTATCAATCATTAAATGTGGTGGCTATATGTTTTTTAGGCTTTTTTCCCCTCTGTTTTTACCTGGTGATCTGGCCAGTAACACACCTCCTGTATTAAAGTGCCAATGCAGGTGGAGAGGAACCTAGTTCCTCTATGGTTTCCTCAGTCACAGGAATGCATCTAACCCATTGGATGCTAGCACCCCATGTGACTGGCAGCCATCTTGGGTGGGGCAGAGCGCATTTAGGACCCCGGCTCCTGGGTTTGGCACTCATTTTGCAAGTGGCTAGAGTAGGGATAGGTCACCCTTCTGTCAGGAACAGTGCTTAGCATCAGGGGAATGTTCCGGAAGAGTAGGGAAAGTGCAGAGATGCACCATTCTTCCTGGAAGCCTTCCTGTTTGGGTGCAGATGGGCCAAGCTGCATTTCCCTCCTCAAAACAGATGCCGTTGGCATCTCTGATCAACCACTCTACTGCCGCTTGCTGTTACAACTTGTGAGTGTTCCCAGTCGGGTTGCCTTTTTGCCAAGCCTGTGCTTATTGCTGGACTTCTGATATAATATATTCCTATCAGTGTATATATTGACGCTGTGTGTTTCCTGTCATCGAATCACGTTGTACCTTCCCACAGTTGGCGGCAGTCATCAGAATATGACACATTTGTAGCGGGTGAAAACAGAGGTTTAGGGACCATCATGGCACCGTTAGCAGCAACCTTGGCTCTGGTGCCTAAGTTTAATGGGTCTCCTTGGCTCAGTGGGAGGAGAGGCTGGGGAGTGCTGCGTGATTGTTTCAGGTTCCCATCCAGCTGATTTTGGAGCTGGTTATAAACTCCTTGGAGGATGCCCGTCAAGAGGTGATGGTGCTACTGGTGTTCTCATCACAGTGTACTTTCCTACAGACACCAATGGAAAGCCTAATGCCCTGTACACACGGTTGGATTTTCCGACAGAAAATGTGTGATAGGACCTTGTTGTTGGAAATTCCGACCGTGTGTAGGCTCCATCACACATTTTCCATCGGATTTTCCGACACACAAAGTTTGAGAGCAGGCTATAAAATTTTCCGACAACAAAATCCCTTGTCGGAAATTCCGATCGTGTGTACACAAATCTGACGGACAAAGTGCCATGCATGCTCAGAATAAATAAAGAGATGAAAGCTATTGGCTACTGCCCCGTTTATAGTCCTGATGTACGTGTTTTATGTCAGAACGATCGGATTTTCCGACAACTTTGTGTGACCGTGTGTATGCAAGACAAGTTTGAGCCAACATCCGTCGAAAAAAATCCTGGGATTTTGTTGTCGGAATGTCCGAACAAAGTCCGACCGTGTGTACGGGGCATAACACTGGTTACAACAATCCCTTAAGGCCTGTACACACAATCAGAAAGTGGTACAAAAATACCGCTTTCAAAGCAATCGTACAATAATCTGATCGTTAGTACACGGCATTTGAGAGCCGGTCAGGACAATTCATAGGAAATTATCCGATGGGACAAGCATGAAAACTTTCCTTATATGATGCCAGATTGTACGATTTTCATTTAATTAGAACGGTACATAAAAAATGTTTTGCCATTTAATCTACTTTGGTTTAAAGTATCTTGATTTTTTTTCCTAAATCTTTCACTGGAAAGAACAAAATGTCAGCTTTATATTTTCCAGTTTCATTAACTCTTTATGTGAATTTTTTCATGACCTCCTAAGCATTGTTGTTTCATAAATGGTTGTGCTTGCTATAAAGGTGCCCATTCCTGGCTCCTAGTAGGCAACATTTCACCTCAGGTGCCCTGTAATGACTGCAAATGTCTCTTGCTATAATAAAGTTGCTAACTGGAAAATAGCACAATGCTACAGGACACTGGGGGATTCTTAGATTGCCTGCTTCCTATGACAGTGAATAGATCAGGGATACTTTATTCAATGATTAAACCATGATTTGATGTAAGTCATTAAAAGCATCCGCCTAATTCTCCTTGTTGAGGGCTGCCGTTACTGCTGTTGTGAAGGCTGCCAGACAGCGCCGAGAAGAACTGTGTATTGAGGCTTGGGGATCAATTTAAAAATACAAAGAAAGGACAGGCTAAGCGAGTAGACATTCATTCTGTCTGATTATTGCTTTGGTCTGCTACCTTATTTAACCCAGGGCAAATGAATTATTAACAGTGTTACAAAAAAGTATTTCAATTAATATAAGTGCAAAACAAATCAAGGGTATAAAAATACGCTTTAATTCACTTCTACGATGCTTGGAAAGTCATAAAATCATTTTTAAGTCAACATATGCTGGAGGAAGGTTGAAGGGAGACCTGCAGTGTGTTGGTCTGCTCTGTATGTTTATCAAGAGAAAAGAGAACAAAGGGGAAGGAAGCGCCAGCTAAGTGTAAATATGTTAATATGTTAACAGTTTTAATAGCAATGAATTAAAGAGGAAGTAAACCCTGATGGGTTTTACTTCCTCTTTTGCTCCCTGCAAACCCTGCAAATTAAAAGCATAATGGGCTAGTATGCTTTGCATACTAGCCCATTATGTGACACTTACCTGCAAACGAAGCCCACGCTATCCCCTGCGCAGGCTGCATCCATCTTCGCCCCTCTGCTTTCCGGGGCCACGGACTCTGGCTCTGTGACTGTCTGGAGCTGGCATAAGGTCACTCCTGTGCATGCGCCCCGGAACCGCCAGTCACACGCCACATGCTTGGGAAGAGATGGCATGGAGGTCAGTTTATTCACAGCGCATGCGCTGATGACGACATTGGTGCACTACAATTAAAATATCCCCTAAATGGCACACGTTTAGGAGATATTTCCACTACCTATAGGTAAGCCTTATTCTAGGCTTACCTATAGGTAGAAGTCACACAAAAGCGTTTACAACCACTTTAAAAACACTCACAAGAGGTAAAATATAAATGTGCTCATCTGGTATCAAGTCTGTGGATTCCTCCTACAACCGTCCTGCAGGACCGCTGGCATCTGTTCCGACTGTTGGGAGATGCTAGGAGATCGCTGGGTCAGGAGCCTGGAGGAGCCCCGGGAAGCCACTCTGACCGACGTGGAACGCATGGCAGAAATGATGTCACCGCTACGCACGCAGAGAATCTAGCTCCTTCTACAGGCCTGTACAGGTCATGATGACTTTATCCAATCATGGCTCATTGCTCTTAGTCCCACCCCACACTAGAAAAATATTCTTCTCATAGCGGCCATTTGCAGTGTGATACAGGGATGTGCAGTTAGGGGAGGCAGGGAGCTTTGAGGGTCGTAGCTCAGTGACCTGGGTTTTGGGTAGCCAAAGTCCTACCCCACCACTGGTATGGTTCTGGAGATACGGGGATCCTTGGGCAGCCTGTTAGAAGCCAATACAGCACGGCCTGTTTAAATAACTACCTCTCGCCCAGCCCATAGCAAAATGGGGCGGGCAATGCGGCGCTCGGTGGTGTGGTGTGTCAGCCTGACACACTGCGAAACCAATCTCGGTAAAGAGCTTCTGACGGAGGCTCTTTACCACGAGATCAGCCGTGTGCAATCACGGCTGATCATAGTGTAAACAGGAAGAGCCGTTTGTCGGCTTTTCCTCGCTCGCGTCTGACAGACACAAGTAGAGGAGAGCCGATTGGCGGCTCTCCAGACAGGGGGGTGTGTGCTGATTGTTTATCAGCGCAGCCCCCCGTGGATGCCCGGCCAGGACCACCAGGGATGCCACCAGGACCACCAAGGATGCCCACAAAGGACGCCCACCAGGTATGCCACCCTGGACCACCATGGATATGTAAATCAGTACCCATGCAGATGCCAATCGGTGCCCATCAGCAATGCCTGCCAGTGTCAATGCCATTAGTGATGCCTATCAGTGCCACCCATTAGTGCCCATCAGTGCCACCTATCAGTGCCTCCTATCAGTGCCCATCAGTGCCGCCTATCAGTGCCACCCATAAGTACCCATCAGTGTCGCCTATCAGTGCTCATCAGTGCCACGTATGAGTGCCCATCATTGCCGCCTATCAATGCCTATCAGTGCCGCCTATCAGTGCAAATCAGTGCCGCATATCAGTGCCCATCAGTGCCACCTCATCAGTGGCACCTCATTGGTGCCACCTCATCGGTGCCACCTTATCAGTGCCCCTCAGTGCAGACTCATCAGTGCTCATCAGTGAAGGAGAAAACTTACTTATTTACAAAATTTTATTACAGAAACAAAGAAAAACTTTTTTTTTTCAAAATTTTCGGTCTTTTTTTAAATTTGTTTAGCAAAAAATAAAAACCGCAGAGGTGATCAAATACCACCAAAAGAAAGCTCTATTTGTGGGAACAAAATGATAAAAAATTTTGTTTGGGTACAGTGTAGCATGACCGTCGCAATTGTCATTTAAACAGTGACAGAGCTGAAAATTGGCTTGGGCAGGAAGGGGGGAAAGTGCCTGGTATTGAAGAGGTTACTCAAGCTAAGTAATCTATTATTATGCTATATGTTATAACATAGTAATTTATCATTTATCTGTTTACTGTGAAATTACTGGTTTGAAGTTATAACTTCAAACTTCAGTAATTTGTCCGTTAAGCCACCTGCTTAACTACAATTTTTGAAAATATAGTAAATTACCTTAAAAACAAAATATTATAATTATTTGTATATTACTTACTTATGGGAATTAACCACTTGCCACCCAGGCCAATTCTGACACTTCTCTTCTATATGTAAAAATCATAATTTTTTTGCTTGAAAATAATGCAGGACCCCAAACATTATATATATTTTCATAACACCCTAGGGAATAAAATGGTGGCAGTTGCAACTTTTTATGTCACACGATATTTGCGCAGCAATTTTTCAACTGCATTTTTTTGGGAAAAAAAACTGTTTCATGAATAAAAAAAACAAACACTAACGTTAGCCCAATATTTTTATAAAATGTGAAAGATAATGTTACGCTGAGTAAATAGATACCCAACATGTCACACTTTAAAATTGCGCACACTTGTGGAATGGCGCCAAACTTCAGTTCTTGAAAACATCCATAGGCAACGCTTTAAACATTTTTACAGGTATATGTGTATCTGGCTCTGATATTAGCCAGTGCCTCACCAGCCACTGACCTCAACGCACGCCCCTGGTGTGATATTGGTGTGGAGAGAGAAAGAACAGAGCTCTGTTCAGTGCTACTAGCAAGTTAGTGTGCTATCATGGGCTATTGTGATTCTATTGTGAGTGTAAAGTATCAGTTTAGTGTGAATCTAGTGTAAGGACATTGTGAGTGTAATGTGACTGTTCATTTTTAATTTAATGTCAGGGCAAGTTTCCTGCAGCATATTTCAGTGTGTTACTGCGTGTTTACCGCAGTATATTGCAGTGCTTTTTTGCATGTTTACAGCAGTATATTGCAGTGTGTTAGTGCATGTTTAATGCAGTATATTTTAGTAAATTATTGCAGGTTTACCGCAGTACATTGCAGTGCATTAGTGCACCTTTAACGCAGTATATTTTTGTGCATTTTTGTGCATTTGATTCAGTATATTTCAGTTCAATATATTTTAATGCATTAGTGCACATTTATCGCAGTATATTGCAGTGTGTCAGTGCAGTTTTACTGCAGTATATTGTAGTGTGTCAGTGGAGTGCGTCTGTGTAGTGAGTCCTCAAGCACCACTTTCCATTGATTAAAGTGCATCCATGTACACATTTTTCCATCTTTATAACATTTTGTTAATAAGCCCCCCATCATGTCTGGGAGGCCAACAAGAAGAGGCAGATGTTCCCATGGCACTGTGAGGGGGCCAGCAGCATCTGTGTGCACAAGCAAAGGTGGACGTGGTACGTCCTCAGGCAGGGCATCATTTCCTCTGTTTTGTGATGCCTGTGCTATCCAGCTACAGCATGCAGAGGAGGTGGTGGACTGGCTTACTAAGACATCCTCATTCTCCTCATCCTTCATCACCCAAGCAGAGACTAGTGTACAATGCACTGCAGCTGCCAGAGTGGCTTATTCTGCCTCCTTTTCCACAGCTTCTCCTGCCATAGCCACAGCGTCAGCCACTTGCTCCTTGAGAATGCACAGCCATTAATTGATTCAAATCTTTTTTTTGAGGTTGAGGAAGGTAGGAACATGTGCCTACAGAGAGGGGAGAACACCGTTAAACAATAAATTGGAAGTCATGTTCCCCCAGCTGCAGCGTATTGCCAAGTTGGCTCCAGTGATGATGAGGAGGAAGGGGATAATGATGATGAGGTCACTGACATGACTTGGGTGCCTGGATAGAGCAGAGAAGAAAAGTGAGGGTGAAGCACAACCCCAACGAGGCAGCCATCATGGAAGAGTAGAGAGAAGCCACCCTATTCCATCAGATTGTGAAGTTGTTAACTCCCGACCCACTTCCCACAGCTCAGCTGTTTGAGCCTTTTTTAGCAAATGTGCAGCCAATCACACTGTTATGATTTGCAAACTTTGCCTCAAGCAAATTAAGTGTGGCAAAAACACCAGCCATTTGGGTACCACATGCTTGACAAGGCATTTACCACTCAGCATTTACCACTTAAGCCACCTGCTTAACTACAATTTTTGAAAATATAGTAAATTACCTTAAAAACAAAATATTACAATTATTTGTATATTACTTACTTATGGGAATTAACTACTTGCCACCCAGGCCAATTCTGACACTTCTCTTATATATGTAAAAATCATAATTTTTTTGCTTGAAAATAATGCAGGACCCCAAACATTATATATATTTTCATAACACCCTAGGGAATAAAATGGTGGCAGTTGCAACTTTTTATGTCACACGGTATTTGCGCAGCAATTTTTCAACTTCATTTTTTTGGGAAAAAAAACTGTTTCATGAATAAAAAAAAACAAACACTAACGTTAGCCCAATATTTTTATAAAATGTGAAAGATAATGTTACGCTGAGTAAATAGATACCCAACATGTCACACTTTAAAATTGCGCACACTTGTGGAATGGCGCCAAACTTCAGTTCTTGAAAACATCCATAGGCAACGCTTTAAACATTTTTACAGGTATATGTGTATCTGGCTCTGATACTAGCCAGTGCCTCACCAGCCACTGACCTCAACGCACGCCCCTGGTGTGATATTGGTGTGGAGAGAGAAAGAACAGAGCTCTGTTCAGTGCTACTAGCGAGTTAGTGTGCTATCATGGGCTATTGTGATTCTATTGTGAGTGTAAAGTATCAGTTTAGTGTGAATCTAGTGTAAGGACATTGTGAGTGTAATGTGACTGTTCATTTTTAATTTAATGTCAGGGCAAGTTTCCTGCAGCATATTTCAGTGTGTTACTGCGTGTTTACCGCAGTATATTGCAGTGCTTTTTTGCATGTTTACAGCAGTATTTTGCAGTGTGTTAGTGCATGTTTAATGCAGTATATTTTAGTAAATTATTGCAGGTTTACCGCAGTACATTGCAGTGCATTAGTGCACCTTTAACGCAGTATATTTTTGTGCATTTTTGTGCATTTGATTCAGTATATTTCAGTTCAATATATTTTAATGCATTAGTGCACATTTATCGCAGTATATTGCAGTGTGTCAGTGCAGTTTTACTGCAGTATATTGTAGTGTGTCAGTGGAGTGCGTCTGTGTAGTGAGTCCTCAAGCACCACTTTCCATTGATTAAATTGCATCCATGTACACATTTTTCCATCTTTATAACATTTTGTTAATAAGCCCTCCATCATGTCTGGGAGGCCAACAAGAAGAGGCAGATGTTCCCATGGCACTGTGAGGGGGCCAGCAGCATCTGTGTGCACAAGCAAAGGTGGACGTGGTACGTCCTCAGGCAGGGCATCATTTCCTCTGTTTTGTGATGCCTGTGCTATCCAGCTACAGCATGCAGAGGAGGTGGTGGACTGGCTTACTAAGACATCCTCATTCTCCTCATCCTTCATCACCCAAGCAGAGACTAGTGTACAATGCACTGCAGCTGCCAGAGTGGCTTATTCTGCCTCCTTTTCCACAGCTTCTCCTGCCATAGCCACAGCGTCAGCCACTTGCTCCTTGAGAATGCACAGCCATTAATTGATTCAAATCTTTTTTTTGAGGTTGAGGAAGGTAGGAACATGTGCCTACAGAGAGGGGAGAACACCGTTAAACAACAAATTGGAAGTCATGTTCCCCCAGCTGCAGCGTATTGCCAAGTTGGCTCCAGTGATGATGAGGAGGAAGGGGATAATGATGATGAGGTCACTGACATGACTTGGGTGCCTGGATAGAGCAGAGAAGAAAAGTGAGGGTGAAGCACAACCCCAACGAGGCAGCCATCATGGAAGAGTAGAGAGAAGCCACCCTATTCCATCAGATTGTGAAGTTGTTAACTCCCGACCCACTTCCCACAGCTCAGCTGTTTGAGCCTTTTTTAGCAAATGTGCAGCCAATCACACTGTTATGATTTGCAAACTTTGCCTCAAGCAAATTAAGTGTGGCAAAAACACCAGCCATTTGGGTACCACATGCTTGACAAGGCATTTACCACTCAGCATTTACCACTTAAGCCACCTGCTTAACTACAATTTTTGAAAATATAGTAAATTACCTTAAAAACAAAATATTACAATTATTTGTATATTGCTTACTTATGGGAATTAACCACTTGCCACCCAGGCCAATTCTGACACTTCTCTTATATATGTAAAAATCATAATTTTTTTGCTTGAAAATAATGCAGGACCCCAAACATTATATATATTTTCATAACACCCTAGGGAATAAAATGGTGGCAGTTGCAACTTTTTATGTCACACGGTATTTGCGCAGCAATTTTTCAACTTCATTTTTTTGGGAAAAAAAACTGTTTCATGAATAAAAAAAAAACAAACACTAACGTTAGCCCAATATTTTTATAAAATGTGAAAGATAATGTTACGCTGAGTAAATAGATACCCAACATGTCACACTTTAAAATTGCGCACACTTGTGGAATGGCGCCAAACTTCAGTTCTTGAAAACATCCATAGGCAACGCTTTAAACATTTTTACAGGTATATGTGTATCTGGCTCTGATATTAGCCAGTGCCTCACCAGCCACTGACCTCAACGCACGCCCCTGGTGTGATATTGGTGTGGAGAGAGAAAGAACAGAGCTCTGTTCAGTGCTACTAGCGAGTTAGTGTGCTATCATGGGCTATTGTGATTCTATTGTGAGTGTAAAGTATCAGTTTAGTGTGAATCTAGTGTAAAGACATTGTGAGTGTAATGTGACTGTTCATTTTTAATTTAATGTCAGGGCAAGTTTCCTGCAGCATATTTCAGTGTGTTACTGCGTGTTTACCGCAGTATATTGCAGTGCTTTTTTGCATGTTTACAGCAGTATTTTGCAGTGTGTTAGTGCATGTTTAATGCAGTATATTTTAGTAAATTATTGCAGGTTTACCGCAGTACATTGCAGTGCATTAGTGCACCTTTAACGCAGTATATTTTTGTGCATTTTTGTGCATTTGATTCAGTATATTTCAGTTCAATATATTTTAATGCATTAGTGCACATTTATCGCAGTATATTGCAGTGTGTCAGTGCAGTTTTACTGCAGTATATTGTAGTGTGTCAGTGGAGTGCGTCTGTGTAGTGAGTCCTCAAGCACCACTTTCCATTGATTAAATTGCATCCATGTACACATTTTTCCATCTTTATAACATTTTGTTAATAAGCCCTCCATCATGTCTGGGAGGCCAACAAGAAGAGGCAGATGTTCCCATGGCACTGTGAGGGGGCCAGCAGCATCTGTGTGCACAAGCAAAGGTGGACGTGGTACGTCCTCAGGCAGGGCATCATTTCCTCTGTTTTGTGATGCCTGTGCTATCCAGCTACAGCATGCAGAGGAGGTGGTGGACTGGCTTACTAAGACATCCTCATTCTCCTCATCCTTCATCACCCAAGCAGAGACTAGTGTACAATGCACTGCAGCTGCCAGAGTGGCTTATTCTGCCTCCTTTTCCACAGCTTCTCCTGCCATAGCCACAGCGTCAGCCACTTGCTCCTTGAGAATGCACAGCCATTAATTGATTCAAATCTTTTTTCTGAGGTTGAGGAAGGTAGGAACATGTGCCTACAGAGAGGGGAGAACACCGTTAAACAACAAATTGGAAGTCATGTTCCCCCAGCTGCAGCGTATTGCCAAGTTGGCTCCAGTGATGATGAGGAGGAAGGGGATAATGATGATGAGGTCACTGACGTGACTTGGGTGCCTGGATAGAGCAGAGAAGAAAAGTGAGGGTGAAGCACAACCCCAACGAGGCAGCCATCATGGAAGAGTAGAGAGAAGCCACCCTATTCCATCAGATTGTGAAGTTGTTAACTCCCGACCCACTTCCCACAGCTCAGCTGTTTGGGCCTTTTTTAGCAAATGTGCAGCCAATCACACTGTTATGATTTGCAAACTTTGCCTCAAGCAAATTAAGTGTGGCAAAAACACCAGCCATTTGGGTACCACATGCTTGACAAGGCATTTACCACTCAGCCCATTGGCAAAAGCACCTAAAAGCCACACAAAATGGACGCAATTCTGCTCCTTCTCACTCACCTTTCCAGTCTACCCCCGCTATACCTTATGACCTCTCAGCAGCCCCCACTGACAGGGGTGATGGTATAGCGAAGGGTGTCAGAGGTCTATGCAACACGTCTGCCGGTAACACACCACCAGCTGTAGACTATAGCAGGCACATTTCTCTGCCCCATCTCTGCCCCATCAATGAAGTCACTGCCACCCACATGCCCAGCGTCTAAATTCAAGCTTGTCAAAGCTGCTGGCTTTACAACTCCTGCCTTACTGTCACATAAGGACATTCCAGCTCTATACCATCACATGGAAGGCAATGTGACATCACTGGGCAAGGCAGTCAGCCGCAAGGTCCACGTTACTGCTGACATGTGGTCCAGCAAGCATGGTCAGGGACTCTATATTTAGTTCACCAGCACACTGGGTAACTCTGCTTGCAACTGCGAATTATGCAGGACAGGGCTTATGGCTGCAGCTTGTTGTGCTGCCACGTCTCCATACAGCTACTGGTGATGATGCGAGATTTGTCAGCTCTACCCCCTCCTCCTCCTCCATGCCCTCCCATGCTGAATTGTCCTATGAACCACCACTAACCCCTAAGTGTTCAAGGAGCTATTCAATGAGTCAGGCTAAAAGATGCCATGCATTGCTTCAGCTGGTGTATGTAGGGGACAGGAGCCACATCAGAGCTTAGATTCTTGCCGCTCTGCAGGGGCAGGTCCAGAGGGGGTTCATGCTAAAGCCAGGAATAGTGGTGTGTGATACTGGCACAAACCTCCTGTCCGGTCTTAGAAAGGGAAAGTTAACACATGTGCCATGCCTGGCACATGTCCTCATTTTGGTGGTGCAGCATTTCTTAAGCAGGTACCCAGGGTTGGAAGATCTGTTAAAGCAGGCAAGGAGAGTCTGTAGCCATTTCAGGCAGTCATACACTGAAATTCGTCAGGAATGCCACCTGCCTGTAAACTGCCTGATTTGTGACATGCCCACCAGGTGGAACTTGACTTTGTCAATGCTGAAGTGGCTGCACATGCAGCAGAGGGCTGTCAATGAGTACCAGTGTGAGTATGGGACAACGACAGGCTCAGGCCAGCTTGGCTTTTTTTTTCCCAGGCCAAGAGCTGCTGATAAAGGATGCATGCATTGTACTGTCACCATTTGAGAAGGCGACAAGTATAGTGAGCCGTGACAATGCATGCATCAGTGACACAATCCCTGTTGTGTTCCTGCTGTAGCAGACTCTGCATGGCATTTATGGATAGGGCGCTTGACACAGAGCAGCGGGAGGAAGAGGAGGACTTCCTTTCCTCTCAAGGTCCACTTTATGCAGACACCATTCTTGCGATGCCACACAACACTAAGAGGAAAGGGAAGAGAAGGAGGATTCTGGCAGTTTTGGAGGCAGTGAAGCAGAGGAAGACATACGTCAACCCTTAACAGATGGTTTTCCATCCCCAGAACCCTTGGGAGTAGTACATGGCTGGGAGGAGGCAGTTCCAGATACTGTAATCCTCAGTGACCCAGAGGAGTCTGCTTCTCATGCCTCCGCAAACTTGCGCTGCATGGGCTCCCTCATTTCTCAAAGCCTGCAAAAGGACCCGAGAATTAGTGGCATCAAGGAGAAGGATCACTATTGGTTGGCAATTCTCCTTTACTACCGTTACAAGGGGAAAGTCTCGGAAACTCATCCCATTCCCACAGAGGGAGCAGAAGATAAACTCAATGGAGGACACCTTAAAGAGGAATTTATGTAATGCCTTTTCAGACTCTGGTAGGGTACAGTCTTGTGGTAGTTTTGAGGCTTTTGTTGGTTAAGAGAGGAGCGGTCTAGAAGAGGACTGCCACAGTAATGCATTTCCAAAAATTTTTAGTCCTTGGCGCCCAGAGCTGTCAGCTTTCACATCTCATTGGCAGTGCCTGCATCACATGGTGGGAGATTATCTAGGGGCTGAAAACAGACATGGAGAGCTTTTCAGTTGATGATCCATTGGGTTACTGGGTCGTGAGAATAGACCACTGATTAGAACTTGCCCAGTATGCAATTAAGCTGCTGGGCTGCCCTGCATCCAGCGTGCTTTCCAAATGGGCATTCAGTGCTGCCGAAGGTTTTGTGACAGATAAGAGAGCACATCTGTCCACAGACTCTGTGGACCAGCTGACATTTATCAAAATAAATCAGTCCTGGATTACCAGCAGCTATCAAGCCCCTGATGCCAATGTAGCTGATTAAATGCTTTCTGGATCTGGAATTTCTGAAAGACTGTCTAGGCTGCCTAGCTTTGTGGGTATTAACATCTGGAAGAAATTTTTTGGTGTAGGTTTCATGGGTACAATTAAAACCCAAGGACTAATTTTTCCACACCTGTTTGACAGGTGCATGTCATTTAAATTTTTGACAGCAAGGCCAATTCTTGCTTTTATCAAGAGTACTTCTATAGGCATCACTAAATGGCAGACTTCGGTCTGGTTCTGGACCCAGTAACCATCCAGCCTAGCCAAATATTTGCCTGTGTATCCTCTCTCTGCCGCCGGCTTGCCTGCCTGCCTGCCGCTATGTTCACAGCATGGCAGGTGCGCACGGGTCTGTCCCTTCGATAAGATCGCTGCACTCCCCACACTGCCTGTCTTATTCACACAAGACGTGAAGCTCGGCCGCTCTGGACAAAGGGCAGGACTTTTTATGTTAAGAAGCAGGTAATTGGTTGCTACGCAGTGAGGCGGTCCAAGTAATCAATCACCCACCTTAAACATGAAAAGTCCCTCCCGTTGTCCAGGGCTGCCCTGCTTTCCATCTTGTATGAATAAGGTAGGGCTCTGTGGGGAGTGCTGTGCAGGACAGAAGTCTACTATTGAGGGGGATGATGGGTAAGTCTGTGATGGGGGCCAGTCTATAATGAGCCAGTCTGTGATGGGGAGGTCTGTGATGGGGTGGTCTGTGATGGGTCAGTCTGTGATAGGGAGTTTGTGATGGGTCAATCTGTGAGGGGGTCTGTGATAGGTCAGTCTGTGATGGGGGTCTGTGATGGGTCAGCCTGATGGGGGGGTCTGTGATGGGTCAGTCTGTGATGGGTCAGTCTGTGATGGGGGGGTCTGTGATGGGAGGATCTGTGATGGGGGGTCTGTCATGGGTCATTCTGTGATGGGGGTCTGTGATGGGGTTCTGTGATGGGTCAGTCTGTGATGGGGGGCTGTGATGGGGGTCTGTGATGGGGGTTGTGATGGGTCAGTCTATGATGGGGGGTCTGTGATGGGTCAGTCTATGATGGGGGTCTGTAATGGGTCAGTCTATGATGGGGTCTGTGTTGGGTCAGTCTGATGGGGGGTCTGTGATGGGTCAGTCTGTGATGGGGGGTCTGTGATGGGTCATTCTGGAATGGGGGGTCTGAGATGGGGGGCCTGTGACGTGCACGAGAGGCTGCAATGCGGAGGATATCATGTGGAGTCATAGCCCCAATATTACACTTGGACCTCCGCTAGAAGAAGATTTTTCTGACCAGACCACCATGAATTTTAATTCAGTACCCCTGCTCTAAAGGGTTACGGTGTGACGGCACTACCAACACCCAAACCCCAATTTTTCTGCACCTGTTACTTCTATCCAAAGTCTATAAAAGAGACACCAGAATTTATCCAAAAAATCTCTAATCTTGTTCCGAGTGCACTAAATTGTGGCCTCATCAACAGATTATTGTCAAGCTAATGACAATAGTCAAGCTATTTTGTAAACAAGCTATTGTTTACAAAATAAAGAAAGCTTGCAAGGGAAATTCTTTTTTTTTTTGGCTTTATAAATGTCAATATTGGTGCAGCGGGTTCTATACACGGTACAGATGTGCCACTTTACAGGTAGACTAAGGAGACCCGCTAAGCACTATATTAAAGGAATTTTTCATTGTTATGGTTTCACCTTAAACACTTCCCACCCAGGCCGAATCTGACATTTTTCTCCCACATGTAAAATTCTTAATTTTTTTGCTAGAAAATTACAAAGAACCCCCAAACATTATATATGTTTTTTTAGCAAAGACCCTAGAAAATACAATGGCGGTCGTTGCAACTTTTTATCTTGCACAGTATTTGCGCAGCAATTTTTCGAACACGTTTTTTTGTGAAAAAAACAGTTTCATGCTTAAAAAAAACAAAACATTAAAGTTAGCCCAATTTTTTTGCATAATGTGAAAGATGAAGTTACGCCAAGTAAATACCGTATATACCTAACATGACACGCTTCAAAATTGCACACGCTCGTGGAATGGTGCCAAACTTCGGTACGTAAAAATCCCCATAGGTGACACTTTAATTTTTTTTACTGGTTACTAGGGATGAGCCGAACATCCCCCGGTTTGGTTCGCACCAGAACCTGCGAACGGACCGAAAGTTCGCGCAAACTTTAGAACCCCATTAAAGTCTATGGGACTCGAACGTTTGAAATCAAAAGTGCTAATTTTAAAGGCTAATATGCAAGTTATTGTCCTAAAAAGGGTTTGGGTCCTGCTCCAGGGGACATGTATCAATGCAAAAAAAAAGTTTTTTCGGGAGCAGTGATTTTAATGATGCTTAAAGTGAAAAAAAAGTGAAATATTCCTTTAAATATCATACCTGGGGGGTGTTTATAGTATGCCTGTAAAGTGGCGCGTGTTTCCCGTGCTTAGAACAGTCCCTGCACAAAATTACATTTTTAAAGGAATAAAAGTCATTTAAAACTGCTTGCGGCTTTAATGTAATGTCGGGTCCCGGCAATATGGATGAAAATCAGTGAGACAAACGGCATGGGTACTCCCCCCAGTCCATTACCAGGCCCTTTGGGTCTTGTATGGATATTAAGGGGAACCTCGCACCCAAATTAAAAAAGGAAAGGCGTGGGGCCCCCAGGCCCTATATACTCTGGACAGCAGTATACAGGCGGAGCAAACCAGACAGGGACTGTAGGTTTGTTGTTAAGTAGAATCTGTTTGTAATTTTGAACTGGTACATTTTTAAAGTTTAGCTCCAGCCAAAAAACCGATTTTTAAGCTTTTTGGAAAACATAGGGAAGGGTTATCACCCCTGTAACATTTGTTTTGCTGTCTGTGCACCTCTTCAGAAGATTTCACCTCACTTTCTGTCCCGGTGACAAATGTTTTTTGAAAATTTGGGGTTTTTAGTAAAACAAGGATTGGTGATAAAGCATCAGTGAAGAGGAGACACGTTTTTTCCATATTAACTCTTACAGGAGAGAATTTCCCTTCCTAGGGGTAGATTTCATCTTACTTCCTGTTGTTTCCTTCCGTTTGCAAGTAGAGTAGGAGTCGTTTGTAAGTTGGATGTTTGAAAGTAGGGGCCTGCCCTATATACTCTGCAGAAACAGGGGCCTTAGGTTTTGGTGTTGCCACAACACTGTAAGCCCTCATAGTTACTCTTGGTGGGTGCAGGAACGGGCCGTGCTGTGAAATATTAGATCAAGAATTGTAATTACATGCCACTGTTGAACAGTGGTAGAAATTTTGGGCCGTTGGTGGTGGTGGTGCTGGTGCCACAACACTGTACGTCCTCACAGTTACTCTTGGTGGGCACTGGAACGGGCCCTGCTGTGAAATATTATATCAAGAATTGTAATTACATGCACCTGTTGAACAGGGGCAGAAAAATTGGGCCTTTGGTGGTGGTGGGGGTGGCAGTGGTGTTGCCACAACACTGTAAGCCCTCACAGTTACTCTTGGTGGGCACAGGAAAGAACCCTGCTGCAAAGTATTGCATCAAAAATTGTAATTATACTCCCGTGTTAAACAGGGGCTAAAAATGTGGGCCTTGGGCACTGGTGCTGGTGCCACAACACTGCAACCCCTCACAGATACTCTAGTTGGAGCGCAGGAATGAGCCCTGCTGCAAAGTATTGCATCAAAAATTGTAATTACACGCCCCTGTTAAACAGGGGCTGAAAAATTGGGCCTTGGCCACTGGTGGCGGTGTCCAGAACCAAAAATGTTCTTACAAGCTATCAGCATGAAAATTGAGGAGGAAGAGGATTGTGACTTAGCATAACAGGAAAGTCACTCAGCATCAGCATAGGCAGTCTTGAAGGGATCTCACATTAAAAAAAAAAAAAAACAATTGGTTACATCAGCATCAAGTGCTTGGTAGCTGGTGATCCAAGACTGTAGACTAGATTAATTTTTATGAAGGTCAGCCGATCGACCGATTCGGTGAAGAGGCGCACCCTGTGATCGGTTACAAAGCCTCCAGCAGCACTGAATGTGCATTCCGAAAGAACGCTGGATGCAGAACAGGCCAGTAGCTCAATTGCATACTGTGCAAGCTCTGGCCAGTGATCCATCCTCAAGACCCAGTAACCCAGAGGATTTTCGGTGGGAAAGGTGTCCAAGTCTGATCTTGCCCCTAGGTAATCCTGCACCATGTCAATCAGACGCTGGTGATGGTTGCTGGAACCGATCAGATCTTGGGGCTGCGGACTAAAAAATTGTCTGAACGCATCGGTCAGACGGCCACCTTCTCCACTGCTCCTTCTGTGACTGACCGAAGCCTCAGCAACACATTGTCCAGGAGGATCAGGAAATTGTAACCTCCCAGGCTCTGGAAACGCGTTGCACAAACCTTTCTACAAGGCCTCCCTAAGATGTTTCATCCTCTGCTCCCTCTGCGACGGCAAGATAAGGTCCGCAACCTTACCCTTGTAACGTGGATCAAGGAGGGTTGCCAGCCAGTAATAATCCTTCCCCTTGATACCATGAATACGAGGATCCTTCCTTCCTTTGCAGGATCAGGGAGGCCATGCAGCGTAGGTTTGCTGAGGCATTCGGTCCAGAGTCCTCTGGGTCACTAAGGATGACATGATCCGCAGCTACCTCCTCCTAGCCACATATAAGTCCATCGGTTTCTTCGGACTGTAAATGATCCCTTGAAGACTGCTGCTGATGCTGAAAGCCTGGCTCCACCTCCATGCTGACACAATCCTCCTCCTCCTCCTCCTCCTCTTGCTGTGTAATCGGCAGGCATGCAGGAACACTATCTGGACAAAGGGGGCCTTGAGAGGTAAGGAAGTCCTCCTCTTCCTCCCTCTGTTCCCCGTCCATTATTCCATGCAGCATGTGCTCCAACAAGTGGACAAGAGGGACAGTGTCACTGATGCATGCACTGTCACTGCTCACCATCCTCGTGGCCTCCTCTAATGGTGACAGGACAGTTCATGCGTCCCTGATCATAGCCCACTGGCGTGGGGAAAAAAAACAAGCTCCCCTGACCCTGTCCTGGTGCCATAGTCGCATAGGTACTCATTGATGGCCCTCTGCTGCGTGTGCAGCCGCTGCAGCATGGCCAACGTTGAGTTCCACCTGGTGAGCATATCACAGATTAGGCGGTTCTTGGGCAGGTTAAATTCCTTTTGGAGGTCAGCCAGCCAAGCACTGGCATTATATGACCTGCGGAAATGCACACAGACTTTCCTGGCCTGCCTCAGGACATCATGTAAGCCCGGGTACCTGCCCAAGAACCGCTGCACCACCAAGTTAAGGACATGAGCCAAACAGGGCACATGGGTCAGTTGTCCCTGTCGGAGGGTGGAGAGGAGGTTGGTGCCATTGTCGCAAACCACCATACCTACCTTAAGCTGGCGTGGCGTCAACCACCTCTGAACCTGCCACTGCAGAGCTGACAGAATCTCTCCCCCAGTGTGGCTCCTGTCCCCCAGGCACACTATTTCAAGCACCGCATGGTATCTTTTTGCCTGCGTGCTTGCATAGCCCCTTGAATGCCTACGGAGCACCACTGGTTCCGAGGATGAATCAGCACAGGAAGAGGCCATGGAGGAAGAAGAAGAGGAGGGGGTGGAGGAGAGAGGTGTGGCAGAATCACCACTAGTAGAATTTTGGAGGCGTGGTGGCAGAACAACCTCCAACACTACTGTACCCTGTCCTGCATCCTTCCCAGCTGCCAGAAGAGTCACCCAGTGCGTGGTGAAAGATAGGTAACGTCCCTGTCCATGCCTGCTGGACCATGAGTCAGCGGTAATATGCACCTTACCGCTGACCGCCCTGTCCAGCGAGGCCAAGACATTGCCTTCCAAGCCGGAATCGCCTTCCGTGAGAAAAAGTGGCATTTGGGAACCTGCCACTGAGGAACCGCACATTCCACAAACTCACAGAAGGGGCAGAGTCTACCAACCAAAAAGGCATCAGTTGAAGTGCTAGCAATTTAGCCAAGCTAGCATTTAACCGCTGGGCATGTGGATGGCTGGGAGCAAACTTCTTTTGGTGGTGCAGCAGCTGGGGCAGGGAAATTTGGCTGGTACAATCTGACGTTGGTGTAACGATAGCAGATTGCTCGCAAGTACTTGGCTGTGACACACCAAATTCAATACCTTCATTCCTCTCAGTGCAGGTTTCAGAGAGGGCTGAAGGTATAGTGGGGTTGGAGATCCCAGCTGATGAGGAGCAAGGAGAGGTCCGCTTTGTTTTTGGTGTCAGTCTTTTAGGTACACTTGCCAACGAACTGCATGGCAGGTCGACATATGTCTGGTCAAGCATGTGGCGCACAAGCGGGTGATATTTTGGCCACGCGAGATACGCTTGAGACATATGTTGCAAATAGCAGCAGTGGGATCTGATACACTCGTATCAAAAAAGGCCCACACCAAAGAACTTTTGGAATAACGCGCAGAGACCGCAACGCCCTGCACATGCGGAGCTCTGCGGTGTGATGCAGTCTGTGTGCTGCCCTTAAGCTGGCCCCTGGAGGGCATCTTGCCTCATTGGAGATGTTCCTCCTCTCTCCTATCAGGCACCCACGTGGAGTCAGTGAGCTCATCATCCCCTCCCTTCTCATCACTGGAGCAAACCTGGCAGTATGCTGCAGCTGGGGAAACATGACTGCCAGATTGCTGTCCTTCTTGGGCACCCCCTCTCTCTGGGCTCAAGTTACTGCCTTCCTCTAGCTGGGTACCATCATCGGAGCCTTCAAAACGCTGGGCATCCTCCTGGAGCATGTACCCAACACTGTGGTCAAACAGTTCGGGGGACTCCTCAGGAGGACATGGTGGGGCTAGGGAAGGGGTTACTGATGCCATTGAGCCGAGGGAAGAGGCCACGTTGGCAGCATGCTTTGCCAGACAAAGTACCCTGAGCGTGGGTGAGAGAGGATGAGGAGGATGAGGACGGCTTGGTCATCCACTCTACCAAGTCTTCCACATGTTGCGGCTCAACGCAGGCAGCTGCCGAAAAAAAGGACAAGCGTGTCCCATGGCCACGTGCTGATGAGGATGCACCATCTCCATGACCAGCACTGTTGCCTCTAGACACAGAGCCTGCTTGCCCTTTTTTATTGGGTTGTGACTGTCTGCCCCTCCTTGTTGGCCTTCCAGACATACTAATGGCCTGCAGTGAGATGTAGCTGCACAAAGCTGGGATGTATATATATACTGATACTGCAGCTAGCAGAATCAACTGCCTGCCTGTAGTATTATTAGTATGAGAACACCAGCAATTGTCTTCAGGTAGCTTTAGGTGCACACTGTGCACAGGACACAGTACACTAACTGTAAATACTGCAGCTGCCTGCCTGTGGTATTAATAGGATCAGAACAATAGCAATTGTCTTCAGGTAGCTTTAGGTGCACACTGTGCAGAGGACGCACTACACTAACTGTAAATACTGCAGCTGCCTGCCTGTGGTACTAATAGGATCAGAAGAACACCACCAATTTTCTTCAGGTAGCTTTAGGTGCACACTGTGCAGGGGACACAGTACACTAATGCCCCATACACACGGTCGGACATTGATCGAACATTCCAACAACAAAATCCTAGGATTTTTTCCAACAGATGTTGGCTCAAACTTGTCTTGCATACACACAGTCACAAAAAGTTGTCGGATCATTCTGAACGCGAAGACGTAAAACACGTCATCGCGTTACACGTACGACGTAATACATGTACATCGGGACTATAAATGGGGCAGTAGCCAATAGCTTTCGTCTCTTAATTTATTCTGAGCATGCATGGCACTTTGTGCGTCGGATTTGTATACACAAGATCGGATTTTGTTGTCGTAAAATTTTATAGCAAGCGCTCAAACTTTGTGTGTCGGAATTTCCGATGGAAAAAGTGTGATGGAGCCCACACACGGTCAGAATTTCCGACAACAAGGTCCTATCACACATTTTCCGTCGGAAAATCCGACCGTGTGTACAGGGCATTACTGTTAAGAGAAATAAAACTCTCTTTGTTCATTTTAAAAGTGACTGGCACCCATCTTTCCACCTTGCACTACACCCACCATGCTGCGTGTAGGGAGCCAATGGCTGCGCTGCTATCAATCTATGCAATCAAGAGCCAAGACAACGGGCAGAGGGGAAGAATGCGTCTCCAGCGTGTGAATCACAGGACTCAGGTGAGTAAAACGGGGGGGGGGGCTGGGGGATGGGGGCCGGTCAGTGACAGAAGTTTTTCCACCATAATGCATAGGATGCATTAAGGTGAAAAAAACATGAGGGTTTACAACCCCTTTAAGTATTGGATGCGTATGGCTTATTTTTGGATAATGAGAATTTAGTTTAGTGTCACTTTAACAATAAGTTGTGCATATCTACAGTACATATAATAAACACAAAAATGCATACATTAATGAGAAAGAAAAACACACATGACTGTATCTGAGCAGAAATAGTATCTGAGCTATTGTTTGAAAAAAATGTTCATCATATAGATTTTGGCTGAGCTTTCAACCGCTGTCTGAAGTCTATGGCTACAGCTTCCGTCTGCTATTCAGTGTTAACAGTAAAGAGTTCCAGCACTGCTGTTTGTTCAGAGCTCATTCAGGAAAAAGTCTGTTCACTGCCTGCCTCCTGAAGTGGATTTTTGCCAAAACCTCATTCACAAAGGCTCATTTTGTACCTTGACAGGATGCATCTAAGTGGGGCAGGAAATGAAGCCATCACTTTAGGGGAATGAGCTGAGGTCCAGAGGAACTCTACAGACTGTGTACGTTATGTGAGCACTTTATGGGAGACAGGGGCCTGCTGCATGTCCTCTCTTCTGACCTGAAAAATGCAGCCAAGGAACAGAGCTAAGAAACTTCATTTCCTCCAACACGACATCTGCCGCCTCGCTGATCGCACCCAGACAAAACTTACAGTGAAAGCAAAACATTTGGCAAAGTGCTATGCATGCTGACAGAATATAGCAATGCATATATCATTCTTTAGGGTAAAAAATATAATGTAATCTGCTAATATAAAAAAAACTTGATACAGCAATCACAAAGCAACATTCTTTTTAAAATCTGCAAGGGCATTCTTAAATGTAATCCCTAACCTCTTTCCACACAGCCCTGTCGTCCCTTTAACTGGGTCTTTATGCCTGGGGGGGGGGGGGGGGGGGGACTGGCCAATCAAAGGACTACTGTGAATGGGTGCCACAGAGGTCACATGATAGGGAGCCAGTCCTGCTAGCTTCCACTCATTACTAGAGACCAGAAGCTGTTTATGACAGCTTAATCACGCACAGAAATCTTGGTCATCCATGTATGCATATGTGCAGAGTGTGGGCATTAAAGCCCACCCACTTTTTCAGCGCACATATGCGGTAAGTGAATGGCAAGAGGTTGCATTTTGCACAATCCTGCTGATTTCTGTGTGGACCAGGGGCAGTTGTACACAGTATGCATGAATATTATATGCCTTATGTAGTCATTCCCTAAACATGGGGTATGAATAGGTTTGGCTGCCTTTGATTTTCCAGCCAACTGCTATTGGAATCCTAACTACAGGTGTCCGCACAGTGCACTGATCATTTAGATTTATTTTGTCATCATCTCACTGAAGTATTTGTAGATATGAGGATAGGTATATGGTACCTGCTACTGTAACAGATAAGCAGTAACGTTTTGGACTGTGTGAATGTTGCAGCCCCAGACCCCTGCAATTTCCTACCCCATCCCACTTTGTTTCATTATGTATTACCACATTGGGCTTATTCAAACCAGCGTGTGCACATTATTATGCACATATTGTGGACTGGTGTTCATTGTTAAAACATACTGAGTGAAGCACACAACAACGCAGTCTAAACTAAAGCCCTAGAACAAATGCCTTGTTCTTGCATCGGGCAATGCTGCCCAATGTAGCTGATGTCAAGGAGTGCTTACAGTTTTAGGTGAAGAGTACCAAGTGGAGAGGTGCCAGTTACACAACGCTGTACAAGGAAGCTGTTAAATGCTCGTGTACAGGTGCCCATTTCCTCCTGTTTTGTAGCCTGCAAATAGTTTCAATCCCTTCTATACACAGTGAGTGGGTTTCCATTCTATTTTCTTTCCGTTATTAAAATAATTTTATGTATGCTGAAACTCTTCACTGATGATTTCACAAAAAGGATTTAAAACAAGATTATAATTAAATTAAACATTTAAAGGAGAAGTACAGCCAATGCTCATTTGGCTATACTTGTCCTGTGGATCAGAAGAGGGCAGTTCATTCTGCACTTCTGTGATCTGTTTTCAGCAGATGTCACAGACTCAGTCCATGCTTGGGCAGGATCGAGACAATGAAGTTGGGATCCGCTCACATGCCTGGACCGGCACCCGGCTCAGCCTCTCAGCGAGTCGCTGAGAGCCTGAACCGGCCGCTTCTGCTCCCTCCACAGCCCAGCGCTACAGTGAGCTCGGGGGGGCAGAGCAGAGAGCAGTCACCAGTTCTCTGCCCGGGAAGCCCTGAGAACCAAGCAATCTGAAGTGTTTGATTGCTCGGTTCTCAGTTCTCAGAGCCAGCAGGGGACAGATGCAGCATCAGACCGATGCTGCATCCACCTAGGTGGGTATGAATCAGCAAAAAAAAAACAAAAACATACTTCTCTTTTAAGCAAACAAATATTGCTTTATGATTATATGATTGCCTAATGTTTTTAATGCTTTTATGCATGCATTATGTATTTTGGATTTACTTATATGACATACAGGCATACCCCACTTTTAAGTACACTTTGGGGTTTATTTACTAAAGTTGGAAAGTGCAAAATCAGACTCACTGCTGCATAGAAACCAATTCAGCTTCTAACCCCAGCTTGTTCAATTAAGCTTTGGTAATAAACCTGGAAGCTCATTGGTTTCTATGCAGAAGTAAGCCTGATTTTGCACTTTCCAGCTTTAGTAAATAAACTCCAAAGTGTTAAAAGCGGGGTATACCTGTACTGTGAATTCTCTGAAGCATCGGTAATGATTAGCCTCATAATAAGATGCTAATGGGGAGTGGACATCCAGAGATGGATGGAATACAGTGCATCCCAGCTGTTCACTCTACACAGAGGTGCAGGTACTATCCCGTTGGCTCCCGTAGTGATGACGCTGCAGGAGCCCGCCTCCACGCTATTTAAACTGTAGAGTCGTGTTGCGTGGTCATGCCCTCTGAAGACGGAATCACAAAACGTGTCAGGGCGTGACCACACAACCTACCAGCTAGAGACAAGCAGCGTCAACCCGGGACTCATCGAGTTGGGCGGGCGTTCTCAGTTCCGACCAGCGGTGAGCTGATGTTGTACAAGTCAAAGCTGTTTTTTACTTCTATTATGTAAGCGCAATTGCTTAAGGGGGGAATCTCTGTGGGTTCGTTATAAATAAACTGTTTTACACTATGGAGAGCCTCCCCTTCTATTTTTTCTACATGTTAATACATGATCTTGACTGAGGAGGACTGAGGGTATCTGGAGGTGGAGGAGCCGATCCTTGAGAGAAAAGGAGCTGACAGGCTTGTCTTTGTCTTACCTCTGGTAAGCTCACATCCATAAGGGTTCTTCACGCGGTGATGTGGTGATGGTCCAGTTGCTGCGCTCCAGAAGAAATATATTCTCTAATTATGATCACTGTCCTCTTCATGCAATGAACTATTTATGTTACCTTTGAGTCTATGCAGCTGACATAATCAGTGTGTTTTACATTGCTCTGTGTTTTTTATGAACTATCTATTTGGGACTGTGGGTTCTTATACATAGCATTGGACTCTTTATATATATACCTATAGATATATTTTTCATATGTTTTATGACCATCTACCTCATGTCTACGCTCACCTTCTTGTGAGTTTATATATTACACTGGTAACCACTTCAGCCCCGGAAGATTTTACCCCCTTCCTGACCAGAGCATTTTTTGCGATTCGGCACTGTGTTGCTTTAACTGACAATTGCGCGGTCGTACGACATGGCTCCCAAACAAAATTGATGTCCTTTTTTTCCCACAAATAGACCTTTTTTTTGGTGGTATTTGATCACCTCTGCGATTTTTTTTTTTTGCGCTATAAACAAAATAAGAGCGACATTTTTGAAAAAAACGCATTATTTATTACATTTTGCTATAATAAATATCCCCAAAAAATATATTAAAAAATTTTTTTTTCCCTCAGTTTAGGCCGATCGTATTCTTCTACATATTTTTGGTTAAAAAAAATTGCAATAAGCGTTTAATAATTGGTTTGCGCAAACGTTACAGCGTTTACTAAATAGGGGATAGTTTTATGGCATTTTTATTAATAATTTTTTTTTACTAGTAATGGCGGCGATCAGCGATTTTTATTGTGACTGCGACGATGGCGGACATGTCGGACATTTTTGACACATTTTTGGGACCATTGTCATTTATACAGCGATCAGTGCAATTAAAAATGCACTGATTACTGTGTAAATGGCACTGGCAGTGAAGGGGTTAACCACTAGGGGGCGGGGAGGGGTTAAGTGTGTCCTAGGGAGTGATTACTAACTGTAGGGGGATGGGCTGTATGTGTGACGTCACTGATCTCTGCTCCGATGACAGGGAGCAGAGATCGAGTGACACTTGTTACTAGGCAGAACGGGGAGATGCTGTTTACAACGGCATCTCCCCGTTCATCCGCTCCGTGAGGCGATCGCGGGTCTCCCCGCGGCGATCAAGTCCGCAGGACCCGCGACCCGACTCACGGAGCTCCCGGCCGGCGGCGCGCACGCAATGGCACGGCGGGAAATTCAAATGGACGTACAGGTACGCCCATTTGCCCAGCCGTGCCATTCTGCCGACGTACATCGGCGTGCGCCGGTCGGGACAGGTTAAAGCTCAGTATTATCGCTGTTAATACTTCCTTCTTATAAGAGAGTATATTGTGCTGTACGATTGTTCAATGTGTACAAGTGTAAGCCAAATATAGGAGAAAGAGAGTAAGAACTCTCACCGTGCCAGAGCAAAGTCATAAAATACATACAGTATAAAAATATATTATATCTATTATACTATATGTACTTTATAACTTTTCTTCTGTACCTTGAAAGACCCTTACTTTTTCTCTCCTATGTACCGGTACTTTTAAATTAGGTTTCATTAGAAAACAATGAGTAAAAACACTTTAAAGCTGTGGCATGCTGCAGTTAAAGACAACACTAGACACTGAAACATTAAAGGAAATCTATGGTCACAGCTTATACTTTAATTTTATAACATTAGCTTTGTAATAACAATACAAACAATAGTTATTTTTAATAACCCAGTATAAGGTTACTTGAGAAATCGAATTCATGTTGTGAGTTCTCCTTGTCTGTTGGCCATCTCTTTCCACAACTTCCTGGATTTTCAGCATGCTTTGCAGCTTCTGCTCTGCTTTTTACTTTCAATTTCTAAGGACTACATATCCCATGGAACCTTGCTGCCTGCAAGCAGTGATTCCTGTACTGACTCTGCCTTCCTGAAACTCCTCCACTCAGCACCTCTGCAGCTCAGAAGGCAGGCACCATTAATTGCTTGACACAGCAGTGTCTATCAACAGGGCATAGTGAATATGTATCACAGAATTCAAGGAAATAAAATGTGTGGGGATCTTCACAAAGTTTACAAATTTCAAGATTGTTCAGATTAATAGGAGTAGGGTAGAAATAATTGAAATAGATTGTGGAAATTAATACATGTTTTTACATTTCCACTACGAATATACTTAAATGTTTCATGTAGAAAAACAGGCTAACTAAACCTTAGATTTTCCTTTTTGTTTTTTAAAAGAAAAAACTGGATTAATATGCAGATGAAAGATGTGCACGTGCAGATGCTCTAACAGTGATAATATTGGAAGAATTAGTGTTCATTAGTCTTTCATTTCCAGCAACCTCTTAAAAAGTGGGGTAATATCTTTACAGTAAATGTCAAATAGAAAAGTTTCCTCCCAAGAGAAATTAACTAATTGATGTTCTAAAAATTAGGACAGCGGTCTGCATGTCAAGCACCCAGGAATTTAAACATTTTAAATTACTCTGTTTAAATAAAACTGGATTGATCCTTGTCAAGTCTAAAAAGAATTTGCATAAACTGCGTACTGTAATGCCCCGTACATGCGGTCGGACTTTGTTCGGACATTCCGACAACAAAATCCTAGGATTTTTTATGACGGATGTTGGCTCAAACTTGTCTTGCATACACACAGTCACACAAAGTTGTCGGAAAATCCGATCATTCTGAACGCGGTGATGTAAAACACGTACGTCGGGACTATAAACGGGGCAGTGGACAATAGCTTTCATCTCTTTATTTATTCTGAGCATGCGTGGCACTTTGTCCGTCGGCTTTGTGTACACACGATCAAGGGATTTTGTTGTCGGAAAATTTTATAGCCTGCTCTCAAACTTTGTGTGTCGGAAATTCCGATGGAAAATGTGTGATGGAGCCTACACACGGTCGGAATTTCCGACAACGAGGTCCTATCACACATTTTCCGTCAGAAAATCCGACCGTGTGTACGGGGCATTATACTTCTTACTACCCAAATAATTATGACCGCTTACGAATTACAGAGAATATGCACTTCTTCATTCCTACGGTACCCCAATGCACATATACAATAAGAAAAAAAAAAATACCATCACACCACAGGAATTTGCCTCTTAGGTTTAGTAGTCATTTTAGTCAATTGATGTGCTTACCTTCCGTATCTAGAGATATTTAGGAAATTCATAAAGGGTGCCTTTGCACAACAAATGCCCTGCCTCCAAGCAAGAAATGTCAGTGCTTGCCCTAAATTCATGCTGGTAACTGGTACATGAATTTTGGGCAAGGCAATGAAATTTTTCCTACACAGGAGCATTGAGGCAAAAGTGTCCACACAGATTCTTCATCCTCAGTGCAGCTGAGACCCCTACCCCACCACCACTGCAACTGTCAAACAGACAACACAGGAGGAGTTTTTAGCTCAAAGAGGGGAGCCTGTTGGGGATTCAGAGACACTAGTTCAACTCAGGTCCTGCTCCCCTTGTGGTAGACAGCAGGTAATGGACGGGTTCCATAGCCAATAGACAGCGCAATGCCTGCTGTCAATTATAAGGGGAGTGGACCTGATATGGAAATTCCTCAGCTTCTCCATCAGGCTCCGCCAACTGTCAGAATCATTGGCTGTTAAGTACCTTTCTGCAGCATTCTTGACAACCAGTGACAGGTGTGGATGGGGCAGCACTTGCAAACATGCCACCCTTCAAACCAAATTCAGATTCAGAATACTTTATTAATCCCAAAGGGAAATCCTGAAATGTACAGAGACAGGCACTCTCACTGTCTCTGTATGTAAACTTAGGCTGGGCATTGACAGCTCGAATCTTGGCCGATTCAGCAGGAACTGGCCGAGGAACCGTGTATGGGCAGGCTGAATGTACCAAGTTTATCAATCAATCCACTTGGGAACAACCAGCTTGCCGGATTTACTTGCAATTATCCGTAGTGGCTGCTATAGCCCCTAGCAATAATCACTGTCTTCTCCCAGCAAGGACGGCTTCCCTCGCCCCAACCCGTGGTTGTAGAAAATAATTTCGCAATATCTATGGCCTGCCTTAGAGTTGGTCTTATTTACCTCCAGTTTCATTATCTACAAACTGAAGGTTATTATTTTTTAATTTGCTGCAACCATACCGCCAATTTGTAAAAGTTTCACACCTCTTAAGAAACCCTTTCCCTGCTGAAACAAACACTCTCTGCAGCTCTACACATACTTCCAGCAATCTGGGCCGACTTCAGTCTCCAGCTATGGGGATTTAACTTGTGAGGGTAAAGTACATTTTTACACAGTTTTTACAGTTGCATTCTAGGGATTGCTAGAATGCTGTGACTTGAAAGAGGAAGCATTATAGAGCTTACAAAAGCCTGCATGCACAGGTACTGTTAGATGAGATAACAAGAGGTGAGATAGCAAGCATCACATATACAGAGACCTCTGTCCCTTCACAATCTCCAACTTTCAGATGCCAGTCTGGCTTGGTGAACTGTATTTCAAACTTTAACCTCCCTGGCGGTATTCCCGAGTCTGGCTCGGGGTGGATTTTTCATACCAAAAGCGGTATCCCCAAGCCAGACTCGGGCTTGCATCGCAGGATCCAGGAAGAGCATACTTACCTTGTCCCCTGGATCCTGCGATGTCTCCCCGCTGTGATCGGCGAGCCGCTGTGTCTCGCTCGATTCACAGTGCCGAGCTCCGTTCCCTGCGAGCGTTGCGACGCACGGGGACGGAGTTCGGCGGTAAATTCAAATAGTGAAACACACAGTATAGATACAGCATACTGTAATCTTACAGATTACAGTACTGTATCAAACAACTACACATCCCCTTTGTCCCTAGTGGTCTGCCCAGTGTCCTGCATGCAGTTTTATATATATAAAACTGTTCTTTCTGCCAGGAAACTGGAGATTGTCCATAGCAACCAAAACTGTCTCTTTACATCAAAAGTGGTTTTAGACCAGCTAGAAAAAAGCGATAATAAATTAGAATCACTCGCAGAATTGATCGATAGTGATTTGTGGGGAGATCCGTCATCAAACACTAAAAGTAACGAAAGCTAAAATTCTGCAACTGAGCAAATTTCAGTGTTTTTGATTTGATTACATTATTATATCATTTTTATTATTATTATATTATTATTTGTTATAATTATTTCTAGTTATTTATTATATTATAATTTTTTATTTCGTTTTTCAAACTTTATCATACCCGGGATGTCTACTAGACTCTTGTTTGGACAGATTTAAGTGAACTATTCCTAAGAATTACAGGCCTACAATATAAAACGCCAAATTTCTGTGCAAAATAATTGTACCGCTTTCAGCACCTAAAATCAGAAATAATCATACCGCCAGGGAGGTTAAAAGACTGGAAAAGAAGATTAGTAAGTCTAGCATGCACAAGATGCTACATTGCTATTGTCCTGTAGGGTGCTAGGTCGCTACACCCACCTGAATGGCTCTTCAAAAGAACATTTGACAAGCAGCAAGGAGATGTCTTATTACCTTATCCCCTTGGACCCCACATGAGCACCACCACACCAGTGCAGTGTTGCCTCTGCCTGCTGTTTGTACTGACCCTGGCCTGTTTATTGACCACATTTCTGCCTGCTGCCTTGACCGAACCTTTAACTGTTTGCCTCTGCCTGCCGACTGACTACAATACTGCGAGAAACCAGTCCCAGCCATCCCCTGTGAACAACTGCACTCTTATAACCAGAGGAACTCTTTTGTTCCTCCTTTCTTCAGCCTCCTGTACTTCCTGGTCAGTAAACATAGCATTCCTGGGGACAGCCATATACTAGAAGGCTAAGTTTGCTTGGCTTATAGGAATGAGGACTGCTATAGGTGACGCTAAAAGAAAAAATAAGGGGTTGCGCTAATAACCAAATACATCAATATAGTATCTATAGTAAAGATAATTAAATCTTAACCGTGAATAAATCAAAAATATTGTGCAAACATAACATGTGAAATACATTCATCAAATAAGGCCATCAAAAATAATATCTTAGTGAGTCCCAAAAAATCATCAAAGAAACCCAACAAAAGTCCAAGTGATGTTTGCAATTGATCCGTGACAGTGAGGGATCCACCACCAGAGAATAGAAGGGGTAGCTCCTTACCAGATGGCCATGACCCCCCACTACAGAGGATCACAGCAAGCAGAAATCTTTAAGGCCAGAGTTAGGTACCGCCCACGATATCCACTAGAGGTCCTCAGGTAGCCGTGACCCCCCACTACAGAGGATCACAGCAAGCAGAGATCTTTATAAGCCAGAGTTAGGAACTGCCCACGATATCCACTAGAGGTCCTCTCACCATCAGTCACCGCAATAAGCCCATGGCAGCGATCCCATAAAACACAAAGGAAGCTCACATAGTGTAGAACTCTTCTGCTGCCTCTTCCAGCAATGTCTCCTCTCGTCACGGGTCACGGCTACCTAAAGGACCTCTAGTGGATATCGTGGGCTATAGAACACTTTGGTTTATAGCGCGGTTTTTTTAATTTTCCACTATAGGTGACGCTACACTAAGCTATATTCCCTGACCACTTATATAGAGGTTACCATTACAGAACATTGGTTTTGATAAAATTGGTTGACATAACAACATAACAAAACTATTATGTTCACACCAGATGAATTCCAATGAATTCAAGTACATTTTTTAAAATGCATCTCAAATGTATGCACAGTAAAGTCAATGTTTTCCAATAACCTTAGTTCACACCCCTATTTCAGTTCTAGTGCTTTCAAGAAAAGTACAACAGATTGCATTTCTTTATACCATAACACATGCAATAGTGTTAAAAAAAAAAAGGAAAATGCACTGGCATGCATTACAAACAAATTATAAATGCATGTAAATGTGCATGTGGTGAGCACACTGAATGCAGGGACTGTGGTGTGAACCAGCCTTTAAAACAGAAGTATGGCCAAAGCTTTTTCAGCCATACTGTTCTTGTGGATGACAGGAGTGTGCTTACTTTTGCACTCCTGTGACCCAGAATCAGCCAACAGTGAGCTAAAGCCCGCTGACATCTAACGTTAGAGAGCCGCTCCAGGCTCCGGAAGGATCCAGACCATATTGTTGGGATCCACCCAGATGCCCGACTCAAAGCTGACTGCAGCTTTCAGTGTGAGGCTGAAAAAAGCCAGCTGCTCCTGCCCCCTCTCCTGCCTGGTGCTCCAGTGAGAGCGGGAGGGGCAGAGCAGAGAGTGGCGACTGACAGTCACCTCTCTCTGCTCAGAGCTAACCGAGAACTGAGTGATCAGTGGTCTTGTGGTCACTTAGTTCTCAGGCTTAGAGCCGGCGGGGACAGCTGCAGTATGATACTAATGCTGCAGCATTGAGTGAGTATGTATGTTTGATTTTTAAAATCCCACACTTCCCCTTTAAAGTTTAATTGTGCAAAAGTATTCATCACAGTTCTTAAAGTGATTGTAAACGGTCACCTGTTAAAACAACCCATTCAGTTTAAAACAGAAATGAAAGGCAAAACATTTGTGTGTAGATATAAAAAAAAATTATAAATACATTTTTTCCCCATTTTTATAAGTGATCACATTCCCTCTGTTCTCATCTGTAAAAGAGCTGGGGGGGGGAGCAACAGTACACTGATCTTCCCAGTAAATGGCTGTGAGGGAGGGGCATGTCAGGACAAGTCTGATCATTGAAGGAGAGCAGGCTGAGATCCCAGCACAGCTAGAGAACTGACCACGGTGTGTCCTGCTATTTAGTGTGGTCAGTTTTTAATAGGAAAGCAGAGGAACATCAGAGATTTCAAGCAAAGGTAGCAATACAAAGAGAACAGGATACTTTTCCATACAAGCACATGGTACAGAAGGCACATATCAGGAATATAAAATCTTGGAGTAACAGACACTTTAGGTTTCAAACTGTTTTGAAGTTACATTAGGTTCTTCAGGGACAAGGACATGTTTCTTGCTCATGCTAAACCTTGTAAAGATATTATGAGACAAGGCTTCAAGTATCAGTATACAAAAGTGAATATATCAGTTTTAGTGCACCTTCATGTGAGGAGAATTATAAACAAGATTAGTGAAAATGCTTATCAACCAGTTCTCCCTAATCCCTTGGCACCCAACGAAAGGTAAATACCAAAGGCTTGTGACGGCTTATAGAGAAATTAAGAAAAGTATCAGTAAATATGCAGACCTGTCTTACCAGTAGCAGCAGGTGTTGTTGGTATACGAACAAGTACAGATTGTGCCTGTTTTGAAAGAGTGCTCTGGAAATTAAAGGGAAACTTTTATTTGTTTTTAGTAAATACAGATTATTTTATTACTATTGTAAAGTGTTCTATGGCATGTAACCCTGGAATTTTAAGGTGTTTCCTGCTCCACATTGTAAGGATTTGATTCTCGGTATATCTCGATATGAAAAAATAAATTAAAAAAGAGGAACGTAATGCACAACTGCTTGTGCAGGCTGGATCCCAAAGGCTACTTATTAAAGCATATGTAAGTCCAATGACTAAATCTCATATGGGTTTAACTGGGTAATATAATTTCATTATGTTACTTTCAATATTTTTAAATCTGCTACTTTTGTTAAAATAATACCTAGTTATCCTGTCATATGGGCTTT
The DNA here is from genome assembly GCA_037952925.1 of Lithobates clamitans. Taxonomy (NCBI): domain Eukaryota; kingdom Metazoa; phylum Chordata; class Amphibia; order Anura; family Ranidae; genus Lithobates; species Lithobates clamitans. The sequence goes on from JBBGZY010000438.1 coordinate 27,354,082, forward strand.
TGTTTGGACACTTTTTGTTATAGGGTGACACCAATCTGTCCCTGTTTGCTAGTTGTGCTCCTGAATTATCACCCGGTCACATGGACTTCCAATAGATATTATAAGTGGCTGTTTCAACATTGTTGTCACCATCAAGAAACTTTTCCTGAGAAATGTCATCTAGCCACCCCTAGAGTGCATGTAGACAGTAACTGATTGCAAAGGGTCCCCTCTTATCCAATAGATTGGCAAGCAGCAAAGTTCACGTTCATTGCTAATTGGAGAGCTCTAGCTCTAACTCATCAGGGGTTGTGTCTGATCTCAAGAGGTTGTAAATCTAAAAAAAAAAAAACTGTAAGACAAAGACATAATGAGCTAGTATGCATCGCATACTAGCTCATTATGAAATACTTACCTTAGAATGAAGCTCACTCAGCGGCGCCCGCACACCACTGAGACGGCTGACATTTTCCCCGGAGTTTCTTCCGGGTTCACAGGCTCCGGCGCTGTGATTGGCCAGAGCCGCGACTACGTCACTCCCATGCGTGCGGCTCCCGGCCCTGAAGAAACGGCACGGGTGGCCGTTTCATCAGAGCGCATGTGCCGATGGCGTCAGCCAGATATTTATTATATATAATAAATATCTCCTAAACTATGCACGTTTCCAGAGATATTTACAGTACCTACAGGTAAGCCTTATTATAGGCTTATCTGTAGGTACAATTAAAAAGGAAGACTTTACTTCCTCTTTAAAGAAATCCATTGTCTTTCTCTGCAGCATGCTAACAAAAGACAGATTTTTCTACACAGGCTGCAGATGTTATCTGTTTCAATATTTTTATTGAAAGTTTTTCCCAAAGAGGACACATATACATTATTAGGGGAAGAATGATATCAAAAATAGGGTCCACAACACCAAGTATAAAAAAGGAATCAAAATTATACCACCAGTTATTTCCGACACAAAAGGGTTACCATATAAAGTATAAATTTAACATAAAGAAAAAAGGTTCTTAAAAAGAAAACAGCAATCCCAATCAGAAAACTGACATGGGCCATAAGTATACATAATGCACTACAAAAAGTATAAGCAACACAACTAAATGGAAAATGAAGTGCGAGTTCAAGAAAGAAAAAAAAGGGGGGGGGGGAGAATGAAAAGGAAGAAAGGAAAAGGAACAAAAAAAGGACGGGGAGAATAAGAAACAAAAGGAGAAAGAAGGTGCAGATGTTTTCTAAAGACAACAAACTGTAATGCCCCGTACACACGGTCGGACATTGATCGGACATTCCGACAACAAAATCCTAGGATTTTTTCCGACGGATGTTGGCTCAAACTTGTCTTGCATACACACGGTCACACAAAGTTGTCGGAAAATCCGATCATTCTGAACGCGGTGACGTAAAGCTCGTACGTCGGGACTATAAAGGGGACAGTAGCCAATAGCTTTCATCTCTTTATTTATTCTGAGCACGCGTGGCACTTTGTGCGTCGGATTTGTGTACACACGATCGGAAATTCCGAAAAGGGATTTTGTTGTCGGAAAATTTTATAGCCTGCTCTCAAACTTTGTGTGTTGGAAAATCCGATAGAAAATGTGTGATGGAGCCTACACACGGTTGGAATTTCCAACAACAAGGTCCTATCACACATTTTACGTTGGAAAATCCGACCGTGTGTACGGGGCATAAGACTTTGCGCACCTTTTATTTTGATGCACCTTGAATGTATTTGTTTATTTCAACAGCAAGATTGCTTTAAATTACTTTTTATGTCACCAAATATATTATAATATGTAACTTATATTTTTCGCATGTGTGATGGACACTCACTTCAGAGAGCCTGGGTGGGGAAAACTATACTTGCAACATATGGGCACTTTAATAAAGGTTTATTATAGGTTATTTCAAATACTTTTTACATCTCTCTGGGACTTCCAACAGCTGAAATCTCATCTCTGAGTATGAAGAGATATCCGAGACATACAAGAAGCCAGTGGGTGATGAAATATCAGTTGAAAGTGGTTTGATCCTTTAAATTGCAAATATAATTTAAATATTGTTTAAATTTAAGCACATCCTATTAAAGTATATATGACAGGGAAATCCTTATATTAAATGTTATACACTTTTAGAAGTAATAGGCAAACTATTTTCAAAAAAGATAGACAATGCCATAGGGGACATGTACCAATGCAAAAATATAATGTATGCAGCTTCAAGGACAACATTGAAATACACACATTCTGTTTGGCTGTGGAATTGATTATTTTATTTTACAATCAGCTCATACAATATACAGCAGAAACACACCAATCTGATTTATTTCAGTTTAAAAAAGAGACTTTTTTCAAGTAGCTTTAGCAGTGCCATTTTATCAAGTCGTAATAGGCCTATATTGGCTCGCAGAGAGAAATAGACCAGTGGCTGAGGCTTTCCTGTTCTCGCTGATGCAAAGCCAGTGCTGGCCAATTTCTATTTCCAAACTCTCACAAAAGAGCAGGACTTTTTATAGAGCATTTTATTGAGCAAGACTAAGCCCAAACGTATAAGGCAATGAGCACAGACAGGGAATTTACTAGAAGAGGCTATAGCAGTGTGATATTAGCCAGCAACTGGGCAATTTTAATCAGGGATAATAGGCCTAACCAATGTATGCCTAACTTTTATTTTATGTTTGGGGGATATGAGGTGTAGTGAATGTGAGTTATATAATGTGAGGTGGTTTAGGTGCACACCATTCTTGCACTTAAATTTTATTTTTTAAACAGTGCATCAGTGATACTAACAACAAGAACTTAATCGAGTCCCCTGCCTCTGACATACCCAGAAGTGATGGGAGAGGTAAGAATTTATGCTTTTGCTTTTTCAGGCTGGGCTTCTTTTTCCTTTTTTTTTTTAAATAGCAGCTTCAGTCTAATTTGAACTATTTTAATTCCATTACACAAGTCGAAATGGATACATTGCACACACATAATAGGCACATCCCAAAAGCTCATGTTAGGATATTATTCTTTGGTAGCAGTCTTATTGGTGTTAATGATTTTCCCATCAAACATGAGTGATTGCCAATACCTGATGAAAGAATTGATCAGGTAGAGGCCGCAATTATAGTAATATGTTATGTTTACTTGTAATTTGACATCTCACATTGCCTGGTGCTCATGTTCTCGCTTTCAGAAATCATTTGAAGTCTGCTCACAGTGAGCAGTAGTTGTCTGCCAGTTTCAGTCTGTTAGTGGTTCATGCCGCAGATTTGTTACCTTATTCTCTTCCTTGTGCCTGGAGAAAGATCCATAGACAGCATGCTGAGTTCATTCCAAAGAAATCTTTCTCAGCCAAACCTTGTAAAGTTTATACTGGAAAGGAAACCATGTCTCCAAAGCACAAACAAAAGTCTTGTAGGCTAATGGCGTAGTATTTAAAAAGAGCAGTGAAATATAATTTCCCAAGGTTGTACTAGACATACATTTATTAATGGGTTCGGTGTTACATTTGCCAGGTTGCTAAAATTAACTGCAGTACATAATACTAATTATAATATCTTAACCCTATATTGATAACTACGTGAGGAGGACACAATTCAGAGTGACTGAGTAGGTTTCAGATGCCTCCCCCAAGACCTTCTCCTTTTGCTTTGATGATTGGTACAACAGTCATGCCGAAGAGCCCTCTGAATTAGGGATAGCATAGGTTGTTTGCACAGACAATTTCTCGGTGAGAAGCTTTGGTTTGAGTAAATCAGGACTGTACTGAGCAGCTGTGATTACACATGTGGCCAATGAAAGTTTCTGATGAACAATGACCTTCAGTGTTTGGGTCTCAATACAGTGTACAGTGGATAAGGATTTGCTTTGACAGTTGCAGCGCCCAAGCTTGAATGGTTCATTCCTGTTTCCTGGAGAGGTAAATTGCCAGAAGTCTTTTGTGTTGTGTTAGTTTTTAGATAATGAACCATTAGTCCAAATTCTCTGTTCAAGTAGATAAAGCATATTGACTTGGTAGGTCTCCGCAATGTCCACATGTTGCCTGTTGTTTCTTCTCTCCCCATTCTGAAGTTCTTCTGAGCCTGTTCCATTAAGGGAGGTTTCATTTGACCATCTGATACTAACTTCTAAGAGTCTCTGTAGTCCCCACATTTACACTTGTCTTTGTAGCTTTCCCACAGAATACTTACAGTGGCTGTAATGTAACATGTATTAATTACTTTGATCCTCTCTATTTTAGGTCCCCACATTTACACTTGTCTTGTTAGCTTTCCTGCAGAATACTTACAGTGGCTGTAATGTAACATGTATTAATTACTTTGATCCTCTCTATTTTAGGTCCTTGTTCAGTACAGTGTGTGTGTTTTCCTAAAATTGTAATGCTAAATACCTTCTTTGCAGAGCCCTGCTGTGCTGTCATGTAACTCCCTGTGCTTTCCTTCCCAGTGTAAGTGAGTACAGTGGGAGGGGGTGAGATTCCCCTCTGATGAATGTAAGCTGGCAGAGGGAGGTCACGTGTCTGCACAGCAGGACTCTGCAAAGAAGGTATTTAGCATTATAATATCAGGAAAAACACACACATTATACTAAACAGGGACCTAAAACACGATCAAAGTAATTAATACATATTTTTTTTCTTTACAAGCACTGGAGCAGCTGCAGGGAATTGAATTACACATGGATGAGAGGAGATGGGTGGGGAGACGATTGGCTTTCACACAGACTACGGAACTGACAATGAGAGAGTGAGGGGGAGGGGGGAGTTGCAGAGACACTGAGGGGAGAGAAGGATGACAGAGGCATGTAAACTGACCAGGGTATCATGGATCAGCAGCCATGATAAATGTTGTCAGTTTAAACAGGGAAACACAGAAACAGGCAGGATCAACCAGGTATTGTACAACATAGAATGGGTAAAAACGACACTACAGAAACACTATGCTATATATTATGCCTTAAAGGGACAGGAGAATTTTTTTAAGGTTACAACCACTTTAACACGCTGGGTATTGATAAAACCATTATGAGGTTGTGCCTGAAACTTGTCCTGATTGCAACATAAGTAAAATAGGTGAGCCCACTTTTCTGGGTCTGCGTGTTTTGGATAACATGTTTATCTTCAATCTAAAGAACCTTCCTGCAGGGGCATGGTATCTGTATAGCTGGCGCAGTCATAATTCCTGACACTGCATTTCATACCTGGGTGCCTGCGAATACTTATTCCATGTACTATATTTTTAAAAGAAGCCATATATAGTACATGTCACACCAGCTGGAGTTGCAACACATTACTGTTTTTTGAATTGTGTAAGCATGGGTCCTTTGCTACAAAACATGTGTTGGAACATGTATAGAAAGTGTTACTCAGGGGTAAGGTTCAGGTTAAAGAGGAAGTAAACTCTGCCACTCTGATGCTACTTTTAAAGAAACTCTAAAAAACTTGTTTCCAGGGGTTAGGCAGCGCCATCTTAAGTATTGTTTTCTGAGTCCACAGCAGAGTGTATTTCCGCCCTTACATTGAGCACTTCCTGTACTGTTAACCAAGACTCCTTCTCAATCCAATGTTTCTATGGCAACCTGCTTTACTGCTCATAGCTGACTTGTTTGAGTTCATAGTATTTACTTGTGCCGATTATCTAGTGTTTGCCTTTGTCACTCTTATCAGCTTCAGCTGATAAGGCTGCAGTAATGCTGTTGGATGGCCAGGTTTACACTGCATGTGATGTCACATGGTCACATGGGGTGTAGTAGGAAGCTCTGAGTGATTATGCAGTCTCGTGGAATTTCAGCGTTGTGTCGTAGGAAGATCTGATAATAGACAGACAAGTACACAGAGTGTGCCGTAAATCAGGGGAGATCCATGCATGCTCAGTGAAGTCATTCTAAAGAACAAAAAGGATTACAACAACACTAAGCAAGTAAGGAGATATCTACAAGCAGTGTTCATTAGGGTTTTTTATGCTGATTTACATGGGGCAAAGTTGTCGGGGAGAGTTTACAACCACTTTAAGGTGACACTAAGTGGTTAATTTACTAAAGGCAAATAGACTGTGCACTTTGCAAAGTGCAGTTGCACTCTGCAAGAGCAGTTGCTCCAGAGCTTAGTAAATAAGCAGAAGCTCTGCTATTTTCATCATCTAATAACGTGCTAGCAAAAATGCTGTCTTTTTTATTTTCCTTGTATGCAATTGGGTATTCTTTGCAGAGTGAAGCTTTAATTAATTTACTAAGCTATGGAGCAACTGCACTTGCAGTGTGTAACTGCACTTTGCAAAGTACACAGTCTATTTGCCTTTTGTAAATTAATCCCTAAAAGCAATAGAAGGTGCTTTTCTGAGTTAATATACTGTATACTGTAATAGAATGTTATTTTGTTTAAACTAGAGTTTAATGTAACTTCTGTATACAGCATTTGGGGGGCCCTCAGATGCGACCTACATTAATTAATAGGTGTTTTCCAAGATCACCCATACTGTGCTTCCTGCATGCATCTCTCCTTTGACTGGAGTTGCTTTAGTACAATTAATAAATGCTATATGTTAACAAACAGTTTCCAAAAAATACTTTTAAACAAACACTTTAAGATAATCACAGGTTGTAGCTCTTGTCGCAGCTTTTCCAAGCTTTCACCTACCTCACCTAGATTGTGCATTACCACTCAGTAATGCAATGATTTTTTCATTAACACTAAATGCCAAGTTAACACCTGCCACTCTTGTGTATGTTACGCTCATACACACACAAGCTTGATGCAGATGCACATTCAGTTCATGCAGCCACTCAGCAGCGATTAGCTCAGCTGTCAAACAGAAATGGGGGGTGGAGGGGGGGCAAGCCAGGGGATCTCACTAAATGAAGGAGAGCTGTGGCCTCAAAGCTGCTACAGACAAGATTCCTATGAGCATAAGAGAAAGCACAAGTAAACACTCCCAATATGTTCAATGCATCCTTTTTTTGACTGAGCATTTGGGGAGAACTCAGTTAGCATTGGGGACATACTTATATTGAAGCCTTTTTTGGCTCCCATATACATAATGTAGGTATATAGCCATATCTGGGCCCTTTTGGAAAATCACTAATCCTGAACTTGAGGGGGGTAGGGGGTGGAGCAGTTGGGAATATTAGTTATGAATAAATTGCATTAAACGTTAAAGCTGCCTAAAAGAGAAGATGGGGTTTTTAAAAAAACAAACTTTATACTCACCGAGGTGAATGCAGCATTGATCCTATGCTGAATCTGTCCCCCACCGCCTCTGCAGTGAGAACTAAGTGATCAAAGACAGCTGATTACTCCGTTTTCCCCCTCCGTTCTGAGCAGAGACCTGTGACTGTCAGTCACCAGTTCACTGCTCTGCTCCTCCAGCTGCTCTGCCCCTCCAGAGCTCACTGGAGTGCTGGGCTGGGGAGAGGAGGGAACAGCTGGCTCAGTCTCCCAGCAGTGCAGCTGAGAGGTTGACCCAGCTGCTGATCCAGGCATGTGCGTGGATCCCAACTGTAAAGTCGTGATCTTTACCCAGCCTGGACCAGCTGAGTGACGTCAGCTGCCACAGGAGTGCAGAATGAACTGCACTCCTGTGCAGTGGCGTATCATCCACGTGTGCAGGGTGTTCACTGCACACGGGCCCCAAAGGGGGGCCCACTGTGACCCACACTGCACACATGGATGGTCCCCTGGTTCACAGCCAGGGATAATTGGTGCGGCGGGAGGGACAGCTGCAAGCACCGATCCCCCTGTATAGTTATCAATGAAGCAGCTGACAGCCGCTTTTCCTTCTCTCCCTCCCGCAGCTGTCAGCTGAAAAGCTATGCAGGGAGATCGGTGCTCACAGCTGTCCCTCCCACTGCACCGATCATCCATGGCTGTTCCTTGTGTCCTCCTCCTCTGACCCCCCCTCCATGTGCTCCTCTTCCTCCGCCCCCTCGCCCCCCACACCTGGCTTCTCTCCTCTTCTGCCGGCTGCTGTAGGGGATGTGTCAGGATGAAGAACGGAGGAAGAGGACAGTAAACATGTAATTTACCAGTACCTTCCTTTTCTGAATTGGTTGCTATCGATTACTCCTGTGTCCTGTGATAGACTGTGTTTACTCTGCTTCAATTTATGAAGGGACAGGAGCCGCTGTCTCTTGTTCATTCATTTCAATGCAGAGAAAGGGACTGGGAATCTGTGTCCTCAGTCCCTTTCTCTGTCTCAAAGGGGAGATGTCAGAGGTCTGTTTAAACCCCTGATATCTCACCAAAGCCCACCATCAGGGCTGATTTAAAAAAAAAAGCAATAAATATTAAAAAATTAAATTGTAAAAAAAATGATAAAAAATAAAATTGTAAAAAAATGATAAAAAATAAAATTGTTAAAAAATAAAAATAAATAAATAAAAAAACTACTGACACCACTCACCCCACCCACCCACCCACCCTACCGACACTGTCCACGGCCCCAACCCGCTCTACCCAAGAAGTATTGTGAAAAAAGTTAAAAAACAAATTCAATTGAAAAAAAATAAATACATAAAAAAACTACTGACACCATCCACTGCTCTACTAACACTGTCCTCCACTGCCCTACTGACACCGTCCACTGCATCATACCACCCCCTATTGTTTAAAAAAAAATAATACACAGCAAAAATGTAAAAAATAATACATAAAATAATAAAAACAAGAAACTACTGATACCCTCCATTGCCCTACTGACACTGTCCATCTCACACTGTATTAAGCTACACCCCCATTTAAGCACGCCCAAAATTTTGCGCAATTTAAGCCATGCCTACATTTTGCTGCAGCCCGCCACACCTTTTTTTTTTCAATACCTAGGGCCAACTTTTTATTTTGCACAGGGGTCCACTCATTGCATGACATGCCCCTGCTCCTTTGATCCATAGGAGAAGTATGGCTAAATAAGCTTTGGCCATACTTCTCCTTTAAAGATAGTGCCTGGTGGCTACAGTGAAATATAAATCAATATAAAAAAAACACAGAGCTTTTTTAAAGGCTACTACAGACCTCACCTACTAAAGAGAATATGTATTTATGAAAAAAATTTACAGAAGAGAAAAATAAAGTGGGACTGTGTCCCTTTTAGAAATATTTACTAGCCTTTGTATTGCTGATGATAATGCATATCAGTCAGCAGCAGGTATGCTTCTCTTCCAGGCACTCATCGCTTATTACATAAAAAGCACAGCTTCAGTCACATGCAGTACACATAAAAAATATGGCATTTCATCAGTGTGTTTATTCAATTGGTCCTGTATGAAAATGCTGCCTGGTCCAAATTGGCCTTCTGGCGCTCCTTCTGTAATGTGTTACCTGTTACAGTCCTTTGCTCCTCCAGCCGCTGTACCCACTGTTTTCACCAACTGTTCCTCTCAATCACAAAGTCACCTTGCTGGCCCCTGGATGCCACAGCAGCCAACAGCAAGTCACTCATCTTCTTCTCCTCCTCCTCATCATCATCACCTGTAGTTTTGCCATGAGGTCTGTCAAAATGAGTAACAGATTGCAGTGCTCTCACAAATGATTTGCACAGTATTTAATCCCAGCAGGTTCTCACATTCTGTCCTATCTCTCAATTGAAAGGCCACCGCTCCATACCCACCTCTATCTTTCTACTTTTGAGTTCCTCCCCTGCTGGCACCTGTGCATCCTGGACCCCACCTTTCATTCTGTCAACCTATAGTGCAGCAAGAATGACTCTGAAAAATGAAGACATGCATGCTGCAGTTTGTTGACATCTCTGGAATAGGAATTCAGGAGATTATAACGATTCTGGCACTGACCCGGCAACTGGTTCAAAAGTCTGGCATTGCAATGTCCTAGGTATGTGCATAGCCACTCTTCTCCAAATCATTACCTCTTAGGAAATTCAGGCTAGCTACAGACAGGAAGATGTGACAGGGAAGTGTTGGAGAAAGAGTCATCTGCTCAAAGATAGATTTATGCTTTGTGCACCCTAGGTCAACTGTCTTGTGTTGCCCACCTCCTACCCCAATCGACTGGTGAGCCCTGAAATCACATTAACAAGATCAGATGTCAAAGCAATACAAGGTGTAGGGGAGGAGGGGCACCTAGAGGAGTAAAGCCTGGTACACACATGCCGAATATCAGTATCGGCCAGTTCAATAAAAAAACAGCCGACATTCGGCCCAAGTGTGCACCAGTCTGACAGAAGCCAGCCGGCCTCTGTCGAACGGGCATGCTGGAAAGCCAGCATCCGATCTCAATGGCTGAGAGCGCTGACAGGTGTGTTCTGCCCGGGGGGGGTCCCCCTGTCAGGACACAATAGCTCAGCAGGGAGATAACTGTACTAACATCTGATAGTTAGTACAGCTCCTCCGTTTTTCTTTTTTTATTCAGCCCGCTGTGTTGAACGGAACCGGGCTTTAGAGCAAACTGTCACACTACTCAACTAACAAATCAGATTTAGGTATACAGACCCAAACACAGGGAGCTTTAAACACATAGGGGTTGATTTCTAAAGGCAAATAAACTGTGCAGTTGCTCCAAAGCTTAGTAAATGGGCAGAAGCTCTGCTGAATTCCATCACCCAATCATGTGCAAGCAATAATGCTTTTTTTTGTTTCTTTTCCTTGCACGATTGACCATTCTTTGCAAAGTGAAGGTTTACCTCATTTAATAAGCTCTGGAGCAACTGCACTTGCATAGTGCACAGTCTATTTGCCTTTAGTAAATCAACGCCATTGCACACTATTACACCAAAAGGCACAGACAGGTGCAGTAACAATGAGGACAATGGTACTTCTGTATTACTGACAACAATATGATGTACAGTGGGGACGAAAAGTATTCAGACCCCCTTAAATTTTTCACTCTTTGTTATATTGCAGCTATTTGCTAAAATCATCAAGTGCATTTTTTCCTCATTAATGTACACACAGCACCCCATATTGACAGAAAAACACAGAATTGTTGACATTTTTGAAGATTTATTAAAAAAAGAAAAACTGAAATATCACATGGTCCTAAGTATTCAGACCCTTTGCTCAGTATTTAGTAGAAGCACCCTTTTGATCTAATACAGCCATGAGTCTTTTTGGGAAAGATGCAACAAGTTTTTCACACCTGGATTTGGGGATCCTCTGCCATTCCTCCTTGCAGACCCTCTCCAGTTCTGTCAGGTTGGATGGTAAACGTTGGTGGACAGCCATTTTTAGGTCTCTCCAGAGATGCTCAATTGGGTTTAAGTCAGGGCTCTGGCTGGGCCATTCAAGAACAGTCATGGAGTTGTTGTGAAGCCACTCCTTCGTTATTTTAGCTGTGTGCTTAGGGTCATTGTCTTGTTGGAAGGTAAACCTTCGGCCCAGTCTGAGGTCCTGAACACTCTGGAGAAGGTTTTTGTCCAGGAAATCCCTGTACTTGGCTGCGTTCATCTTTCCCTCGATTGCAACCAGTCGTCCTGTCCCTGCAGCTGAAAAACACCCCGAAAGCATGATGCTGCCACCACCATGCTTCACTGTTGGGACTGTATTGGACAGGTGATGAGCAGTGCCTGGTTTTCTGCACACATACCACTTAGAATTAAGGCCAAAAAGTTCTATCTTGGTCTCATCAGACCAGAGAATCTTATTTCTCACCATCTTGGAGTCCTTCAGGTGTTTTTTTAGCAAACTCCATGCAGGCTTTCATGTGTCTTGCACTGAGGAGAGACTTCCGTCGGGCCACTCGGCCATAAAGCCCCGGCTGGTGGAGGTCTGTAGTGATGGTTGACTTTCTCCCATCTCCTGACTGCATCTCTGGAGCTCAGCTACAGTGATCTTTGGGTTCTTCTTTACCTCTCTCACCAAGGCTCTTCTCCCCCGATAGCTGAGTTTGGCCAGATGGCCAGCTCTAGGAAGGGTTCTGGTCGTCCCAAACATCTTCCATTTAAGGATTATGGAGGCCACTGTGCTCTTAGGAACCTTAAGTGCAGCAGAATTTTTTTGTAACCTTGGCCAGATCTGTGTCTTGCCACAATTCTGTCTCTGAGCTCATCAGGCAGTTCCTTTGACCTCATGATTCTCATTTGCTCTGACATGCACTGTGAGCTGTAAGGTCTTATATAGACAGGTGTGTGGCTTTCCTAATCAAGTCCAATCAGTATAATCAAACACAGCTGGACTCAAATGAAGGTGTAGAACCATCTCAAGAATGTTTAGAAGAAATGGACAGCACCTGAGTTAAATATATGAGTGTCACAGCAAAGGCTCTAAATACTTAGGACCATGTGATATTTCAGTTTTTCTTTTTTAATAAATCTGCAAAAATGTCAACAATTCTGTGTTTTTGTGTCAATATGGGGTGCTGTGTGTACATTAATGAGGAAAAAAATGAACTTAAAGATTTTAGCAAATGGCTGCAATATAACAGAGTGAAAAATTTAAGGGGGTCTGAATACTTTCAGTCCCCACTGTATGTGGGTGGTTATGTGCCTCTACTGACAACTCTGCTGCCCTAAGCCAAGACTATGTTGTCTATGCAGAAATGCAGAAATCCAACCCTGCATCAGTCTGTCCTCAAACAGTACAATGAGTTCTAAAGCATATTATATCACAGACAAGATGAATGGGAATAGAGGCTGATCTATAAGTGGTGAAGATCTCAATGAGAATGAGAGTGTCAGTAAGCACACATTTTCTAACAAGTTGAAAGGAAGGACTCAATTTAGGTTGCCATAATCAGACAATAACTCCTACTATAGCAGGACTCTCTTAGGACCTGTGTCATCAGGCTTTTTTATTGAGCTAGATAGGTTCTTATATATGTCTATGGGATTGCAAAACCAGCTTGAAGCAAGTCAAATGCAAGTCAGAAGAAAGTTAACTGTAGGTCAAATACACCTAGGGTTGCCACCTTTTCTTCATGCCAAACCCAAACACTTTAGCGGTGCACAGCTAATTTTTTTTTTAGTATAAACTATACATATATTTAGCAATAAATAACATTTCTAAATTAATTTCTAAATTAAATTCAATTACTTTCTAAATTACTCCACAGAGTTCCCCTTTTACATCTGAACTCACAGATTTCCCTTACACTGTAAGGGGGGATTCTGCATACTCTGATGTAAGGGTGAACTCTGGGGACTCTATTATAAGGGATGCTCTGGGAACCTTGATTTCAGGGGGAACACTGAGAACTCTGATGGAAGAAGAGGACACTGATGTAAGGAGGAACACTGTGGCCTCTGGTGTAAACAGGAATTCTGATGTAAGGAGTGCTCTGAGAACCCTGATTTACCTTAGTGTACTCACTCAGAGACAGGAGGGGGAGGGGGAGACTTCAGTCATAGACAGGGATGGATGGTGAGCTCATTCACCCCTTGGCAGTCAGCACCTCTCATACAAATGTATCTGAGGCTACTGGACTTCAAATTTCCCACCCCCACTTTCCTTTTCTAAGCCACAGAGCCAGGGATTGGAGTGAGGGTAGACACAGAGGGATAGGTGTGTGTGGAAGAGGTGCAGATCGAGCCCTCTCTTTTATCCCATCTCTGTGTGTGTGGGGGGGGATTGTAAGTGCTGGAACACGCTCAGCTTACACACCTGCAGCCAGCAACCCTGCTGGGAAGCCATAGTCCGGTCTGAATAATGGGTCCGGGTTTCAGGCGGTCTGAAACTCGGACGCATGATTCCAAACCCAAACTGTCCGGGTGAATCCTGGACAGATGGCAACCCTAAATACACCTGTCAATATTATTATCTGACTAAGCGTAGAAGCATCTTAAACAGATGTTACATGGATGACATAGACCAACAGCACAGTCCCGAAAGTGGAACTTTACCTTTTGTGCAATTACACAATTTCTGTAGGGCATCTGTCCCTACCCCCTTTCCTAGTCTTATATAGCTCCCAACTGTCCCTGGGTTTAAAGGACTGTCCTTGATTTCAAAGAACTGTCCCTTATTTGGAACAGTCCCTCTTTCCTTGTTTCCTCTACATGTGTTCCTCATTTAGGTCTGATCCATATAGTTGTATATAAAATGCACTATTTATCTTTCAAAAAGTTTTTCCCAGTGCTAAACATTTCATCCGATTTCTAAATTGCTGCTTTTGTAAATTTCTAAAGCCAATATAAAGGAATAGTAGTGGTAAATAAAAGCACCTGCAGATGTAACTAATCATTTTTTTTTTTTGTAGAATTATCCTTTAGCAGGGCAAGGCAAGGGAGTGTGTCCTGTGCCTACATACTTTTTCTAATAGGTGTACCTTGTTCCCATCTCAAATAGTTGAGAGTTATGATCTTATACTCCCCTCTCCCCAATCCCTGTAAGTGTTAAATGGCTTGTCTCAACCTTCTAATGGCTGCATCTGCAGGAGAGCTTGTTCTATTGAAAAACAACAGACATACTGGCCAGATCACCAGGTGAAACTAAAAGAAAGAAAGCCTAAAAAAGAAAACCAAGGCAGCCAACACATCTAAGAATTGAATAAACATACACATGTGTGATACAATCAAAACGTGAATGAGTCCCAATTGTGAAACAATAGTAAACAAATTGTAAATCCCAAGTCGGTCAATCCCAAGAGATGGTGAGTACACCACGAAAAAAAAAAATGTTCATATAAGGAGCCAAGGACACCACACGCGAAGATTTCTTCATACAGGTGACGACAATAAAGAATGAGAGTGGGTACTCTTACCGGAACCACTGGACCTGGATGTCAGCGACACCAGGTCAGACAGGCATGGGTAACCATAAACTCGATATGGCAGGAACAATTCGGAAGATCCTGAAGTATCCAGCAGAGGGACAGGAGCAATCAACGATGTCCTCGAGGGTCCGGTATTTTTGCAATGGAGTCACAACGATGGAGCCGGCCACTGGGCCATGGATGGTCAGATGGAAGAGTTGGATAGGCTCATAATGCAAAGGATATGCAAAAAAGGCTTCCAATGGTGCAGATCAAAAAAACCTGGGTATTTATTTTCATAAAAACCAGCATACAGGTAAAATGTGATCACTGATAAAAGAAAAAAGCAATGTGAAAAGCGGCAAAACTTGGTTAGACTTAAAACTTAAAAAATCTTAAAACTTGGCAAGCCTTACTGGCAGAATCACCAGGTGAAAATAAAGGAAAATAAGCCTGGGAAAAAATAAAACTAATGTAGCCACCACATCTAATGATTGGTAAACTGTAATATAATACATTTCTGTTTTTGAATGAGATATTAAAGTGTTACTAAACCCATAGCCGTAAAATCAGTCAGTATATGCTGCAAAGCATGCTTGTTACTGTATACTCGTGGTAGAACCTAAGGGGTTAATCCTCCACATTGTGTAAAAAGGCTGTTTGGTTCTGTCTTCTCCTATCATCCCCTTCTTCCACAGTCCCCAATTTATCTCCTGATAGTACAGAGCCTTGGGGACACTCTGCACGTGCTCAGTTAGGTGTGTATTGCTAGAGGGTTTTTCTTTTTCTTGGGAGGGTGCATGTGATCAGCACAGGGCCAATCAGCACTGTCCAGACAGAGGGTAGAGGTCATGCAGCCTCATGGGACAGTTAGAGTAGAATTAAAAACACCTCCTACAGGTTTTAACCAGACACTGATAGAAGTCACAAGACTGCTATATACTGCGGATGAGAAAAGGTATTTAGCAGTTTATATGTACTAAAAGGGTTGCATTTCCATGTTCTGTGTACTGTGGGAGACTGGATATAGTGAATGCAGGGTCCTGGGTTTAGTAACACTTTAAAGTAATAGCAAAAGCTTTTTTTACCATTGCATCAGCTTACCTTGAAGCTGACCATAATGTAATTATATTATACCTTTACACCTCTAATATGTTTATGGGGAAAAAGTGAGGCTTTAAAGGGAAACCATACTTTTAACAAACCAGACTAACGTCACCCCCCCCTGAACTCCCCTACACATTGTTAAATATTAATATGAACCATTTTTCTGACCTGTCCAGGGACCAGCAGTGTTTACACTACGCTGTATTTTGGCAGCTCTACGGCAACTCATGCATAGTGATTGCATTCTAGCTCCACCAGAGCAAAAAATCAATGTGTATATTACTATATAATTTGAACATGTACTCTGTAAAGTGCTATTTAATATGCTGGAAGGGATATTATATAAATACAGGATATCAATCGATTCTACCCCTCAAACCCATATTAATCCTTAGTCAATCACACACTACTTACCATACTGCCACAGTTGAAGCCGAACCTTTGTCACACTGGCTAACAAATCTTATAGGGCGACCTTTGATCTTTGTAAATACCATTATTGATGTTCACATGAGCCTTGTTATAAGTAAAAAGCAGCATGTTGTATAAAGGCATGAGCCATTAAAAAAAAAAAAAAGATACAGCAACACAGCCAGTGGCACTGCAAGCTCAGGCCTTTATATAGTCACACTAAGAAATAACATAATTGGGGCAAAACCACTTTGTGATTGTTCCTGTGCCTGCAAGCGCACCGTACTCAGGGAGAGATTCTTGCCTGCAGTTATGCATGAGTCATTAATTGCTCAGAGCTGTTACAATAAAGAAAGCTTTTAGCAGCGGATTTTTCATAGTGAACATTTGTATGAATTGCTTCCCCTAGCTCAAGCAGATGTAGGTCTTAATTGGCTGGAAATGGGAAGCCCAGCACCCTATTAATAACAGTGCATTCATTATATGATTGAAGTGTGTTTACACGTATTCATGCATTTCAATGGCATGTGCTGTCTACTTTTGGAAAACACGTTTGATAGATACATTCCTTTTCTTTATAAAACGGTAAAACACGTGTCACATCACACCCAAATATTGATATTGGGAATTGTTGCAAAGAGAAAGAACAAAGAACATTTGTGCCACTGACTGAGCTGGCAATGAAACATAACACTTTTAAAATCAAATAAGCACATTTACCAACAAATTTCCTATTCACTTACAACTCTGTTTGATCCCTTTATATCCAAGCCTAGGAAATGATTGCCATTGTTCTTGCAGGCGGCTCAAAATCGGCCTAACAGAAGAGGCAAGCGAGATACAAAGACAGACTTTGTGTACTCACTGACTGAGTTGGGGAAGTAAAACATGTTACCCACTGATTATATTTGTAGGAAGTATAACATAATAAACACAGCAGTCCTTGTATCCTTGCCACCTTGCCACAATGGACTACTCTCACATTGCTGAGCTAAAGAAGGGTATGAGAGAGGACATGCATGGGTTAAAATGGCAACATCCACATGTAGAAATGATATCAGAACCAATTTATAAGTTAGTATTAAAGCTAAATAACCTTTCTGCACGCAACATGGTAAATACCAGAGTATCCTCCAGCAAATAGTTTTTCAATCACATCAGTGCTAAACCTAATATTCTAGTCATTACTTTGTGATGTTCCATTGCTAGTTGCTGACATCCTTCTGAAAATGCTAGTTGTCTCATTGCCAGCTTCAATTTCTTGTGTGATTAACCCAGAGCAAGCAAACAGCAAGTGAAGCCAATCTGAAGTTACATAGTTTATAAGGCTGAAAATAGGAACAGGTCCATCCAATTCAACCTATGTGTGTGTATTTTTATTCTTTATAGGAGAAGTACAGCCAAAGCTCGTTAAGCTGTACTTCTCCTGTGGATCACAAGCGTGCAGTTCGTTCTACACTCCTGTGACCTATTTTCAGCAGACAGCAGGCTGAAGTCCGCTGTCTGCTGACGTCACAGAGCTGGTCCAGGCTCGGGCAAGATTGCCACAATGAAGTCGGGATCCGCCCACATGCCTGGACCGTCACCTGGCTCAGCCTCTCAGCAATCTGCTGGGAGCCTAAGCTGGCAGCCCCATCCCCTCCACAGCCCAGTGCTTCAGTGAGCGAGGAGGGGGCAGAGCAGAGAGCCTCTGTCTAACAGTCAGCAGCTCTATGCTCGGGGAGCTGTGAGAACCGAGCAATTGGTGGTGTTGGATTGCTCAGTTCTCAGACTTAGAGGCGTCGGGGGACAGATGCAGCATCGGAATGATGCTGCATTCAGCTAGGTAAGTATGATCCTGGAAAAATCTTAACCCCATACTTCTCTTTTAACCATTACCATAGCCCTCTATATTCTACTTCCTAAAGAGAACATGTAAAAGTTTTTGACGTTGTCAACAGCTTGTAAAATTCCTGGGGGAGGAAGTTCCTTATTTGTTTACTGCTCTAACAGAAAAGAACCCTTTCCACAATCTAAAGTTAGACCTCCCTTCTTCTACTCCCAAATCGTGACCACATGTCGTTTTTGGGGGCCTTAGAGTAAACAGTTTATCACAGTTGCTGAAGTCACCTTTGATATATTTATGTTTTGTTTTTGTTTTTTTAAATAGACTTTAATGTCGCTTTAAGCAATCATTTTTCTTGAGCATATTAGCAAATATAAGGAAAACCTAGATTGTTTGCAAATGGAAATATAGGCAGTCATGTTGAATTACATTAATTATGTGAAGCTATTTTATTAGCTCAACCACATTGCTAAAATCCCAAGCCATTAACAAGAAGGAACAAGTGGCTCCCTATGGTGTGAACTACACAAGATGTCTGTAGTACTGATTAACACATTTGCAGAATCATGTGAGATTAATAGCTACTTCATGCTATATGTGTAGCTCACACAATAGGGAGGCGTTTTTTTTTTTTTCATTTGTATAGTGATCTATTGGTACTCCTAGTGATTAATCACTAGAAATTGTAGTAGCATAACTGAGGTATGTAAAATTGTCTGTGTGCTCCCAGATGTTGTAATAGATCGCTTGGCAGATTACAGCTAACTTCAAGGTACCCTGGATACAAAGATATGATTTAGTTATGTGGAGATAGAGGCATCCAGATGATAAACAGTTTTCATACAACTCAGATTCACATAACACAGTGTCCAGGATTGATCTGGCCTTCGCATCCATCTCATTACTTCCTCTAATCTCCAACAAAACAAATTTACCTAAAGTAATTTCAGATCCTGTTCCCCTGGCCCTTAGCATACAACTTCTTGGCCCTAATAGTCCCCCCATAAGGCTCCTAAACCCACAACCTAACCTAAGGAAAAAATGTTAAACTCTACTCAACAAATCTTTGAAACAAAGCCGACATGTCCTTTTGGTCTTTGTTGTACTCCTCAACAGTTCACTACTCCTCCACAACTCTCCCAACTTGTAAGCAGGGGAATTAGCGTGTGGCTGTATTATAGAGGGAAACACACTGCGTGGTATTGTAAATGAAGTAACTTTAATTGCCAGATAAGCAGCAGTGAAAAATGATATTTACAAAAGTGGAGTAAGCAATTCTCTTGTTAGCATATAAGGCACAGATGCACAGTCCATTTACCAAAGATACAGAATGCAGTTCAGTAAACTGGCACTGTAGTTATTATTCCTCTCTTCAGCCACATCAGTGGTGTACAAGACACATTGTGATTACTTGTCATAGGCTGTTGTCCATAAGCAGGTTCCAGAGATGCAGCAGAGATGATTTAACAGGAGAATACACTGTGTTAGATGATCTTCTATCACAAGCACAGCAGCAGTGCTGATAGGCAGGACTCTTGAGGATCCCTGTTCTGTCCCTACAGGCTGGAACACTCTCCCTGAGTAAGGCCTAGCTTTCCCTCACATGCAGTATACCTTTCCCTCACTCATTCCACACACGTCTCTCAAAATGGTGACTGGGCTCTCTTTTATATGAAAGCTAACAGAAAATGGTGGACAAAATGTCGAGATAACTTGGTACCAATCGGAAAAAGAGGCTTCTAAAAGATGGCTGCTGGAGACAATTTAGAGAACAGTTACAGCCTCAACAGGATTTCACAAAACAACAGGAAAACACAAACATTTTCTGAATATAATATGACATTTCTGCATGAGAAAGTAAGTACGATACAGTTGTAGTCCCACTTCTCCTCTCAGCCAGCAAGACTGTCCTGCCACAGTTAACTGTATGTGAGGAGGCCACCTACAAACTCTCACCCTTTACTGCAACCAAGATTAAATTTGCTATATCACAATTCCCTACTCATATAACGCCAGTCTTTGAGGCCATCCCAATAGACTTGTACAGCCACGGCCAAGAGTTTTGAGAATGACACAAATATTAATTTTCACCATGTTTGCTGCCTTAGTTTTTATGATGGCAATTTTCATATACTCCAGAATGTTATGAAGAGTGATCAGATGAATTGCAATTAATTGCAAAATCCCTCTTTGCCATGAAATTTAACTTAATCCCATAAAAAAATATTTCCACTGTATTTGTGAAGAAGGCTTCAGGGTGCCCAAGAAAGTCCAGCAAGCGCCACGACTATCTCCTACAGTTGATCCAGCTGCGGGATAGGGGCACCACCAGTGTAGAGCTTGCTCAGGAATGGTAGCAGGCAGGTGTGAGTGCTTCTGTACGCACAATGAGGTGAAGACATTAGGAGGATGGCCTGGTGCCAGGAGGGTGGCAAAGAAGCCACTCCTCTCCAGCAAAAAAATCAGGGACAGACTGATATTCTGTAAAAGGTACAGAGATTTGAGAGGAGATTGGAGAGGACTGGAGTAAAGTAATTTTTTTCAGATGAATCCCCTTTCCAAGAGAAGAATAGGTGAGCGCTACCATCAGTCCTGTGTTATGCCAACAGTAAAGCATCCTGAGACCGTTCATTGCTTCTCAGCCAAACCAGTGGGCTTCCTCACAATTTTGCCTAGGATCACAGCTATAAATAAAGAATGGTACAAAAACATCCTCCTAGAGCAACTTCTCCCAACCATCCAAGAACAGTTTGGTGATAAACAATGCCTTTTCCAGCATGATGGAGCACCTTGCCATAAGGCAAAAGTGATAACTAAGTGGCTGGGGGAACAAAACATTAAAATTTTGGGTCCTTGGCCAGGAAACTCCCCAGACCTTAATCCCATTAAGAACTTGTGGTCAGTCCCCAAGCTGGTTGAACAAAAAGAACCCCACAAATTCTGACAAACTCCAAGCATTGATTATGCAAGAATGGGCTGCCATCAGTCAGGGACGTGGCCCAGAAGCTGATTGACTGCATGCCAGGGCGAATTGCAGAGGATTTGAAAAAGGAGGGTCAACACTGCAAATATTGACTCTTTGCATAAACGTAATGTAATTGTCAATAAAAGCCTTTGACACTTATGAAATGCTTGTAGTTATACTTAATAATATTAATATGTGTCATTCTCAAAACTTTTGGCCATGGCTGAATATAGCAGTTTTCCAATCATGTGACCACCATGACAGCCAATCACAGTGGTCACATGACCATAAGCCCTGCCCTGCCTCTCAGCATTCTAAAGTCCTTAACCAGTTGCCAACCGGCCCATAGCCAAATGACGGCTGCAGGGCGGTTGGATAACTCTGGGATCACGTCATATGACGTGTTTCCAGAAAACTGCTCCCGCGCGCCCCAGGGGCGCGCACACGGGAACATCCGTGACCGCCGAGTCCAGAGGACCCGGCGCATCACGGATCACGGTAAACGGCCGCTGATTACGGCCGTTTACCATGTGATCGCTCTGTCAAATGACCGATCGGTACAGAGGGGGAGAGGGGGAGGGATCGGATGGGAGCCGCGCTGTGGGCTGGATGTGTAGTGCCCACAGCGCTGCTCAGTGGCATGTGCAATCACATCCATCCATCCCTCCATGCTCAGCCACCCCCCCCCCCCATGCTCTGCAATTCCCTGTGCAATACTCTGCAATTCCCTGTGCAATACTCTGCAATACCCCACAATACTCTGCAATACCCTGTGCAATACTCTGCAATGCCCCGCAATACTCTGCAATACCCTGTGCAATACTCTGCAATACCCTGTGCAATACTCTGCAATACCCTGTGCAATACTCTGCAATACCCTGTGCAATACTCTGCAATGACCCGCAATACTCTGCAATGCCCCGCAATACTCTGCAATGCCCCGCAATACTCTGCAATGCCCGGCAATACTCTGCAATGCCCCGCAATACTCTGCAATGACCCGCAATACTCTGCAATGACCCGCAATACTCTGCAATGCCCCGCAATACTCTGCAATGCCCCGCAATACTCTGCAATGCCCCGCAATGCTCCGCAATACTCTGCAATGCTCTGCAATAGTCTGCAATACTCTGCAATGCTCGCAATGCTCTGCAATGCCCCCCAATATTCTGCAATGCCCCGCAATACTCTGCTATGCCCTGCAATACTCTGCAATGCCCCGCAATACTCTGCAATACCCCACAATACCCTACAATACTCTGCAAATCCCCACAATACTCTGCAATGCCTGCAATACCCCACAATACCCCGCAATACTCTGCAATACCCCGCAATACTCTGCAATGCCTTGCAATACCCCGCAATACTCTGCAATACCCCGCAATACCCCGCAATACTCTGCAATACCCAGCCATACCCAGCCATACTCTGCAATACTCGGTGATACCCAGCCATACTTTGCCATGCTCAGCCATACTCGGCTATACTCAGCCATACTCTGCCATACTCGGCTGTACTCGGCCTTGGTAGGTGGCCAGGCTGTGGAAGTCTCACACATGTGATATCGCCGTACTCAGGAGGAGTAGGAGAACCTATTTTGGGGTGTCATTTTTGGTATGTACATGTTATGTGTTAGAAACATTGTATAAATGGACAACTTTGTGTTAAAAAAAATGTGTTTTAACCACTTCCCGCCCGCCGGCCATCATACGATGTCCTTGACTTTGTGCGGAGATATCTGAATGATGGGTGCAGCTTCAGGCATCATTCAGATATCAGCTTTTTCAGCCGGCTATTCCCTACACCATGAGAATGATCATAGAGGCTGTTCCGCTGCTTGATCGTTCTTATGGGAGGCGAGAGTGGACGCCCCCCCTCCCGCCGCCCTCCGGTGCTTCTACCGACTCACTGCTACGATCGAAGCGAGGATCTTTTTTTTTTTTTTATTTCAGGCTTCCCAGCCTAGAGGTGAGATGTGGGGTCTTATTGACCCCATATCTCACTGTAAATTTTTTCCCCGTGTCCCCGTGTGCTCGCATGCAGAAGCAAACGCATACCTAAGTTGTGCCCACATATGAAAATGGTGTTCAAACCACACATGTGAGGTATCGCTACGATCGGTAGAGCAAGAGCAATAATTTTGGCCCTAGACCTCCTCTGTAACTCACAACATGTAACCAGTAAAACATTTTAAAGCGTCTCCTATGGGAATTTTTAAGTAGCGAAGTTTGGCGCAATTCCACGAGCGTGTGCAATTTTGAAGGGTGACATGTTAGGTATCTATTTACTCGGCATAACTTCATCTTTCACATTATGCAAAAAAAGCACAAAACAGTTTTTTGTTTTTTTTTAAAAACGCGTTCGAAAAATTGCTGCGCAAATACCGTGCGAGATAAAAAGTTGCAACGACCGCCATTGTATTCTCTAGGGTCTTTGCTAAAATCTATATATATATATATAATGTTTTGGGGTTCTATGTAATTTTCTAGCAAATAAATTATGATTTTTACATGTAGGAGAGAAATGTCAGAATTGGCCTGGGTGCTCCTAGAATGCCTGATGGTGCTCCCCTGCATGATGGGCCTCTGTATGTGGCCATGCTGTGTACAAGACTCACACATGTGGTATCACCGTACTCGGGAGTAATAGCAGAATGTGTTTTCGGGTGTAATTTGTGGTATGCATATGCTGTGTGTGAGAAATAACCTGCTAATATGACAATTTTGTGAAAAAAAAAAGAAAAAAAAAATCTTGATTTTGCAAAGAATTGTGGGAAAAAATAACAACTTCAAAAAACTCATCATGCATCTTTCTAAATACCTTGGAATGTCTTCTTTCCAAAAAGGGGTCATTTGGGGGGTATTTGTACTTTTCTGGCATGTTAGGGTCTCAAGAAATTAGATAGGCTGTCAGTACTTCAGGTGTGATCAATTTTCAGAGATTGGCACCGTAGCTTGTGGACGCTATAACTTTCACAAAGACCAAATAATATACACCGTTTTGGGTTATTTTTACCAAAGCTATGTAGCGGTATAAATTTTGGCCAAAATATATGAAGAAAAAATTACTAATTTGCAAAATTTTATAACAAAAACAAAGAAAAATGCATCTTTTTACAGAATTTTCGGTCTTTTTTCTTTTATAGCGCAAAAAATAAAGAACCCAGCGGTGATTAAATACCACCAAAAGAAAGCTCTATTTGTGTGAAAAAAAGGACAAAAATTTCATTTGGGTACAGTGTTGCATGACTGAGTAATTGTCATTCAAAGTGTGAGAGCGCCGAAAGCTGAAAATTGGTCTGGTTATTAAGGGGGTTTAAGTGCCCAGTGGTCAAGTGGTTAAAGGGCCTGCAGGAGTCGGCGCCAAGAGGTTAAATAAAGAAGCTATATGCGCAGTCTATAGACTTACAACTTCCTGTGCACTTCTATTCTCCAATAATATGGCATAGTTTTGACAGTCCATATTTATACCTAATTGCTATTTGTGGAAATGACTGACAGCTCTTTCTTAGTACTTGATCATAAACAGGGTCTTTATTAGGGGGTCCAACATTTCTAGACTCTAGGCCACTGTCATTTTTTCTTCTGTTTATCTTATATGTCAGTTATTATTAGCCTGCAATGTAAATTATAGTGATTGTGCACTGTATAATGCAGAGACTCAGCTCTCGCTCTCAGCCTCTCTGTAAAAAAAAAAAAACTTTTAGTTGGGGGGGTCCCCATGTTTACAGAACGCAGAGCAAGACTACAGTGTACAGTGACAGATCGCACAGTTGGTTTCCCCTGAAAGGTGGTGCTTTACTAAGGTAACAATTAAAGAAAGCATCCTGTTGTTTAGTAGCTGACATTCGATGTGTCACCGCTCAGAAGGATACTTGAAGGAGTCATAATACTGCAGGCAGCAAACTAAACAATGTTTTTTTTTTTTTATATTTCTGAGCTAAATTACAAACAGCTGGTGTCATGTTTGAAGATTTCTCCAACGTATCTCTCTGAGGTATTCTGACTGCCTTTAGAAAACATACAAATCTATAAATAGTGAGCTCTAGTCAGCCAGTTTCACTCCATCAAAGAAGACTAATAAAAAAACAACATATTAAAAGAAGCCGCCGACATCCAGTGACTGGTGTTAGCACGCCGCTTTGAAGAGGATACTCTGTAAATTAAATCAGAATCACTTACTTAGGAACTTGGGTGCTATTTTTCGAAGCCTCCCTACTGCCGAACAGGTGTGAATGGGAAAATGGAACCACTGTTTGTTCATTTTTGCCAAATCCATGAGATTATTTTAACCAGTAGTAAAAAACAGTACTGCATAGATCCCATCATACTGTGTAATACACACAACTAAAACCATATTAATAGGTAAGCTGACAGTTAATTTGCTTAAGGCTGGGTTCACACTAATGCCCCGTACACACGGTCGGATTTTCCGACGGAAAATGTGTGATAGGACCTTGTTGTTGGAAATTCCGACCGTGTGTAGGCTCCATCACACATTTTCCATCGGAATTTCCGACACACAAAGTTTGAGAGCTTGCTATAAAATTTTCCCACAACAAAATCCGTTGTCGGAAATTCCGATCGTGTGTACACAAATCCGACGTACAAAGTGCCAAGCATGCTCAGAATAAATTAGGAGATGAAAGCTATTGGCTACTGCCCTGTTTATAGTCCCGACGTACGTGTTTTACGTCACCGCGTTTAGTCCAACGACTTTGTGCGACCGTGTGTATGCAAAACAAGTTTGAGCCAACATCCGTCGGAAAAAATCCATGGATTTTGTTGTCGGATTTTCCGATCAACAGAATTATATAAGGGGGTTTGGGGACTTTAAATGAGGGACAACAATGTTCCTCCATCCCGGTTTATCAATACAAATGAATAAATAGGAAGTTGGGACTTTAAAATGAAGCAATTGGGTAGTGGAGGTGAAATAAACCGTCTGTAGATTGCATTATGAAATATTTATTAATTATAAAAAGTATAACACACAGTAAGAGAGTATTAATTTCATATACAATAAAATAATTCATTACATACATGTATAAATGGTGTACACATAGTAGGGGCATAATAAAGAATATACAAAAATAGCAGCACATGATTGGATGTTGATAAAAAAATAGAGAAGCATGATGTTGCTAACAGCAACATGCCTGATATCAATACATGCACCCACATTGTAAATGTTCATTAACTACGTAGGAAAATAGTTGATGTAGTCAAAAGAAGACGAATAGTATAGGTGACTATGGTTCCATGTAAGATGTAACTAGGGCATCAAATGGCAAAGCTCGACGCGTTTCGTGGGTATATCCCTACTCATCAGGAGCTGATGTAAATAAATTTTCCTGTAAAGTATGTATAAAAAAATATAATGAACCATAATGTCCATATAAAAAAGTAAAAAATATATAGATAAACGAACATTCAATATGTAGAGCAGATTATACTAAACGCACTCACCGACTCAGGCAGCAGGTGCAGTGCGCGGTGGTGGGAGCAAGGTGGGCCAGGGACATAGCCTCTTCACGGGAGATTTTCCGATCAACGTCCAACCATGTGTATGGGGCATTAGTGTGGATACAGCTCACAGTGGTTTCAGGACGAATCAGGCCCGAATTTTTGCCTGAATTAGGACCTGAAATGGATCAAAGACGCACAAGACCCTTGTGTAATTCGCTCTGCAGCCCCCCCCCCCCCCCCCCCGGATCCATTGAGAGCTGATCACACTCTCCTATCATGCAAATTGGATGCGGGGAAACCTGCACCCAATTCCCACTAGTGTGAACCCAGCTTGAAGCAACACCACACTCTAAATCTGTTCAAGTATGTACTCTTCACTTATAAAAGTACCTTCTATTGCTTTCAGCCTTCTCCAAATTCCTTTTTTTGTGATTCGACTTTCTAGTAAAGGGTGAATATGTTCGTTCTCTATGGTCCCACTGAATGTAGGAATGTAGTCACCCTCTGTTTTTCGCTCCCAAAACTGACTAAAGACTATAGGATTTGTAGTGTGGATAGAGCAGTGTACATTACCACAACTAAAGTGTTTGTTCCAAACAAACAGAAATCAGAGAGAAAAGGAGAAGTTCAGGACCCCAAGGAGGATGCTACAATGGAGCAGAAAAAGCAAAAAAAAAAACTATTAAAAGTGTTACTAACCCTACAACAGTAAAATCAGTGTGTATATGCTGTAAAGTGTTATACTCACTGTGGAACCAAAGGGGTTAATCCTGCACATTGTGTAAAAAGGCTGTTTGATTTTGTCTTTTCTGATCCTCCCCTTTTTCCACAGTGCCCAAGCCATCTCCTGACATTACAGAGCTTTGGGGGCACTATGCACATGCTCAGTTTGGTGTGTATTGCTAGAGAGATTTTTTTTCTTGGGGGGAGTCCATGTGATCAGTACAGGGCCAATTGGCTCTGTCCAGACAGAGGGTCAGGGGTTCTGCGACCTCATAGGACAGAGTAAAATGAAAACTCCTCCTACAAGCTTTAACCAGACACTAACAGAAGTCATAAGACTGCTATATATTGCTGGTGAGAAAAGGTATTTAGCAGTTTATATTTACTAAAATAATTGCATTTCCACGTTCTATGTACTTTTTTTTTTAATGGGAGGGTGCATGTGATGAGCACAGGGCCAATCAGCACTGTCCAGATAGAGGGTCAGGGGTCTTGCAGTCTCATAAGACAGTCAGGAAACTCCTCCTACAACTCCTCCTGCTTTAACCAGTGCTTGGCTGGACACTGATAGAAGTCACAAGACTGCTCTAACTGCTGATGAGAAAAGGTATTTAGCAGTTTATATTTACTAAAACTATTGCATTTCCATGGTTTGTTTACTGTGGGAGACCAGATATAGTGAATGCAGGGTCCTGGGTTTAGTAACATTTTAATGCATAAATAGCAATGCATGTTGTGCATTTGAGAATGTATCTATTCTGCCAAAACAGTATTTGAAAGAGACCTGGCCATTGATCATCAGCAGCTGTGTTTAACAGTCTGGAAGACCACAGTCTTGAAATCACATTTTTATTTTTATCTTATGTTATGGTTTTATGATTCCAGGCAAAGAAATTGACAACACGGAGAACTAGAGGACCAGCAGCTGTTTAAATCATGCCTTGGTGCAAATTGATGAGCCATCTATAAATTAATTACACAAATAATTAGATGCAAGTTAATAAGCTATCTGACCTCATATTGAGAACCACAGGATTTGAGTTATTGAGTTAACATAGAGCAATAATTCCCCACATGATATTAATTATCCTCCCTTAAGGGATGGGTTGGCTGCCTGTGCTACTGCTGCTGTTTCACTCTGTGTATTCACAGTTAACACTTTGAGCATCGATAACCTCTGGACTCCCCTCCGCAGTCCACCAGATTTTAATTATCTCATTGAAGCAAGATACAAATAAAAGGACATATACATCAAAGCTTAACATTATATATATTTTTTAACCTTATGTATTGATCCTGGGGGAATCTTTTTTTAATTGCAAGAAAACTTTAGATTTTAACACTGCTTTGCAGTGTGTGGCATCAGATCCCCACCCTTTCCTCCTGAAGCTCAGAAATGCTGTGTAAATGGTGTACTTTCAAGGACTAGAGAGAAGAGAGGGCTGTAGATAAATAAGTACAATTTATGTCGGAGGATTTGTTTTATTGCTGTGTATAATCTGAGGCTAGTCACTTCGGTGAGTATATGTAAGGGTTTACAATCACTTTAATACAGTTATGTATCCATTAAAAATGTGTGAAATTTATTTTTAATTGCAGCTTTTGTAAGTGTCTGAATTTAACTTGGTGTCACCCTCTTGTAATCCTCTGCACAGCAGCATTCAGACTAAAGCCTCGTACACACGATCGGATTTTCCGATGGGAAATGTGTGATGACAGGCTGTTGGTGGAAAATCCCACCGTTTGTACGCTCCATCGGACAATTGTCGGATTTTCTGTGGACAAATGCTGGATGGCAGGCTTTCAAATTTTCCGCAGACAAATGTTTGTTGTCGGATTTTCCGAGCGTGTGTACACAAGTCCGTCGGACAAAAGTTCAAAGTATAAACAAGCATGCTTGGAAGCAAGGATGAGCCAGAAGAGGTCGGTCTTGTAAACTAGCGTTCATAATGTGGAATTAACATTTGTGACGTGGCAAATTATGAAATCTCGAAATGCAGCGCACATTCTCTTCTTCTTTAATGGGATAATAATGAAGCTGCTTTGCTGGTGATACTGATGGAGTTATTGCAAACAAATTTTCAAAGGCATTTTTTTTTTTAGTGATATCAAGAATCATACTATTATGCTTGTTATTTTTTTTTTGTTGGTGCAACATAACACAACACCATTATCCCCTAGTTTTTAAAATCAAAGATACAAATATGTTGGTGTCCCTTGCCAACTTTACATTGTATTTTTTAAAATGTAACGGCCTACTCCCAAACTGTCATTTGAAGTAAAACACATAGCCAAGTATTATTCCCCACAATTTTTTTATTGTGCATTAAAAAAAGAAAACAAATAAAATTAGACATGCTATCTGCCAATAGAACATAACCAAAAAGTGCATTCTATGCATCCAAAAATATAGAAAAAATACCACATCAAATCATTATTCAACCAAAAAAATAAAATAAAAGCCTCATGCATGTGTCCTGCTTCTTAATATAGGGGGTCAACAATGCCAGGAGTTGGTGAAAGCAGGGGTCCGTCATCCAGAGATAATTCCGAAAAACATCTGGATTATTCTCCTGGAGATCCCGCAGCAAAGGCATATAACATCATTGGTCACAATTAATAAAGCAACCAATTTTTGGTCCAAGAAATCCTCCTCCTCCTGTTCCTGGACTGGACTTGGATCAAAGCAATAACTCCAAGGCCAATAATAAATAACACATTATCTCCTCCGATTCCCCAACATGGCTGGTTAAAGAACGGCTGTTCAGAAATGGACTGAAAAGCGCAAAATGAAAAGCGCAAAATGAAAAGAGCAAATCAAAACTCACCAAACTTCTACTAACATGAAATTAGCAGAAGGAGCCCAAAGGGTGACGCTAAAGAGCTGAAAAAGCAGAAAGTACATCAATACGTTCGTGTTTGTTGGCCGCCAATTGTGTGCCATTTGTATGCAAGACAAGTTTGGGGCCAACACCCTTCGGACAAAAGTCCGAAAATCCGGATAGTGTGTACGAGGCTTTAGTGAAGGAGCACTAGGGTCATGTGGACAGTTTCATCTGTCCTGCTCTAGTAGGAAGTACTCTACCCCAATCTAAAATGCAAAACAAGTTTATTTGTAGATATATTTTAAATGGAATAGATTACCTCCAGTTAGATTTTAATAGCTCCAAGTTGTAATTTACTGGAAATGATGCCCCCACTCAAAATTTTGGAAAAAAATACGGTAAAGGCAAAAAATGATCACGTTATTTTATGTATAATCACTTTTGTTATTGTAAAATATGATGGCAACTATTGTTTAAATACATAAATACATTTCATGTTTCCCCTTATTTTCTTTAAACAAGAAAAGATGAAAGCTGTGAAGTTCTTTTCTTTCTACTTACAGCCTGTCTTACTGTTCAGGATTAGAACAGCTTGCTTTCATAGTTAGAGTGAAAATTTCTAAAGCAATCTATAGCTCTTCTTTAGAGCGTCTTAACATATTTTAAGGCTTTAGGGAATGCTTAAATATGCTCTTATAGAAAGTACCTGCCTGGTAGTCAGTGAATACTTCATGTAATTAGAATAAAAAGTGTATAAAATACACAAGAAATACTGAAGAGATTTAACTGTGAAAATTTACCTCCTGCTCTAAAAATATTGCCCTTTTCATTTAGAATTAAATATATTCTACAAATTATTAAATAGAGAGTATGTCAAAAATACATAGAATTTACCTTTCTACTTGGCTGGGTGTAAAATAAAAATGATATAGTCATTTGTTCCCACAGAAGGACTTGATGGATTAATATTTCATGAAGTTCTTGGTGGGCTGTGAATATGTTATTTATTTGCAAGTGATAACTGTATTTAAGAGGTTGCCTTCCCCACTGGAATGCTCACAGTTGTTCCCTAGTGTAATTATAGACTCCCAAGCAAAAAATGTTGGTAGAATTAATTAGTTTGAATATGACCCTGCTTCATTTCAGAATTTAAGACAAAAAATAAATAATTTGTACTACCCAAAACTGAAATGTTTCATAACTACCAAGCTGTGTTTAATGTGTTCATTTGGATTTTCAATGCTCATTGTAGAAACTGAGATGACTTTGACCATATTGCAAAAATCCCCAACTTCATAGCCAATAATATTTATGACAGTCTTTCTCCCAGTCTGTGAAGACAAAGGTAGTAAGGAATCAACCGACCTTCTCTTATTTGGTCATTTTTAGTTGTTAAAGGAGAAATTTAGGCTTAAAAAACACAAAACAAAAAAACAATTACCGTATTTATCGGCATATAACACGCGCCGACGTATAACACGCACCCCAAGTTTAGGAGGGAATTTTAATGAAAAAATTTTTAGGAGTAAAGTTTAAGGAAGAAAAACTTACATTAAAATGCCCATCAATGCAGTGTTATCTGTCCATCTGCAGCCTTGTCAGTGTCAGTGCAGCCTTGTTCTAGTGTCTATTGCAGCCTTGTCAGTGCAGCTTTGCCCCAGTGCAGAATTGTCAGTGCAGCCTTGTCAGTGCAGCTTTGCCCCAGTGCAGAATTGTCAGTGCAGCCTTGTCAGTGCAGCTTTGCCCCAGTGCAGAATTGTCAGTGCAGCCTTGCCCCAGTGTCCATTGCAGCCTTGTCAGTGCAGCTTTGCCCCAGTGCAGCCATGTCAGTGCAGCCATGTCAGTGCAGCCATGTCAGTGCAGCCTTGGCCCTGCGCGACAAGTACTTGTGTTGTCAATGCATTTTTTTTCTCAGCACCTTATTTTATTATGTTTTTTTATAGGTTTACTGTTTGTATTATTTTATGTATAAAATATTGCAATAAAAAGAATTTTCAGAAGAAGTGGGGCAGACTTGATAGACCACTGGGTCACCTTCTGCTGTCTATGTTTCTATGTTTTCTGCCCCTGTTTACAATCCACTACATTGTTCACAGCTATCACTGGTGGCTACACAACCCCTTCCCTCTTTGTTAGGGAGAAGAGAAGAGGGGGAGGGTCTCTTAATTCTGTCCTACCGATACAACAATGCTTCTCCGTAGATACAGTACCATAGATGAAATTTTACAGTGTTTTACTGGCAGGATCACCAGGTGAAGAGTAAAGAAAAAAGCATGAAAATAGAAAACAAATGCAGCCACAACATTTAGCTATTGGTAAGCTGCAATATATTACATTTTGTTCTGGGGTTTAGCTATGCTTTAAATATATTTTAAATGTTTACCTTGTCTCATTATGCACTCCCTAAGTATAATTATTTTTTTTGTGGGGAAGCATGTTTCCACAAACAAGACTAACTGAATCATTCAACTACAGACCACTAAGTGGTATAGTGGGTGGTGTAGTGGTAAAGTTGCTATCACTACCCCTTTTTTATCAGGAACCTACCTATGGTGGATTTGCCTGCTGGGTGCTCATGTGTCCCTGTGCTTACTGGGTCCTGCTGTATGGTTGGTATCATTCCTGCAATTCTCTTTAGATTTTCTGAACTCCAGGTACCTTTCTCTGGATTTAAGCATACTTGATTTCTCTTTTTTCTTTTTCAAATAAGCAATATGAACATGAGGAGGCTTAATCAATTGTATTCCTCTTGATTGGTCCATGCTTCTTTAATAGGGCGCTAAACTCCATGACCTGGTTTCAAATTCAGTGTCTTGTCAGTGTCCGTGTGATTTGTACTCATTACTTTTTTCCATTTTGCTATTTTCCTGTCATCACATTGCTCGTTGCCAATCTTTTCATGGCCTAACTCTCATTGTTGTCTATGGAATATGTGGCCCTATCTGCTAGTTTGCCTTAATCCTTGCTTCTTTCTGCCTTCAGATTGGCTAAACCCTGCTACATACCTACTCCTGATCTCCCTTAACCTACTTTCTGGCAACTTCTACTCTTGTTCAGCTCTGTTGATCTTGTTGCCTGGTTGTTCTGATCTCACTAGTTCTCCTTACCTTTGTTGTGCTACTGTACATGCTTTTAACCCAGTCCTTGGCTTTAACACTCAGCTTTGGTTACCTCCAGCAACAAGCTTGGGCAACTCTCATCTACGTTTCTCTCTTTCTGTTTGACACTGACATTGGGCACAACCTTGGTTTGTGTGACCATTTTTCTTGATTGTCTTTTTTCGTGGAATGATTATATTTTTAGACCTGATAATCCAGCTCTTAAAGCCCTGTTGAATTCACAGAAATACATATGTCAAATAGGCATTCTACTAACAGCCTAATTTTTCATAGTCTTTTCTCCTCATTTTAGTTAGATCAGTTGTACAGGGTCTGGGCAGTCCAGTAGAAGTCAGAAATAGTCCCACTGCACTCAGTATTCATTACTTAGCAAAAGAATTCTGACATACATGCCTCCTCCTCCTCATTTACAATATCATAGTTGTGAAGACACTTGTGATAACAGGTGAGCTTTTTTTCCAACTATGCCAGCATAGAGTACTTGAGTATGAGTTTATATAAAAGCATATTCAGTAAGAAAAATGATTTACAGCTGATTTCCAGGTATGGATATTTTTGCATAGGTACAATGGTCTAGTTTACACGCATGTGCCATACCTGGCAAATTCCTGTAGAAGGCACTATTAATACAGCGATCACCGCCAGATTTTGGGTCCCGTGCCAAGATGTTGCCCTACTGCTTAGTGAATAAAGGTGGTTGCCCACTTACTCATCACAGGTGTCACTCTGGGAATACTCTGCATTCTTTATTGAATGCAAAGCGTTCTTTGATTGGATGAGATAGAGAAGCAGGACAATGAAGTCATGATCTCGACCTTGTTCAATCAGAGAATGCTTTGCATTTATTAAGGAAATGCAAAATGTTCACTGAATGATGCACGTGTCAAGTGAGCAGCCTCATGTGTTCACTAAACAGTAGGGCCGCTGCTCAACAGTAAAAAAGGACGAGGCTTCAGTTGTGCAGATATAAGGGGTTTGATTTACTAAAGACAAATAAACTTTGCACTCAGCAGGTGCAGTTGCACTGTTTTTTCTTAGTAAATGTAAATGTGGTGTGAGACTTCACTTTTGTAAAGAATACCCAATCAGGTGCAAGGAAACTGTAAAAAAAAAAAAAAAAAAAAAAAAGGAATTTTTGCTTACACATGATTGGATGATGGAAATCAGCAAAGCTTTACCACATTTACTAAGTACGGGGGGAAATGAATGCAACTGCAACAGTCTATTTGCCCTTAGCCTCTTGGTGCTGAGAGTATGCAAATATGCAGGTGGGCCTTGACACTGAGAGGCTGCATATTTGTGCACCTAAGTGTAAACAAACATGTCAATAGAAGAAAAAGGTGCTACTACTCCAGATTATGTAGAGATCCTCCTGAGCTGTCAGGATGTGCAATCACTCAGCTGCTAATGAAGTAAATGGATAGAAGACAATCCACAACTCCATACATGCTCTTCAATAGGTCCAAATTTATTGTAACTCCATAAAAGATACCGTATATACTCGAGTATAAGAATTTTTCAGCACATTTTTTTGTGCTGAAAGTGCCCCCCTCGACTTATACTCGAGTCAAGCACTTTTCTGCAGCAAAAAATTTCATTTTCCGAACCGACTTTGGGGCCCAGTGTCTCAGGGCCACTTGGAGCTGGAGCTGGAGTTCCTAACACCAAGTGGCCCCGAGATACGGGGCCCCAAAATCGGTTCGGAAAATGTCATTCTCTGTTGCAGAAAAGTGCTTGACATTTTCCGAACCAAACTTGGGGCCCCATATCTCAGGGCCACTTGGTGCTAGGAACCCCAAATTTGGTGTGCAAACCCAGTGGAACTGGTACCATAACATATCCAAAGCTGGGGTTCCTAGCATCAAGTGGCCCGAGATACGGGGCCCCAAAGCCGGTCCGGAAAATGTCTTTCTCTGCTGCAGAAAAGTGCTTGACATTTTCTGCACCGATTTGTGGGGCCCTGTATCTCGGGGCCACTTGGTGCTAGAAACCCCAGCTTTAGGTATGTTTTGGTACCAGTTCCACTGGGTTTGCACACCAAATTTGGGGTTCCTAGCACCAAGTGGCCCTGAGATACGGGGCCCCAAAGTCAGTTCGGAAAATGAAATTTTTTGCTGAAGAAAAGCCACTTGGTGCTGGAAACCCCAGCTTTGGATATTTTTTGGTGCTAGTTCCACTGGGTTTACACACCAAATTTAGGGTTCCTAGCACCAAGTGGCCCCGAGATACGGGGCCCCAAAGTCGGTCAACTGTGTCCATCTACAGCAATGTCATTTCGGGACCCCTTGGGTTCAAAGACCCCAAATTTTGGCTGCAGCTAGAGGGCATCTAGGACCCCTTAACTACTGAGTTTGAAGTTCGGGGGACCTATGGCTGCAAATGGGCACAGTAAGGCATGCAAATGGGCACAGTGAGGCTGCAAATGGGCACAGTGAGGCATGCAAATGGGCACAGTGAGGCTGCAAATGGGCATTGTTGACCCTCTTTTCCACTTACAGTAGCTGTGCATTTCTCACCCTCGTCTTATACACGGGTCAATAAGTTTTTCCCATTTTTTTGTGGCAAATTAGGGCCTCGACTTATATTAGGAACGACTTATACTCGAGTATATACGGTAAATATGTTTCAGCCATAATGGCCTTGTTCACAACAGTGTTGTAAACAAGGCCATTATGGCTAAAATGCATTTACTTCTGCTGTACATATTTATCTTTTATGGAGTTACAATATATTTGGACCTATTAAAGAGCATGTATGGAGTTGCGGATTGTCTTCTATCCATTTACTTTGTAAACAAATATGTGCAGAGAGTGCGTGCCCTGTGTGCTCCCCGTACAGTTATCGGAGCCTAACGGAAAGCTCTCGATCACTACTTAAGATTGGAAGCTTTCCAATCATGTGACCGCTGTGATGGCCGTTACATGATCATAAACCCCGCCCCCCAGAATCAGAAACCCCTTAAAGGGCCAGGAAGCACCGGTGTTAAGGGGTTAGTAATTCAACCCCAAAGCATTCATCATCAGAGTCTCTGAGTTGTATAAGAAATATTGGTTTAAAGCTCTATGGTCAGCCAAAAATGGAACAGTTCAGGTCTACTGACCTTTTTTTTATATAGCAATTACTATTTTAAAGCATACACTTGTGTAATTGCAAAGCAGATAACTGTATTCCAAAGTTTACATAAGTATTGCTTATATTAGAATTAAAATAATTAATCTACACTATAAAAAGATTTGAAATGTATATATTAGTCAAGTTTGTGTTTTGTTGTTTTAATACGTGATACCAATTTTACAACATAATTTCATGAACAGACAATAGCTAACAGAATGAACTCCATGGTGGGAAAGACTGTGTGTGGCTAAGAGCAGACACAGTGGATTCATTATGGAGGATGACATCATAGCAGCACAGACTCATCCTGCAAACAGGGCTGTAAATCATTTTGTTAGCTTCATAAAATCATTCATGCTGTGAAGCTGAGGCCAGGCTGTGGTGCCCAGCCCAAGGATGATTGCGAGGGTGAAAGAAGCATCAAAGAGTTGGCTGGAAATAGCAGGATCTGTGATACACGAGGGAGTAGATGAGAGTAAACACAACACAAACCAGCAGGTGATTTATTATTATTATTCATTTATATGGTGCCAATATTTTCTGTACTGCTTTGTAGAGAAGACTAAGCCATTTACATTTGTCTCTTCCCCAGTGCTGCTTAAAATCCAATGTACAGTACCAACCACAATCAAATACACACACAGCAACTGATGTTCCTTCTTGTGTTTTGACTATTGGCCAGTTATAGGGTCAGACCACCCAAAATTGATCTTTGATTTTGGCAGATGCTTGAGATTTAAACCACCTGGCTATGTCTTATCTCTATTGAAGACACTAGTAGTGAGATATCAGCACTTGAGGCCCTTTCCCTGCCGCTATGCGTTATCCCTGTCAGACGGAGAACCTGTCCCTACACTAGCCACTCGCACAAGATGCACCAAACCAGGGAGTCAGATTCTTAAATAGGTCCTGCCCTGACCCAAGATGGCCGCTGAGGTCACGTGGGGCAGCAGTGTCCAATCGGACAGCTATCCCCCTGGTGACCGCAAGAAGTCATAGAGGTATCAAGTTACTACGACTTCCTTCCCCTTCTGCATTGCTGCTTCGGTCGTGCACCATCTACAGTGAGGAATACAGACTGCACCTGCCTACAGACAAACAAAGTTTGTATTATGGCAAAGAGATCTCGCAGGGCTCCTTCGTACAAAATGCTGTGACCTGTATTTTTCTGCACTGGAAAAACACAGGTCCCTGCTAGGGCACATAGAAAAATAATTGTTTTCTTTGTGCCCAGTTCACAATGCCAGAAGGTATGGTGCAGTGAGCTGCCGTAAAATGAACTGAAAGGTACTGCGTGTCACCACAACCCAGCTTGTTGCAGTACGGAGACCTTAATTAAGTGTCACTTTGTGACACTTCAAATAAAGTTTAAAATAAAGGAAATTAAAAGAAAACCTTCAATGCACTGCAGCGTACTGCCCCGGGCTGACTTCAGCCTGCAAGCTAAAAGTGATCATTTTAGCAATCGGTGCTGTGTGAATGAGCACTTAGTTGGAATAGGAATATGCCAACCATATAAGGAGCTATGGACTGGCTCAGCCCATCAGTATCCACTTATAACTAAAATATCTCTTTGTGTAGACTTAGTATTTAATGCATCAGTCTATTTCATTACAGATATATATATATATATATATATATATATATATATATATATATATATATATATATGTAGCGCCACCCCCGAAGGAGCCGCTTGGTGAATTTGGATCCTCTGATCAACTCCAAGAATGACCTCAGCCCCTCTGACACACCTGGTTAAATAAAATTACTGCAAACACATTTAAGGACACGTGGTAAATACCGTTATCCTGGCTGTGGATTATCACCAAAAATAGACACACACCTGGTAGTGATAAACAAGTTGAATATATTAGCACGGTTTAAAGCATATGGAAACTTACAACACTGTTAAACCTTGCTACAAATAACTAATACATTAGAAAAGACAACCTTCAATATTTAGCAACTGCAGGTATAGAAAAGGCAGTAATCTATATGCCCTTAACACAGTCGCTGAAAGGGAGGAGAGAAGACTTGTCAACTTCTCAACTCCTTCTGGGCCGCAAACACCTTTGAGAGGCAAACAAACAACGAAAAAAAAGGTTACACAAGTACAGTAAGCACAGTTCTGTAATGTGGCAGGTCCTGGGGTGCAGAATACTAGTGTCTTCTGCTAGCAAATGGTGGGTCCCTTGTTTTAGGAGAAGGTTTAAACACGCTAGCATGGAGCAGTAATCCTCTAGAATCTTCCGTTAGGTAGAGATTTAAAAAGAGCAAACTGGGGGCGGGACCGGAAGTTGCCCTGCATGGACGCCTGAGCCTTCAGCTCTCCACCAGCCCGCAGCATTAAGGCCTGAAAGGGGGATTTTCAGCTACATTTTATGGGAGGCAGCAGGAGAACCAGATCCTCCAAACCCAGGGGATCATCCCAACCGCCGTCCGGCTCCACAACAACCCTCCACGGGTACTTTAAACATCCCTCTATGTCCGAGGACGGCGGGGACAAGATGGCGCCGACGGCCCCTGCCTCATCCACGAGGCAGCCACCACGGCGGAGCTCGGCATCCCCTCCACTACTCCAGAGCACAGCGGACCTGGAACGGGAGACAGGAGACCGGAGAAGCAGGGGATCAACTGCGGTGAGTCCACCCCCTCCACTCCCAGCACAAGGGAAGCATCCCGGCCTGCCACAGGACCCCTTACTAGGCCTCTTCACTAACTCCTACACGCAGTGCTCACAGGCCTTCCCGCAGCTGCTGCGCACCATGTCTGATCCATCCCTGTCCCTGGGAGGAACAGCGACCCCCACACCATCCCTGCAACCCAGTGACTTTCCCCCACTGCCAGGTCCGGGGAACACAGGGGACATGGGGCAATTGTCAGAGATGAACTTTAATGGTGACACTCTCCAAACATACTTTGGTCCCCCTCCGGTCTCCCCCCAGCCACAAAGACAGACCCGCCATAATGCCTCCAGGTCCACAGAGCAAGGAATAAACCAGGCGAAATCATATGCCCAGGCAACAAGCTCGCCATCCCTGATCCCTACGGAGGGTAGGGATGGAAGTCTCCCATCTCACTCACAGAGACTCACATGGGGGGACAGGACGGTCCCCCACCTACAACAATGGGATCCCAGGAGATCAGCTTCTCTCCAAACCACAAGGGAACCATCCCCATCACATAGCCCACAAAGCCACATGGAACAAGATCACCACCCCCAGCACCCCACATCATGGCAGGACTGTCTCCAGGCTATTCCCACTAAGGAGGACTTCAGACTCCTTATCGAGGAAGTCAAGTCAGCATGCCGGGCAGAAATTCAGGTGATACATGCTAACCTTAAACACCTATCCGACAGGGTGGAGATGGCAGAGGAGGAAATTCAGGAGACCAAGCTGGCAGTACATCGCACCCAAGTACAGGGGGCCGACCATCATATAATGCTCCGGAACATGCAGCGCCACCTCGAAGATTTGGATAACCGAGGACGTCGAAACAATATTCGTGTCCGAGGTCTACCTGAGTCAGAGGGTCCCGAAGATCTTCACGAAACTCTGCAACTCCTGTTTAACAATCTTCTGGGGGACCCCCCAAACAAGCCTATTGAGATGGACCGTGCCCACCGTGCCCTCCGCCCCAAAGGGCCCACCTCAAGACCCCGAGATGTCATATGCAGGGTCCACTCATTTCCCCTGAAAGAGGACATCATGCGCAAAGCCCGCACCACAAAAAAGATTCTCTTTGAAAACACGCAGGTCCAACTTTTTCCAGACCTTTCCTGGATAACGTTACAGAAACGCAGACTGCTCCAACCCCTACTCATCCTGCTCCAAGAAAACGACATCACCTACCGCTGGGGATTCCCCTTCAGCCTCACTGCCCGAAGGCAGGGAAAAACCGCAGTGCTACGCTTTCCAGAAGACGTGGAAAACTTCTGTGACACCATGGAAATCCCACCACCCCGCCTGCCTGAATGGGACCTAGTAGATTTGCCCACACCTCCTCCAGTGGTGTGGCAGAAGGTCCCACCAACTAAGCGTCCCAGGGATCGGGACTCTCCCAGCGGATCCACCAAAACAAAGCCTAAAAAAGGATGACTATATCTCCCTCCTCTCCTGCCCCTCCCAATACAACTACAATTATAGGCTATCCCCCTAGGCCTTCCCCACCTGTCATTTTTTTTAGCAACATAGGGCACCCCCCCCCCCCTTTTTTGCTGGAGACAACTCAGCGGTGGAACTTTTGGTCACTGACCCCCCCCTGGAGGTTAATCCCACTAGAGTTCCCTATTGTCACTCAGTTTTGAGGACTTGAACACAGTTGATTTTGCTTGTTCGCTATGCCCCCCCGGCCTGAGTCCCCGTTAGGGGCCCCGGCCGAGGGGACCTACTGGAACTTCTTAGAGCCCGGGCGGTCCTCACTGCCCGAGACAACAACAAAATGTTTATTGCTAAATGATTTGCTACTAACTATTTTTCTCTTTCTCTTTTCTCCCCTTCACTTATTCTACTTCTTCTACCCCCCCCCCACCCCAATTTTTTTTCCTCTCATGGCTCGCCGCAGGTCTGGAGCAACCACTCGGCTTCCTCTCACGCCTGATTCCCGTCACACCTTGGACTCCCTGGAAGGTCCACGACTGGATAAGCTAAGTAATCTGATGCACGCACTCACCACCGACCATGGCTAAGATCTTATCGTTTAATGTCCATGGCTTGAACTCAAACAAAAAAAGACATCTCGCATTGAGGGAACTCAGGCAGATTGGGGCAGATGTAGCTATGCTGCAGGAGACACACTTCAATAGAGGGAATGCTTTCGCCTTCGCATCCAAACAGTACCCCCAGATTTATCAGGCCTTTAGCCCTCGTAAACGTGCGGGTGTTGCTATTATGTTTAAAAAAGGCTCTCCATTTAAATGCACCGACTCCCTCATAGATCCGGGGGGACATTATATAATTTTAAGAGGTCAGTGGCAAACACAGGCGGTAACTTTCTGTAATATCTACGCACCCAATACCCATCAAATACATTTCCTATCTAGAGTCCTCACTCGCCTCTTTAGACAACCCAATGATTATTTAATTATTGGCGGAGACTTTAACCTGGTGCACTCAGTGGGTTTAGACCGTCACGTGATTAACCCTGCAGCCCACCAGGCTCGGACCGTCCGTGATTCCAAGCTGTTTCGTCAGCTGACCAGGCGACATGCCTTATTCGATGCATGGAGAGCCTTACACCCAGGGGATAAGCAATTCACATTCTATTCTGCCCCTCACCTCATGCATTCCCGCATAGACTATATCTTCGTTAATAACAATACCCTGCGCGCCATCAAAACCGCCCAGATCCTCCCCATCTCGTGGTCTGACCATGCCCCAGTCCTTATGTCACTAGAAATAGGTACCCCAACCCGTAAACCTAGTAATTGGCAGCTAAATAACTTCCTCTTACAACATATCCCGTCCAGATCGGAACTAGAGACAACCCTGCAGAATTACTTCCAAGAAAATAACACCCCCGAAGTCTCCTTAACCACCCTCTGGGAAGCCCACAAGGCAGTCCTACGGGGACGGTGTATAGCGATTTCTTCGGCCATGAAGAAAAATGCGATGGCATCTAAAATTCAAGCCGA
The DNA here is from genome assembly GCA_037952925.1 of Lithobates clamitans. NCBI lineage: Eukaryota > Metazoa > Chordata > Amphibia > Anura > Ranidae > Lithobates > Lithobates clamitans. Next base: position 27,395,875 of record JBBGZY010000438.1, read on the forward strand.
AAGAGACCTTAAAATTCTAGAAACCCGACTGCAAATATCACCATCCCTAAACCTTCTCAAAAAAGTAATATGCCTCAGAAACACCCTTCGAGATTTAGCGTTGGGACAGGTAGAGAAAGCACTTACTCGATTAAGACAAACATACTATGACAAGGGGAATAAGGCCCATACTATCCTAGCACGTAAACTCTCGGAACGCTCTCACCTGTCCACACCTCACCAAATTAAAGATAAAAAGGGGGCCCTCATGTCACACCCCCAAGATATAGCCCAGACCTTCGGAGAATTTTACACAACACTATATAATAACCCTGAAATTCCCAGAGACCCGGCCTCACCTGAAATAAAAGATCGAATGAAGCAATACTTGGAGGACTGTGGACTCCCCAAATTACTTAAGACGGACCTGATGTCACTTAATGCACCGATTACAGAGGAAGAGCTAACGGCCACCATCAAAACTCTGCCCTCTCATAAATCACCTGGCCCAGATGGCCTTCCTTATGAGTATTATAAGACATTTCTCCCGATTCTACTACCATATATGTGCAGGATGTTCAACGCCTTCTTTCAGAAAACCCCCATTCCCACTGACATGCAGAGGTCGTTCCTCACGTTAATTCCTAAGCCTGACAAGGATCCTTCTGTGTGCGCCAGCTACAGGCCAATCGCACTCCTAAACTCTGATCTAAAAATTTTTACTAAACTCCTTTCAATGCGACTAAACCTGATACTTCCCTCGCTAATACACAAGGATCAGGTGGGATTCGTCCCCCTACGTCAGGCGGGGGATAACACGAGAAGAATTATTGACCTAATAGACGTGGCGAACAGGAATAAGCAGCAAGCGTTAGTCCTTGGCTTGGACGCGGAAAAGGCTTTTGACCGCCTCGGCTGGTCCTTCCTCTTCGCCACGTTGAATTGCATGGGATTTCAGGGCCCATTCCTCCAAGCAATTAGACATCTGTACACTAATCCCTCATCCCAAGTAAAAACTCCCTTCGCTCTATCACGGGCCTTTCCAATCACGAATGGGACCCGCCAGGGGTGCCCACTCTCACCGCTACTTTTTGCGTTGTGTGTCGAGCCTCTGGCGGCTTCCATCCGAAAAAACCCCAACATTCACGGCATACCGCTGCGGGACAGGGAATTCAAACTAGCCTTGTTTGCTGATGATATTATCCTCACCCTGACCCAACCCAGAATGTCACTTCCTAATCTACACGCCGAACTTGACCTATACAGATCCCTATCAGGATACAAGATAAATGCAACTAAATCAGAAGCCCTACCCATTAATATCCCAACACAGGAAACACAACACCTACAACATAACTTCCCTTACCATTGGCAGTCATCATCATTGAAATATCTGGGAGTACAGCTAACTCCCTCTTATTCCACCCTATACCGAGCCAATTACCCCCCTCTCTTTAAAACTATAAGGGACCTTCTATTGAAATGGAAGGCTCATCATATCTCCCTACTAGGGAGGATAGCCTCTGTTAAGATGGTCATCCTACCAAAGTTACTGTATCTATTCCAGACTCTCCCCACCCCAATACCCCTATCAGAACTGAAAAAACTCCAGGCGGATCTAGTACGATTTGTTTGGAATTACAAAAGACATAGAATCCCACAATCGGTTATGACAGCGGCACGTTCAGACGGCGGTCTATCATTCCCTGACCTAACTAAATACTATCAAGCCACTCAACTGCGAACCCTGGCTTCTTGGTTCACCCAACGCTCATATAATAAGTGGACAGAAATAGAAAAACTTTGGATGGCCCCAATCCATCCAAATAGCATGCTGTGGAATGCGGAGGTGAAGGTGGAGTCCACTCAACTCTTGGGCCCCATGCTCCACATTAGTACACTTTGGCGTAAAGTAGCACGGCTCTATAAGCTATGCTCAGATAGATCACTCCTCACATCGTTCCTCTACAACCCCAAGCTGCCTGTAGGCCTTACTCATCAGATGTCTTTTCCATGGGCGATGAGGAATTTATTCCACTTTGGCCACTTGGTACACCCATGCACGCGCAGATTACTGTCCTTTACAGAGTTACAGAGAAAATTTGATTTACCAAAGCAAGTGTTCTTTGGATACTTGCAGATTAGGCACTACGCTCAATCAATTGCCCCGAACTTACAGTTTTCGACCCCATCACCCTTTGAGGGTTTGATATTAGAGGGCTCAACTAGACGCGGGCTAATATCTGATATTTATCAGATACTGAACTCCTATAACATCACAGATCAGGGTAAGCACTCGTACATGATCCGCTGGGAGAAGTTTCTAGGGGAGGAGATCTCGGAAGCTACCTGGAAGACGATTTGGTCCCAGGCGGCTAAAAGCTCATTATGCACTTTGTACAAAGAGAATGCATACAAGGTCCTATTCTTCTGGTATATGACACCTGATATCCTCCACGCCATTTTCCCATCCAGCTCGGATAGATGCTGGCGGTGTATGAAGGACAGGGGGACCTTATTTCATATTTACTGGACATGTCCCAAGATAATTCCCTTTTGGACGGAAACACAATTATTGCTGAATCGCCTACTGGGCGTCCAGGTCCCCAAAGTCCCGAAACTGTTTCTTCTTGGTGTGTCTGGGCTACGTATATCCCGACACTCTAGGAAACTATTAGGCCATGTTCTCACAGCAGCGAGATGCCTGGTAGCCCTATATTGGAAGAAACAGATTCCACCCTCCCGAGCAGACCTCTATACCAGAATAAAGGACATAGAGCTAATGGAGAAGATGACAGCCAGGATACAAAACAGAATGGAGGCCCATGACATGGTCTGGGAGGAATGGCATAAACGAGAGGACCCGCCCTAGGTCTGCGGCTAGACCCCCCCCCCCCACTTCCCTTTCCCCCTTTCATCCCTCTTTCCTCTTTTCCTACTTTATTTTCCTTCTCTCTGTAAACTGCTAATACATTTTCAGTTTAATAATGTTATTTGTTGGTTGAAAACTTCAGATGGTTTGGAAGATATTATACCACTAATGTACCTTGACGATTACCATCAGAAGCTCAATGTCTATGGCATTGACTGTTTATCTATTGCACTTAATTATAAGCAACACTATTGCTTAATGTATATGTATGTCTATATGTTTAATAAAAACTGTTATTTGAAAAAAAAAAAAAGAGCAAACTACTAGAGATGGCTGCTCCAAACAAGCATCCCGTGACACTAAAAAGGGAAATTGGTGTCTGCATGCAGTGTCAGTATGGTGTCAAGAAGGATGTTGGGTTTACACACGCTCACCAGTTCTCTGTGCGATGACACAACAATAGTCCCAGATGCTGGTTCAGGCTCCTGATGCTCCTAGCGATGTTGTAAGGCACTGGATCTCTTGCTGATGGCTGATTGAGATGACTGGTAGCGAAACTCGCAAGGTAAACAGGCAGTGGCCGACCCGATACCTGGATGGGTATCTCGATCCCTGAAAGGCGTGGGTCATCTCTGCTGAGTTGAGTGGTGCTGGGCTGCTGAGTAGGGTTCCTGGACTAAATAGTAGTGGACCACGTGGCTGTCTCTGCTCCTGGCTCCCCTCAGGCATCCTCACTCCTCCGTCTCCAGGTAACACTCTCCTGGCAGTCTCTGGAAAAGCTTGGCTTTCTCCCCCTCTGATGCTGCCAGAGTCTCTCTCTCTCAGTCTCCCCAGTCTCAGTGGTTTTCCTCACACCTGTGACCTCACCACACTTTCTCTCTCTCTCTCTCTCTTTCTCTCTCTCTCTCTCTCCTCAGACCGCTCTCCTTATTCTCCATACAGACTCTTTTTTTCCGGGCTTTAGGATATCCCCCCTCCTCCGTTGGGACACACAGTCCCTGGTGTCAGCGTGTGTCTCTCTCCTCACTCTGGCACCTCAGTTCCTCCCCCTCACACACTCCTCCTCTCTTCACTGTTAAGTGTCACTGTGTCCCAGCAAAGGACTTTTTGAGCCTTGGTATCCCCCTCTCTTTTAAGCAATGTCCTCTCCTCTGTCTCCTGTCAGCACTGTCTCTTTTTTACCTCTCTTCTGTCCCCTCAGCACTTCCTGAAACTCCCCTTTTTTTCAGTGTTCTCTCTCTTTCTTTATTTAAAAATTATTACAAATACACAAGCTTACTACAACTACTGTGCTTTTTGCAGTTGTTTTTGTACAGTCAAGTTTGAGGTATAGATGCTGACAATGTTACTAACATGTCATCTGTCACCAGTCAATTTCTCCACTTTGATTTCAGGTTTAGAGAATCCCCTTTCTTTTTTCTTTTTTTTAAATTATTTATCTAGAGATCTTGTCTTTGAAGTGCGAAAGGAAACCACAGTTCCCTAAGGAAACCCATGCAAGCACGGGGAGAACATGCAAACTCCATGCAGATGGTGTTCTGACCATTTTTCAAATGGAGGACCCCAGTGCTGCAAAGGTAGTAGTGCTAACCACTAAGCCACTGTGCTGCCCACCATGAACTGTAGAGTTCTGCATTATGTATTATGAGTACATCAAACATCTAGTAAGACCAAAACATGAACTTCATATATAATCCTAAAAACGGCACCGCTGTAATAAAGTCAGTGCAATCAATACTTTTATAAACTCCTTGCTACTAATCTGGCAGGCTTCTCACATTATATCTGGGATGAACTACAACCCTCGTGTGTGACAGACATACAGAGGGCAGTGTCTAGCCCACAAAACACACTGGCTTTCATTTTTCTAGTCTTTTATGTAGGGCCATTTAAGGGCTAAGATACCATCAAGGATAGGGATAAATTTACTAGGGCAGCCAAGATGTACAAGATGAATGTCAGCATGAAAATTAGAGTCACTCGGTGGATAAGCTCCGTCCCCAGAGGCAGTTCAAATGCAAAATGTTCACATTCAGCTGAAGTATATGTTTTAAAAGAATACATTCCATCATCTCTAAATGTGTCTCTTGTGACTTAAATAATGTTTTCCTTGTAGTTATCATCTAAGGAATGTGTGTTTTTTTAAACAGTAATGGATTCCTTTTCAAAATTATTAGTTTCATCTGGAACACAGTGATCAACTTTCATTTCCTTGCTTGAATTAACCTGGCTTGAATTAAATAAGTGAATTTAAGCACGAAAGTAACATTACATGGTGCTGCCCAATAGACTAAGACTGGATAAAACAGTCAACAATGAAGAAAAATACATTCTCAGAATCGCCAGCTCTTTGGGCTCATACAGTATAGGAAAGGGCATGCAATCAAACCAGAGGTCATGTTTTACTTTTACAGTTCTTGTAATGTAAATTGTGGTTAGTTACTAAACGTTACAGTGCGCAGGCTCGTTTTTTTTTAAATAACCCTACGTGTATCCCCACTGTTTGATAATGATTTGTTTTAAGGCCTGGTTCACATCTATGCAGGTTGCAGTTTGCATATTCCAGGTGCATTTTGCGTTTTTCAATGCACATTTTTCATCCATTGAAGTCTATATAACCATAAGCCAGAACAAAGCCCCTGGCCCTTTCCATAAAATGGACAGATGTGAACGTGACCCATAGAAACCATGGTAAATGGACTGTAGTGTGTTTCTGCAAAACTGAAAACGCACTAAAAAATGCATAGGTGTGAACCAGGTCTAATAGTGATTTCAGCACACTGCATCAGAAATATGCTTCAACATCAACTGATACAAAGAAATTGTTCTTCTTATATTTCAGTGCTGTGATTCCCCTTCTTAGTAGTTCAACCACTTAAGGACCAGCCGCCACAGTTATACTGGGGCAATGTGGCTTGATCCCGCAAATCGGCATAGGTGTACATTGCCTTTTGTAATCTGGCATCTGCTTTTGCTTACCTGTACCTTAACACATCCACTGTAGGCTTTTTGTTGTCTTTCAGTGGTCAGGATTAAGTACGCACAGAGTTAAGAGGTCAGGATTAGGCAACACACAGAGTTCAGGGGTCAGGATTAGGTAATACACAGAGTTTGGGGGTCAGGATTAAGTAATACACAGAGTTTAGGGGTCAGGTTAAGTAATACACAGAGTTTAGGGGTCAGGATTAAGTAATACACAGAGTTTAGGGGTCAGGATTAAGTAATACACAGAGTTTAGGGGTCAGGATTAAGTAATACACAGAGTTTAGGGGTCAGGATTAAGTAATACACAGAGTTTAGGGGTCAGGTTAAGTAATACACAGAGTTTAGGGGTCAGGATTAAGTAATACACAGAGTTTAGGGGTCAGGATTAAGTAATACACAGAGTTTAGGGGTCAGGATTAAGTAATACACAGAGTTTAGGGGTCAGGATTAAGTAATATACAGAGTTTAGGGGTCAGGATTAAGTAATACACAGAGTTTAGGGATCAGGATTAAGTAATACACAGAGTTTAGGGGTCAGGATTAAGTAATACAAAGAGTTTAGGGGTCAGGATTAAGTAATACACAGAGTTTAGGGGTCAGGATTAAGTACCGTATATACCCGAGTATAAGTCGAATTTTTCAGAACATTTTTTTGTGCTGAAAGTGCCCCCCTCGACTTATACTGGAGTCAAGCACTTTTCTGCAGCAAAAAATTTCATTTTCCGAACCGACTTTGGGGCCCCGTATCTCAGGGCCACTTGGTGCTAGAAACTCCAAATCTGGTATGCAAACCCAGTGGACCTGGTACCAAAACATATCCAAAGCTGAAGTTCCTACCACTAAGTGGCCCCGAGATACGGGGCCCCAAAATCGGTTCAGAAAATGTCATTCTCTGCTGCAGAAAAGTGCTTAACGTTTACTGAACCAATTTTGGGGCCCCATATCTCAGGGCCACTTGGTGCTAGGAACCCCAAATTTGGTGTGCAAACCCAGGGGAACCATAACATATCCAAAGCTGGGGTTCCTAACACCAAGTGGCCCTGAGATACTGGGCTCCAAACCTGGTTCGGAAAATGTCATTCTCTGCTGCAGAAAAGTGCTTGACATTTTCTGAACTGATTTTTGGGGCTCTGTATCTCAGGGCCACTTGGTGCTAGAAACCCCAGCTTTGGAAATTTTATGGTGCTAGTTCCACTGGGTTTGCACACCAAATTTGGGATTCTTAGCACTAAGTGGCCCTGAGATACGGGGCCCCAAATTCGGTCAACTGTGTATCTGCAGCAATGTCATTTCGGGACCCTTTGGGTTCAGAGACCCCAAATTTTGGCTGCAGCTAGGGGGCATCTAGGAACCCTTTACTACCGAGTTTGAAGTTCAGGGGACCTATGGCTGCAAATGGGCACAGTGAGGCATGCAAATGGGCATTGTTGGCCCTCTTTTCCACTTACAGCAGCTGTGCATTTCTCACCCTCGTCTTATACTTGGGTCAATACGTTTTTCCCATTTTTTTTGTGGTAAATTAGGGCCTCTACTTATACTCGGAATGACTTATACTCGAGTATATACGGTAATACAAAGAGTTTAGGGGTCAGGATTAAGTAATACACAGAGTTTAGGGGTCAGGATTAAGCAACACACACAGTACAGGGGTCAGGATTATGGAACAGACAGAGTTTAGGGGTCAGGATTATTTAACACACAAATGCTCAGGGGTCAGAAATATGTAATGCATGGAATTCAGGGATCAGGATTAGGTAATGCACAGAGTTCAGGGGTCAGGATTATGTAACGCAGAGTTCAGAGATCAGGATTAAACTGGTTGTAATCTCAGATATGAAAAGTGAACAAAGTACATCCTTCGATAGTGTGTACTAGCCTGAATCCAAAGCACCAAGTTTGATTCTTCTCTGACCTCTGATCCCTTGGTTATCTGCGTGAGTCACCAGTACAACTCTGAGACCCTGTTCACACTTGAGCATTTCTCAGCTCGAAGCTCAATGCTCAGAGACATTCAGCAAGCAAAATTCCATTTATTCTATCCGCCCCTGTTCACGTTTGAGCATTTTGTCATCTGTAGCAAAACGCCTGTCGTTCAAAAAAAGCTTATTTTCATGCAGATTTGAGCTTTTTGGGTTTTTTTCTTGTCCCCGTGGATTTTAATGAAAAACACCCGAACAGTGAGAAATTGGCATTTTTTTTCAGGCATTTTCAGCTCAAACAGCAGCTCCCCTCCTCTTTTCTACCATCAATCCACACCTTACACAGGTTTCTATTGGCCACAGCAAAATAGCCAACATAAAAACTGTCTATAATATTTGCAAATCTGCTAAAAAAAAAAAAACGCTCAAAAACGCCTGAAAAAAAACACTTGAAAAAACGCCTGAAAATGCTCAACTCAAGTGTGAATGTAGCCTTAGCCGACATCTCAGCAACAGAAGCTTTCATGTTTTTTGCAGCAGAGGTTGCTATTAGATGTATACATACTTGATTATAGAAATTTCCACCCTGCTTCAGTTATTATGAGACATTTTATTAATGAACATTTGAGGATGCATAACATCTAAATCAATAACTTTTACATGGTTGTTTTAGTGCAGGATAGGACAGCTGCCATGTCTGCTTTAGTCTGTTCTAACATACATTTCTAATTGTCTAATATTGATAACCATTCTTCTATCAGTGCAGTCAGTGTTATTCATTTACTCCATAGGCAAAACAAAAGATATTCCTCCCAACATTCTTTAGAAAATATATACAAAATACATACAAAATTAGTACTATAACGTTGACTACCAAGATATTTACATTCTATTGACTCAGATTTATAAGATAAGTGCATTATTCAAAGATTAACATTTAACTTAAAATAAAAAGGGCCTACACAAACTGAGTTACCCTGTTTCCCCGAAAATAAGACCTAGCGTGATTGTCGGTGATGGCTGCAATATAAGCCTTACCCCCCAAATAAGCCCTACCCTGTTTCCCTGAAAATAAGCCCTACCCTGAAAATAAGACCTACAAGGACTTTAACTAGGGTTTATTTTGGGGGTAGGGCTTATATTGCAGCCATCACCGACAATCATGCTAGGTCTTATTTTCGGGGAAACAGGGTATTCACTCAAGCCATGGCTTTTACTAAGCATTCAGGTTTACAAAAAAAAACTACTTTTTCTTATTAAAAAGGGATGCCTAAAGTGAATCTAAACCCAAGAAAATGTTAAGCATTGCAGCTTACTGTTCTTTAGAAGTGGTGACTGCATTTGTTTTTGTTTTTTGTTTTATCTTCTGTTTTCTTTATTTTAAGCTGTCATTAACCCATTTTCTGTCCTAGGGTGACAACCAATTTGAGCAGTCACCCTATAACTGAGAGTGTGCTAGGACTACATAACACTGTGCTAGGGCAGCATAATACCTCCCACTCTTCTCTACAACAGGGGGAGGTGCTTTGTAGGCTAGGCTAGATAACAGGGAACAATGCTAACTGATAACAGTTAGGCCTCATGCACACTGGATGTTTTTACAGCTGCTGTTTTTGGCTTCAGACTTTTTTTCTGCAGTCAAAAAAACTCTCCAGCATGTTATCTTACGTGCCCATGCAAACATAGGCTGTTATCAGCAGTTTTTGGCAGGGGTGTTTTCTAGCTGGAAAAAAAAAAAAAACAGAACTAGTGGGTTTTGAGAGTTTTTCAGCTGTAAAAACGCTCTCACTTTGAAAAAAGCCAAAACTAGATTAAAAGCTTCAAAAAACGCTGAAAAACACAGCTATTCAGCGTTTATCAGCAATTTTGAGCCATAAGCTTTTATGGGAGTATAGTTTTGCAAAAAAATGCTACAGCTAAAAAATGTTGAAAAAACGCTGAAAAAACGCTACTACAAAAACGCTGAAAAACTCACTCTACAGGTACAGCTTTCTACAGCTGACATTACTGGCTTTTTTATAATGTCCAGTGTGCATGAGGTCTTAGCGAGAACTCAAAATTAACAGCTCACAAGATTTCTGGTTGGGTGAAGAATGATTTATTTTCCTTTTTTCACTTTTCGAACAGATATAATAAAATGCTTTCAGTTCATATTTAACCGACCACAAGGAAGCAAATAAGAAGATGTAATATTAAAGTTTACATATACGTTAACCACTTGCCGCCTGACCCGCCGTCAAATGATGGCTGGGCGCTGCGGCTCTTGTTCTGGGTGGACGTCATATGATGGCCTCCCAGAACGACCGCTCTCGCACACCCCCGTGGGCGCGCTGCACGGCAGTCACGGCCGCGCCGTGTTGCTAGGACACAGCGCGACCCCAATCTGTGTAAAGAGCCGCGGCCACAGCTCTTTAACCATGTGATCGGCTGTGTCCAATCACAGACGGTCACATGTAAACGCGGAGATGCCAGTAATCGGCGCTCCTCATCTCACACTGACAGAGTGTGAGGAGAGGAGAGCCGATTAGGGACATCTCCTCAGAGGGGACAGCTAGGTATGTAATCAGATTGCAATTAAGTTCCCACCAGTGCCAGCAATGATTGCCCACCACTACCAGCAATCAGTGCTAACCAGTGCCCACAAGTGGCACCAATCTGTGCCCATAAGTGCCAACAATCAGTGCCCACAAGTGCCAGCAATCAATGGCCATTGGTGATGCCAGTCAGTGATGGCTATCAGTGCTGCCCATCAATGCTCATCACTGCTGCCCATCAATGCCCATCAGTGCCCATCAATGCCGCCTATCCGTGCCGCTTATCTGTGCCCACCAGTGTTGCCTATCTGTGCCCACCAATGCTGCCTATCTGTGCCCACTAGTGCCACCTATCTGTGCTCATCAGTGCCACCTTTCAGTGCCATAAGTGCGGCATATTCGTGCCTCCTCATCAGTGCCACCTAATCATTGCCCATAAGTGCCACCTCATCAGTGCCCATAAGTGTCAACTCATCAGTGCCCATCAGTGCAGCCTATCAGTGCCCATAATTGCCGCCTTATGAGTGTCCATCAATGAAGGAGAAAAATTACTTATTTACAAAATTTACTGACAGAAACGAAGAAATCTATTTTTTTAGGAAAAAATAAAAAACCCAGGAGTGATTAAATACCACCAAAAGAAAGCTCTATTTGTGTGAAGAAAATGATAACAATTTCACATGGTTACAGTGTAGCATGACCGCGCAATCGTCATTCAAAGTGCGACAGAGCTGAAAGCTGAAAAATGGCCTGGGCAGGAAGGGGGTAAGTGCCCTGTATTGAGGTGGTTAAATTAACCAAGTTGTGAAAAAACAAACTGAGAAATATCTGAGTATAGTTCCCTGAAAGCAAACACATTTTTATAGTAAATTTTTTTATTAGAACATTTACCATTCTAAAAATAAGCAAACTCTATATAGATTTTTTTAAAACAACTGATTCTAATAGGAGGAAAAATATATTTAAAAGATTACTTGCTGTAACTGGGATGAATATTTGATTCTGGCAATCTAACAGAGAAATTAATTTGTAAATATAGGATCTTGTTTGGGTTCAAAACAGGAACCTGTGAAATTCTGTACTGTTCCCCTGACTGCTCCTTTTTATATATATATACATATATGACTTCTGTATGTCATACTGTATATCCATCTGTGGGTCCCCTGTTTGCTCTCTGTCTATCTTAGGTTTGTGCCATCGTCTCTCATTGTAGATTGTCTCCCAGCAGATCCCTATGTATTTATACCTGTGCTTATTTATAGCCAAGTGTAAAGCCTCGTACACACGATCGGACTTTCATCTGACTTTTCCGTGGATTTTTGTCCGAAGGGGCGTTGGCCTTGAACTTGTTCTGCATACACACGGCCAACTTTCACCAAATCATGTGGTTTTTCAGCTCTTTACCGCCAGGCTTTGGGCAACTTCTGCTATTGTTGGCTGATGACTAGCATTGGTTCTGAGCATGCGTGTTTGTACTTTTTCTACTTTACTCCGATGGACTTGTGTACACACGATCGGATTATCCTCCCACGAAAATTTTTGTCGAAAAGTTTGAGAGCATGCACAGGGAACATTTGTCCGTTGAAAAACCAACAACAATTGTCCGATGGAGGGGGGGGCGTGGTCTCGGCATGCAGCAGTAAGGACGTGTTTTCCCTGAGCTCCGGCGGCGGCACCCCTTATAACTACTATTACCCAGAGAATCTACTTACATCACCCTAAGACATCATGGGGAAAAGGACGGGCAAATCCCTGCCGCAAAAAGGAACCCCGTCAGGCTCCATAAAACGGTATCTAGCCGCGGAAACAGAGGACTCTATCAGCATGGACGGACTAGGCCGCTCGCCTCGCGGCCCGAGCTCCGCCTCCCGCCATGGCCCTACAACCAGGAGACGCTCTCCGGCAGTATCAGCCTGCTCTGACGGGGAAGAAAGCACTTCCAGAAACTCGGAGGTCGCGGCCCTGGTTAGTGACCTTCCTACCAAGACGGAGCTAGCCTCACTGTTCTCTAACCTGGAACGCTCCATTAAAAAGGAGCTCTCAGCACTCAGATCAGACCTAAACCACGTGTTGGAACGGGTGGAAGAGTCCGAGCTGCGCCTTGATCGCCACGCGGCTGCAATACGATCCCTGCAGACTACTACCCGCACCCTTTCTATCTCACATCGCATGGCTCTATATAAGATCGAGGATCAAGAAAACCGCAATCGGCGGAACAATATACGGATCAGAGGACTGCCAGAGGCCACAGGTGATGACGATCTGTTGCCCTCACTTCGCGGCATATTCAACGGCCTACTTGGCCAGCCTGCGGACTTCCCCTTGAAAATTGACAGGGCCCACAGGGCTCTAAGGCCTCGCAACCTAGCCTCTGATATCCCACGCGACGTGATCTGCAGGCTACACTACTTTGAGGAAAAAGAGAAAATTATGCGGAAAGCCCGGGAACAAACACCACTGGACTTTGATGGCGCATCTTTGCTATTCTTTCCGGATCTTGCTAGAGAGACATTGGAGAGACGCAGGGCCCTGCGCCCCCTAACCGAACAACTGCGTTCAGCCTCTATTAACTACCGATGGGGCTTTCCTTCAGCTCTGATAGCCCATAGAGACGGCAAGACGGCTATCCTCCGCTTCCCGGAGGACCTGGGAAAATTTTGCGCGGATCTCAACATCTCGCCCCCGGATCTTCCAGGATGGCAAGTATCCATTCCCCCTCTCAGTGTCCCTACGGATGCAAGCTGGCAGAAAGTACAATATAAGCGTGGATCGGGCTCCCCGGATGCATCCTCGCAATTTGGGTGACTGTAACTATCTAAGCTACCCAGGAGACTCTCCATAAGCGCTGTATCTGCAAGTATACTGTTCTAGATTGTGTTACGCTTACACCTCCCACACAGCTGTGGAATAACCGTTGTTTTATCTTTTTATTTCCAGTTAGTTCACTAAGATGTTCTTATCTAGAATATGATCCCCTACCTCATATGATAAGCCCACCCCTATTTAGTTGGTTTTTTTCTTTTTTTAGTTGTGCATACCTGTATTGTAAGTGGGGGTGGAAAATGAAGGTGGATGAGGAGGTTAGGTAGGAGAGGTAACGGAGTGTGAGAGATCTCCTGGCAGGCTTACTTGAGTTGCCTATATACATTTTTCTTTTTCTTTTTCAATTCGTTTGTCTTCGGATTCCCCCTTTCCCTTTTTTTTTTTTTTTTTTTTCCTTCTTCCCGGTCTGTCTTTTTGAGCAGAGGGGGGGGGGAAGGAAAGGGGGAAAGAGAAGAAAATCTCTTTTTTCTTGTATCTCTCTGGGTAAATTCATATATGTGTTTTTACATAAGACTAGGTGCCGCGCCGGGAGCGATGGGACGACGCACGCGCAGTTATGGTCGTGCTCCGTCTTTCGGTCCCGGCGCTGAGACAGCCCCCTCGGGGGGGTCGGGGGGCCCGTCGTCCTCATGCGCCCTCTCCCCTCGGGGATGGGGGTGGGGGGGCTGCGTGCCCACGGCTTGCCCCGTCTAGGCACAATAGACTTTTGAGTGTCCTCAGCCGCCTCTTTCAACGGTGGCCTTTGATTGTGCTGAGAATGTTTATTAACACAGACTTTCTATTTTTCTTATCTTTTGTTTTTCTTCTTCCCTTTGCTCCCTTACCCCCCTTTCTTCACCCCCCCTTGCCGTCCGCTCTGGAACAGATAGAGGTGGAGAGAGCATTGAGCGAGTGCTCCCTGTCGTAGTCAATGGCTAAACTCAATCTGATATCACTTAATGTCCGCGGGCTCCATGCACCAGGTAAGAGACATAATTTATACAGGGAGCTGGATCGTCTGCGGGCGGACATCGTCTTCCTGCAGGAGACCCACCTCACTCACACCACTTCGGTCAAGCTCTTCTCTCCAAATTACCCTACATGGTTCTATAGCCTGACAGACGTGCATAAATCGAAAGGCGTGGCCATTGGACTCCGCAGGGATACTCCGTTCAAATTTGACTCCATGGTTAGTGATCCCCTGGGACGGTTTTTATTTGTAAGAGGTAACCTGGGCAATATGTTATGCACCTTAGCCACGCTTTATGCCCCAAATCGAGACCAGGTCTCTTTCTTGTCGGGCACTCTTAAGAAGCTACCGGAGTTTGCGCAGGGCTGTGTCCTCCTCTCGGGAGACTTTAATGTCCCCCTTGAACCGTTATTGGACACGTCTCTGGGCAAATCCTGCATCTCACATGCGCGCTTAACATCTATACGTAAACGCCTACACGACGCTCAGCTGATGGATGTTTGGAGAATCCTACACCCTCAGATGAGAGATTACACACATTTCTCAAACTTACATCATTCATATTCGCGCATCGATTATTTTTTTGTTAGCCACCATCACCTTCCCTTGATAACGGACTCACACATTGACACATCTACTCTCTCTGACCATGCCCCGATTGTCCTTAAAATACAGGTCCCATCTATCCCACATAAAAGAACAAATTGGAAGTTAAACGATAATTTATTGACAGAAGAAATAGACATGACAACGATTGCTAAAGAACTGAAATTTTATTTTCAGGAAAATACCAGTTCAGACATATCTCCAGGCACTACATGGGAAGCCCATAAGGCCTTTGTCCGAGGGAAATTTATAGAGTTGGGTACTAGGAAAAAAAAAGAACGAACGAGTCAGCAACTTGCACTAATCCGAGATATAAATACTCTTGAGCGTCAACACAAATTAAGCCTTTCAAAATCTGTATTGACAGAATTAACTAGCAAGAGGGAAGACTTAAAAAACCTTTTTCAAGTTGCACAAAAACAACAATTTCACATAATTGCTCAACGTATGTACGAATGGGGCAATAAACCTGGCAGGTTGCTGGCTCGTTCCCTTCAACAAAAAAAGGCAGCCAGTTTTATACCAAAAATTAAAACCAAAACCGCTGAAATAGTCCACCATACCCCTGCCATAGCTGCGGAATTTAGGAAGTTTTACCAGCAGTTATACAATGTACATCACCATATAGGAGATCAAGAGTCCCGTAGTCGTCTTATACAGGATTACCTAAAACAGGCTGATCTTCCTAAGTTGTCGGAAGACACTTTAGCTACCCTAGACGGGGAATTTACCACTGAAGAGTTTCGTAAAGCGCTTAAGGCCATGGCCAATGGTAAGGCCCCAGGCCCGGACGGCTTAACAACCGCATATTACCGCTCATTCGCTGATATACTGCTCCCGAACCTGGCTAAATACGCGAACTCGATGACCTCAGGTGATTCCTTCAGACCCGAAACCCTACATGCTCACATTACCGTAATCCCGAAGACAGGGAAGGACCCGAGCGTTTGCGGTAGCTATCGCCCCATTTCTCTTTTGAATTTGGACGCCAAACTTTACGCAAAACTAATAGCAAATAGACTTCTCCCCTTAGTACCGAAATGGGTCTCTACGGAACAAACTGGCTTTATACCAGGCAGGGAAGCCCGTGACAATTCCTTGCGTACTCTCTCCTTGATTGCACATGTCTGTGACACCTCCCAGCCCACCCTGTTACTTTCCACAGATGCTGAAAAAGCGTTTGACAGGGTGGACTGGGAGTTCTTGCTAGCGACCCTATCCCATCTAGGTATCAGCCCCTCTTTCCTAAGTCAGATATCCGCCCTGTATAACTACCCTACGGCACAATTGAGAATTAATGGTACTCTAAGCGATTCATTTACACTCCACAACGGCACGCGCCAGGGTTGTCCTCTTTCCCCTATTTTATTTGCCCTCTCTCTTGAACCGTTTTTATCTACAATTCGGCACAACCCGAACATCCATGGCATCATGATAGACGGGTTTGAACACAAATATGCCGCATATGCGGATGATATCTTATTCTATGTCCAACAACCTATAATTACTCTACCCAATCTGCTGCAAGCCTTTTCCGCATATAATCAAGTTTCAAATTTTCAGATCAATATGTCCAAATCCGAAATTCTAAATATTTCAGTTCCCCAGGAGACAGCTAGCAATCTTCAGAAATCTTTCCCATTCGCCTGGCAAAAAACAGCAATGAAATATCTCGGTATATTTCTGACTCCTAATCTTTCATCCCTATTTCATGCTAATTTCATGCCCCTCCTCAATACACTCAAGTCGGACATACAAAAATGGTCACAGCTCGCACACTCTTGGCTAGGTAAGATCAATGTGATCAAAATGAACATACTGCCCAGGTTACTATTTTTGTTCCAGATGATACCTTTCCAAATTCCACCCAGTTTCTTCAAATGTGTAACGAAAATTATAAATAAATATGTTTGGAATAGACGTAACCCAAGAATTTCTACATCAATATTGCTTAGACCTAAACGGCTAGGAGGCTTAGCTCTGCCAGATATTAAGCGATACTACATGGCTACAGTCTTATCAAGAATATCAGACTGGAAATACAACAAGACATCAAAACTCTGGGTATCACTGGAGATGTCACTAGGGGGTAGTGACCTCTACAAGATGATCTGGATTCCTGGGAAATTTCGATCGCTGCCCTCTACCACATCTCCACTCACTCGATCCACCTTCGCATGCTGGGATCTGCTGCACAGAACTCAGCAGTGGCAATACAATTCCCCCCTTATGCCTCTAACTGGACACAACTTCTTCCCACCAGGTAATATGGATCCCGGACTTCATTCTTGGAACCTTGGGAATAATATTCAACTACACCAAGTCGTTGAAGCCTCGAACATTGTACCACTATCATTGCTCACCTCAACGCCAACCCCATCACTACTGGACCAATGGAGATATTTGCAACTAAAGGACTTCATCCAATCCCTTCCAAAACCTCTACGCAATGCAACTAACCTAACACCAATTGAATCAGCATTTGTAGGAGACATGCCAATAGAAAGGCCGCTTTCTTATTTCTATCAAGCACTAGGCTCACTCACCCCGGCTACCTACCCTACATTTCTTCACAATTGGGAGAGGGACTTAAACAAAATTCTGACGGACCAAGAGAAGTCATCCATCCTCTCTTTAACCCACTCAACTTCGATCGCCTCCAAAACTGCTGAGGTTAATTACAAGTTGTTGACCAGATGGCATTACACACCAGTAACTCTACATAAGCTCTTCCCCCAAGAATCACCACTATGCTGGCGTGGTTGCGGAGACATCGCGTCGCACGCTCACATCTGGTGGTACTGCCCCCTGATAAGGCCGTACTGGCTTACCATCCTTTATTGGATTAAAGAGATCCAGGGATCTGAAGTCCCTAATGACCCCTGGTATGTTCTATTACATTGTACAGGCGAGCCAGTAGGATCATATAAAAAGTCTATCACTCCGCATTTACTAAATGCCGCTAAAGCCCTTATCCCCAAGTTCTGGAAAACTTCTAAAATACCCTCCCTACGCCAATGGCTGAGGGAGGTAGATCATATATACTATATGGAAGATCTAACATACTCCAATAAAAGGAACTCAGAAATGAAGAGAAAAATGTGGTCCTGCTGGTTCGCCTTTAAATACACAACCGCATATGCGGAAATTATGGAAACTAAATGATGTACATTATGTATTGAGATCTATTGTAGAGTGAACCCTCCTGAGACGGACGGCAAATTCCCCCCCCATCTTCCCTTATCCCCGTACCTTACCTCGACCTCTCAGTCTTCATCTTTGTTTATTCTCTCCTTTTTTTTTTCTTTTTCTTTTTTTCCCCCTTTTCCTTTTTCCTCCCTCTTTCCTTTTCTTTCCTTCTCCTCTACTATCTTTCCTTTTTTTTTTTTCATATATATTAAAAATGTGACAGGATCTTATATCTCTGACTAGGGTCGCTGTTTTCTCAGATAATATAGTGCTTAAGATAAAGTACTCAATTGACCCTGATGACCTTACTCTGAGATGACGCGATACTGACATTGAAAGCATCTGCATACAATTTGATATCTTGATGTAACTCTTTTTTCTTGTTTGTGAACATCCTGTGTTTCAATAAAAAATTATTAAACAAAAAAAATTGTCCGATGGAGCATACAGACGGTCAGATTCTCCGAAAAGACAGGTCAGTCGGACCGCTGTTGTCGACAAGTCCGATCGTGTGTATGAGCCTTTAGGCTTCATGTACACTGCTGCTGGTAAACGGACATTTAGGAGCAGTTGGGCATTTTTTTTCCGCTGCCCCTGAGCTCTCCTCTATGTTAAATTATCAGTACATGTACACAGGGTCGTTTATAGATGTTTCTAGGCAGTTGAGTTTAGAAGCATTTTTTGGAAAGCAAAAAAATGTGACCAGGACAGATGTTCAGAGGCATTTGAAACGCCAAACGCCTGTAACAGCTTTAAACGCATGTAAACGCGGTAATTCGCGTTTAGCCGCATTTCGTTTACAAGTATTTTTATTTTTGACTATTTAAAAAAAAAAAACACTTCGCAAACGCGACATGTAAACGTAGCAAAACTGTGGTTTTTAAATGTCGGTTACAATCTGTCAAGTTAAATTGTTCAGGGGAGGTTGTAAAACTTCCCTTGTACATTAAGCCTAAGAGCTTTCACTCATTAATCCTGTAATTTGTCCATGCCTTCAGTCTTCTGTGTCTTTTAGTATTGCTGTCAGCTATCTTTGGCTTCTATGTTACAGTATGTTCTGCCTGGTGTCTTAACAATTAAAGCTGAATTCCAGGAATTCAAACACTTTGTGAAAAGCGAAGGCACACTATGGGGTTGATTTACTGAAAACTGGAGAGTGCAAAATCTGATGCAGCTCTGCATAGAAACCAATCAGCTTCTAGTTTTGTTTTGTTTTTTGTCAAAGCTTAACTGAACAAGCTGAAGTTAGAAGCTGATTGGTTACTATGCAGAGCTGCACCAGATTTTTCACTCTCCAGTTTTAGTAAATCAACCCCTGTGATTTAAGCCCAAATAGGTGCATGACAATGTTTTCCCAGACTTCTCTCTATTATTTACATCTAACCAGGGCTTTTTTTCTCAAACAATAGGTGCTGGAACTTAACCACGGCCCCCCAAAACCCCTCCCGCTACACACACCCTCCAAATCGCATCAAATAGTGGGCGTGTTCAGTCAAATTTCACGAAAACAGTAGGAGGGTCTTAAAGGGGAATTAAGTACCAGGATTGCACTACATACAGAGTGCAGAGCTGTCACTTGTAAACACAGAAACCAGACTTCTGTGTTTACAAGTGATTGTGGTGAGCAGGCACCATAAGGGTCTGAGCCAGAGGTGGTGGAACTGAGTTCCACCAAGTTCCCCCTAAAAAAAAAGCCCTGCATCTAACAGGTTTTTTCTCTGCTGAGCAGCTATGCCCGCTCCTCCCCTCTGCTGCCCATTTACATTGAATGAGTTCACATAATACAATGGCTTCTGTGATTGGGCAGAAGTACAGAACAATAAGGCTGGGTTCACACCTCCAACAGATGCGGTTCGCAGCAGGGGTCCGGTGCGTCCCTGTTCTCCGTTTCAGGGACAAATCAGGGACAAATTTTTGGCTGAATTCGGCCCTAAAACACAGCCAAAGACTAACAGCATTCCTGTGCAAGCCGCTTCGCAGCAGCAACAGAGATATGTGAACCGGCTCCATAGAGAGCCGGTCACAATCTCCTGTCATGTGAATTGGATGTGGGAAAACCCGCATAGGTGTGAACCCAGCCTAAAAAAAGTGCAAGAGTTGCCTGTTTGGTTCAAGGAATCTATTAGGGGGCAACCCTTCCAGTTGAGCCTGTACCTCTCACAATAAATATATACAGTATATAGTAAAATGTTATGTTTTTTTAAATTAACCCAAAACCACCAGTTTTGCCTTACCCTTTCTTTAGAATACAAACAATAAGAAGTTCTTTCATCATGGATAGGAAGCTCCCCAAATTCATGGAGTAAATAATGAAGACATTATATGCTAGGGTTAGAAGTAGAGGTGGGACCGGGCGTGTTCGAAATCCCACGTGCCTGAGCCTGCCAGGAATCCAACACTGCACACAGCTAATCACAGGCAGTGAGACATTTCCCAGTTTGTAGTTCACTGCCTGTGATTAGCCAAGTGCAGTGTCGCCTTCCTGGCAGAATCGGGCATGTGGGATTTTCGAACACACCCCAGCCCATCTCTAGTTAGAAGAGATGCACTGGATTTATACAGCTTATCTGGAAAACCATTAAGCCCGGGTTCACACCTATGCGAATTAGATGTGTGTTTCCTCGCATCTAATTCGCATAGCAGGAGAATGTGACCGGCTCCCTATGGAGCCGGTTCACATATCTCCGGGGCGGCTGCGGAGCGCACTGCACAAAAACGCTGTGCGTCTTTGGCTCCGTTTCAGGGCCAAATTCAGGCATAGAATCAGCCCTGATTCGTCCCTGAAACAGGGAACAGGGACGCACAGCGCTCCTGTGCGATCCGCCGCACATTATAGTGTGAACCCAGGCTAAAACAGTGTTTAGGAAAGCCATAAGTTTTAATAATAACTTCCAGAGCAATTGTAGGTTCAATCTCTACAATCCTTTTTACCTGGCTTAGAAAATTATATTTTTTTAAACACATTTCTTATAACATATAAATATATTTTGCAGACAATATGCACACTGAGTAGAATTATGTATAACTCTGCAAATATTCTTTTTATCAGGATTAGTATACAATTTTCCTTCAGACCTCATACTGCTCAGACACCCTTTATGCCTTTTTATGTCTCAGAACAATAACGATACAGTTGACCATTTGAGCTAAATTATTCTATTTCCCTTAAATAATTGTTGTTGGCTATACCAGTGTTTCTCAACTCCAGTCCTCAAGGCGCACCAACAGGTCATGTTTTCAAGATTTCCCTCAGAAGAATCAGCTATGTTAATTATTATGGCAGTGAAACTGATCAAATCACCTGTGCAAAATAGTGGAAATCCTGAAAACATGACCTGTTGGTGCGCCTTGAGGACTGGAGTTGAGAAACACTGGGCTATACAGTTATGCTTTTGAATACTTGGTGCACTACATAGACCAACTGCTTTCCCCATTGAAGGGATTGAGAATAATAATGCACCCAATTATCCCCCTGAAGCTGCCACAGTCAATGACTGTAAGAAAACAGTATCAAAAAAATGAAAACTGGGTACAATACTTTTGTTGAGGAAGATCTAGATGCAGCCAACCATGTAAACAATTACCTCCGTCTTCTCAGAAGTAAATGACACTAGGGTTTATGCCAGTAAATTTACTGACAGTTTGTAAAAATCTATAATTTTGTTACAAATGCCAGTAAATATTAGGGGCTGATAATTTCATGCTGCGTTGACTTTTTAAGTTTTTAAAGTTAGCCCAATTTTTTTGTATAATGTGAAAAATAATGTTACACCAAATAAATGGATTCCTAACATGTCATGCTACTGTACTTAAAAATCTCCATAGGCAACGCTTTAAACATTTTTACAGGTTACCAGTTTAGAGTTACAAAGCCGGTCTTGTGCTAGAATTATTGCTCTCGCTCTAACGATTCCAGCGATGTCTCACATGTGTGGTTTGAACACTGTTTACATTTGCGGGCACAACTTACGAATGCGTTCGCTTCTGCATGCGAGGAGGAAGGGATGGGGTGCTTTCATTTTTTTTCTTTTCTTTCTTTTTTTTTTTTTTACAGTCCCTTTAAAAAAAAAAAATTCTGATCACTTTTATTGCTGTCACAAGGAATGTAAAAATCCCTTATGACACTAATAGGCAGTGACAGGTACTCTTCTCTTTATGGAGGGAAATCCCTTCTTTGCACTTGAAAGCATTCGAAACGCCAAGTTTGGCAGTTTTAAATAGTGTAATTTTTATAACTTTGGCGCCTATAAGACTCTAGTAATCAGGAAGCGATGTCATGACTTTGCTGCCAGATTACTAGATCTGAGACCCAATCGAAGCTGATTCCTGCTACGTTCAGGTCTCCAGCCAGCCAGTCGACTAGCCCGCTGGTCGTTTGGGGCTTCCGGTGGGACGGGGGGAAGTCCCCTCCCACTGCTTGTGATAATGATCGAACGTCTGCTTAGCCACATTGATTGTTATCACAATAAAGCCCACTGTCTGCTCTAGAAAATGGTACTGGTGTGATGCCTGCAACTGCATGCATCACCCTGGTACAACCCCTTCAAGCCGAAGGCCACATATTTGCGTTACGTCTTCATTAAGGGGTTAAGCTTGATAAAGCAATGGTTTTGATGACGGTATTCATTCCAGAGTTCTAAGAAAACTTTGAGGTATAGCTATTGAACTATTAACTGATCCTTTTAACCAATCTCTGTCTTGTATGTCTATTTGCGGAAAACATAAGGGTGTGCAATAGGTTTGATTTTCCTAGATGTGTCTGTTAAATGGAACATGATTTGGCTTTGCTTTAAGAATGATCAAAATAGTGGAAACTGCAGTTCAGTGTATCGAAGTGTAAAATAATGCACCTAGAAAAAAAGAATCCTCTGATAGATTACAATATTGAGGGTACAGTTTTGGCAAGAACTACAGAGGAAAAAAGAGTTGGGGGTCCTTATTTCAGAAAATTGAAAAGTTAGCATTGTGACCTGCCAGTTGGGAAAGCATACGGAATTCTCAGGTGCATTGCTAGAGTGATCATCAGCAAGAGGTAGAAGGTCATTTGCATATATAGAGCTCATGTAGAATACTGTGTCCTGTTCTGGAGACCTCACATAAAAAAATGGGAAACATTTTAAGAGAGACAACAAGAACTTCAGACGGGTGTAAATAAGGTTCAGGAGGGCAGTACTTTCAATTAAAACCTAAGCTAAAAGATGAGCTAGGCGTCCTTTGAACTCATCTCTATCCAAACTCTGAACTTTGAACTCTGTGTTCTTTATTCATTCCAAAAAACAGCAGGTTGGTCATTGTCACAAGAAAAAAAAAATGGTTGCAGAGCTGTTATGAGATGGACTGCAGCTCATTGGATGAGAAAAAAAGCCTGCCTTCGGAGTTTGGCTAGAGATTCACTCAAGCTCATCTCTACCTAATACTGTATACCTAAGATACCTAAGAACTCAGGAACACGACCTCAAACTTCAGGAGCGCCATTCAAAACTAACCTTTGAAAGTATTAAAGTACAACTAAAGACAAAGCTTTTTTTTTTGTTTTGGATAGCGTGGAGAGGGATTAGAACACCGGTCAGTTGTTATTGCTGTCTGTGCCCCCGTTTACTACTATTATCATTAAAAGTAAAAGAGAATATCAAATTTTGGGTTGTCCCCAGAAAAGTAATAAAGGGAAAATCTTCCAATGGGGACATTAGTTCTGGTGAACTGGGGGTCCCCAAGAAATTCTCTTCATTTGCAGGGATTTCCCCTCACTTTCTGTTTGGCTATGGGACAGGAAGTTAAGGGAAATCTCCACAATGGAACATAAATGGAGAAAAAGAATCTGACAGGGGTTATAACCCTCCCTTGCTCTATCCAAAATGAAAAAAAAAACAAAAAACATTTTGCCCATAGTTCTACTTTAATTTAACCAAAAGAGTAGCTGAGATGTGATAAAAATAGTTATTTAAACAGAGGTCAATTTCTAAGGTATTGATTTATTTTAGAGCTTAGAGGTACCAGAAGGGGACATATACAATGTCTGGCTATCCCTCAAATATGTCAGCCATTCTGTGCGAGGGTGACCTCATTAGAACAGAGATGTACAAGTTGAAGGCAGCATTCTTCTTTAACAGCATGTCAGCAGTACTGTGCCACCAGTCTGCTTTCTCTCTTACTTGGACTCCCGCTGAGTTTAACTATGCCTGATTCTTAATTACCAAACAGCTGTATATCCAGCAGGAGTTTGTGCACTGCTGACAGGTCCTGCCTGTCACACCATAACTAACATGTTATGTATGTGTTGTCATATGTAGCAGTTTATTTTCCTCACGCCAGAGACACTACTAGGTTACCACAAAAATCCAATAGACCCTGCTTCGGACAGCTATTCAAGAGTTTCTGAGTGCACATTTAGAAAATGCTTTTATGTGAAGAGTGCTTCCCACTGACTTAAACAGCATGACGTTTTCATGTGGGTAAAACCTTGTGAGCTGCCAAACTACTCCCCTAAAGTGAAAATCAAAAATCAAAATAAAATAAAAAATAAATAATAAAAATAAACTAAAAAACAGCTGCCAACACTTCCCACACTTCCCTAGATATGACAATGCAAACTGATCTATCAAATGTGTGGCGCTTAAATAGCTATACAACTAATATACATGTGTAGCACAAATGCCAAAAATAACCAGAAAATATAGCCTGTAATACAAAGGTAATTAATAAATGTCCAAAAACAATAATAATATAATATAAAAAAGTACTCGTGCTCCGTGTATTGCACAAAGATCCTTAATAATGCAGTATCCTGTGATACAAGGGTAAAGTGTCCAAAAATATATATATAAATAAAGTGCACATGCTCCGTGTATTGCACAAAAACCCTAATGATAGTATTTCAAAAATCCATTATGAAAACATAAAACGTGATGATGGTGATGATATCTTCATGCAGTGTGCACACACCCTCCACCACGTTTTCATGCTGTGATTTTTAGATTAAGAAAAAGTGGAAAAAGGTTCATATAATTTCAGCCTAAGGCAGATTGCTCATGAAGATCTGCACAGCATTGTCTTGTTTAAAGCTGTCCATAGATGGTTGTAGAGCTGCACGATTCTGGCTAAATCACAATTTTTTTGCTTAGAATAAAGATCACGATTCTCGCGGCGTAACATCATCTTTCACATTATATAAAAAGAAATTGGGCTAACTTTACGTTTCATTTTTTTAAAATTTATTGAAGTGTATTTTTTCCCAAAAGATTGCGTTTGAAAGACAGCTGCGCAAATACAGTATGACATAAAATATTGCAACAACCTCCATTTTATTCTTTAGGGTCTGTGCTAAAAAATATATATATATATATATACAATGTTTGGGGGTCCTAAGTAATTGTCTAGAAGTAAATACTGATTTCAACTTGTAAGCAACAAGTGTAAGAAAAAGGCTTAGTCTTTAAGTCTGGAGTCCCCTTCAGTCTGGATTTCGTCCTCAACACTCCACAGAAACTGCTCTCCTAAAACTAACAAACGATCTACTAACGGCCAAAACCAATCAACACTATTATGTAACCCTACTCGTGGACCTCTCTGCTACCTTTGATACAGTTGACCACCCCCTCCTCCTCAAAAAACCCCACGACTTTGGTCTCCGTGACTGGACTCTTCGCTGGTTCTCCACCTACTTACCAACCGCACGTTTAGCGTTTCCTACAACTCTACTTCCTCTTCTCCTCTTCCTTTCTCAGTTGGGGTCCCCCAAGGTTCTGTTCTTGGACCTCTCCTATTTTCAATCTACACCTCCTCCCTGGGTCAGCTGATAGCATCCCATGGCTTCCAATACCACCTCTACGCTGACAAAACCCAAATCTATTTCTCTACCCCTCAGCTCACTACCTCTGTCTCCTCACGCACCACTAATTTACTATCAGATATATCAGTCTGGATGTCACACCACTTCCTCAAACTCAATCTATCCAAAACTGAACTTATAATTTTTCCTCCCCTATATGCCCCTTCCCCTGATCTCTCGGTTAAAATTGATGGCACAACTATAAGCCCATCCCCACATGCCAAGGTTCTAGGTGTAGTCCTGGACTCTGAAATTTCCTTCAAGCACCATGTCCAATCACTGTCCAAATCCTGCCGCCTCAACCTCCGCAACATCTCCAAAATATGCCCCTTTCTAACCAATGACACAACAAAGCTCTTAATTCACTCGCTGGTCATCTCTCACCTCGACTACTGCAACTCCCTTCTCATTGGTTTACCTCTACATAGTCTATCACCTCTTCAATCCATCATGAATGCTGCTGCCAGACTCATCCACCTTACCAATCGCTCTGTCTCTGCTACCCCTCTCTATCCCTCCACTGGCTTCTGGTCAGCCAAAGAATTAAGTTCAAAATACTAACAACTACGTACAAAGCCATCCACAATTTAGCCCCCCAGCTACATCACTAGCCTAGTCTCTAAATACCAACCTACTCGTTCTCTTCGTTCCTCTCAAGACCTTCTGCTCTCTAGCTCCCTCATCACCTCCTCCCATGCTCGTCTCCGGACTTTTCTAAAGCCTCTCCAATCCTATGAAATGCCTTACCCCAATCTGTCCGCTTATCTCCTACTCTTAGCTTTAAGACGATCCCTGAAAACCCTTCTCTTCAGAGAAGCCTACCCTACCCACACCTAACAACTGTTTTTTAATTTTCTCCATCAGCTCGCCCCCCATAGTTATTAGCTTTTGTTTCCACTTGACCCTCCCCTCTAGATTGTAAGCTCTAACGAGCAGGGCCCTCTGATTCCTCCTGTATTGATTTGTATTGTAAGTGTACTATCTGCCCTGTTGTAAAGCGCTGCGCAAACTGTTGGCGCTATATAAATCCTGTTTATTAATAATAATAATAATAATAATAATAATAAGTGGTTAAACTGACCTAATTTACAGACACATTTGCCGGATTTTTTTTTTTGACAGCTCTGAGCAGAGAATGGCTATGCACTTGTTACATAGAATCATGAAAATGCTGGATTAAGATCGTGAAGGGGGGTTGAATTGAGATCACAATTTTTTAATGATTAATTGTGCAGCTCTAAAAGGTTGCAAGAAAGAAAATCGATTAAATCCCCCGTCAACACAGCTTGATGGGGGAATCCCTCCCACAGAGCCATTGCGCTCTCCCAACAGGGTGGGCCGGGGGAGCCATCCCCGCTGGGAGAACACAGTGACTACTCCTAGCGACTATAATAGCTGTAATAGATGTAAAATACGACAGGCTGGTTATACCCAAGTTGATCGATCAAGTTGTGTACCTTCAGCCTGCCCATGCATGGTTCAAACTGTCAATGACTGAATTTAGGGCTGTAACACACTTTTGCTCTGCAGTACATTGCACACATTAGTGTGTTGTGGTGCCATTCATTTTCAATGGCATCCCAATGCATTAAGGCAACATAGCTCTGATGTACATGTGTTGCAGCACATAAAAAAACACAAAAAATGCGGCATGGCCATTATTTGTTCTGTTTCTATGTGTTGGCAGCCCTGTCAGGGTCCATTTACACTACTGTGTTTAGTAATGTGCGGCAAGGTAGTGCATGTGTATGGATTATTTTTGGAGAATAAGGATGTTGTTTAGTGTAATTTTAAAGTGTTACTAAACCCAGGACCCTGCATTTACTATATCTGGCCTCCCGCAGTACACAGAACATGGAAATGAAATGGTTTTTAGGAAATATAAACTGCTAAATGCCTTTTCTCATCAGGAGTATATAGCAGTCATGTGACTTCTATCAGTGTCAGGTTAAAGCTTGCAGGAGGAGTTTTCATCCCCCCCCCTGATTGTACTATGAGGCTGCAGGACCGCTGACCCTCTGTTTGGACAGTGCTGATTGGCCCTGCGCTGATCACATGCACTCTCCTAAGAAAAAAAAATCTCTAGCAATACACATCAAACATGTGAAGCTTGCCCCCAAGGCTCTGTTCTATAAGCAGATAGAGTGGGGACAGTGGAAGAAGGGGAGGTTAAGAGCAGACAGGATCAAACAGCCTTTTTACACAATGCAGATGGTAAACACCTTAGGTTCCACAGTGAGTATAACAAGCATGTTTTATTGCAAATACAGACTGATTTTACTGTTGTGGGTTTAGTAACACTTTAAATCAACCAACCGTTTGTGTTTTTCTTGATAAAATTACGCCCTTGATTGTGACCTCTCTTTCTTGCCAATTGTCACAATTTTTGCTATGGGAACCTCTTCTTTCAATCAGGGAACCAGGAACTAAAAATGGCACTTATCGCTGCCTTGCATTGCGTCATTTCCTGGTTGGGAAAAACCGCAATGCTACCAGCCGGCGATGCCCATTGTCTTTTGGGATTGATGACACTCATCTCCCAGGAGCAAATGCATGGCCGGAAATTATGTACATTGCCACAGTGAGGTACACAGGAAGAGGATACAAATGCCATTGAAAATAAGGTAAATCAATGGGGGAAAAAAATGCCAATGCGTTTTTAGCAGTCTATAAAGAACGGGATGGCACAAAGTTGTAAAAAAGTGACCAGAAGTCTGCTTAAGCCCTTGTTCACACTGACAGCGAGAATGAAATTCCTGCATGTCAGTCCCGACTTCAGGGGCGATTTCAGAGACATCTGAGCGGGTTGCTGCACAGATGTCAATAGAAATCGCACCCAAAGTCACCAAAAGTAGTACAGAAACTACTTTTGGGAATCGGTGCGGCGCTGCACATGCGGCGTCACACCAATTCGGACAGTGCCATTGCCAGATATTGCCGCCGATTTGGCAATTGCGATTTGACGTATCAAATCGCATGCCAAATTGCTCCAATGTGAACCAGGACTTAAGGTAAGAAAAAAGTTTAAAGCATGAAAAGTAGTCTCCCTGCAATGCAAGCAATTAAAAATAATCTGTCCTGCTTCCTGCACAGCCAAACAGAGGCGTATAATACCTAGTCCTCTGCTGTGTATAGCGGTTCCTTTCATTGGCCCTTAAATAATTGCTGTGTCCTGTAGCTACATAGAGGGTGAAAGAGGAAACCACCTAACACAATGGGAAACATCATTTGACATGCCCAGAAGTGTTGAGTGCAAAAGATTGTTAAGGGGGGCACAACTCTTTGGGCACACCTCCATGGGAGTACATGGTCCTTTAAGAATTTCAGTGGTATCCCAGGTGGGCTATAAAAGCCAATGGGAACACCTGGGATTATTATGGGATGCTGGTCCAAAGGTATTTAAGGCAGCTGGAGCCGGTTCTTGTCCTCTTTGGACCTTTAAGCAAAAGGAGGTGACGTCTATCGTGCTGCACAGCATGAAGCCTTTACTAAGACAGCTGCTGGAAAGAGCGGGGGGCAGCGGAGGAGTAGCATGGCTTCAGCAGTGCCTGGCCCTGGATGCAGTAGGGGCTGAAGACAAGGCTGGGAGTGGGACGGATGGCGGGACACCCCTGCAAGATTTACCTGCTACTCTGCAACTCCACATGCCAGTTGGGAAAGTAACTGGTCGCGGCTGCGTTAGTGGTCCGAGGGGGCAAGCCTATCGGAAGGGTGTGTGTTTTGCTTACAATGAGTCTCAATGTAAGTGGAACACATCTTGCCGTTAGCTATGACTAAGCACTGTGAAACACATCAGGTGGTTTGTCCAATTTTTTGCTGTGGCTTGTATCTGTTGGACTTTTTACTAATAAAGGCTATATTCCAGAGTGCGGCTGTCCAGATCTTCCTTTTTGCCTCATGCCAGTACAAATGGTGTCTGGATTGATCAGATCCTCCTGGAGGAGTCTGTTCTCAAAATATTTCTCAAAAGGTTAAAAACAGATCAATTAGGCAGAGGTTATTGGCTCTCCATTCCGGCTGATGAGGATGGTAGCATTTGTCTGGTTGCGTTGGTTCGCCAAATACCTGTTGGTTCGCCCTTCATGCTTGGGTCACTTGTTGATTCATGCGGATGGGCTTCTGTTGACCAAATACCAATTAGATTTTGTCTTTAAGAAGAAAGGTTTAACTTCCATGGGTTTGACTCTAAGTTTACGTCCCATTCGCTTAGAATTGGAGCTACCCCTGAAGCTGCTCGGAGAGGCTGGACTGAAGATGACATCAGGTCTTTGGGTAGGTGGGAGTCCAAGTGTTTCCAAGTATATGTCCGCTCTAATCTGTTTCTTTGATCTTTACCTGGGGGAAATGATCTGGGGAAACTGAGGACTCTAGATCTGCTCCTTAACCACTTCAGCCCTGGAAGATTTGGCTGCTGAATGACCGGGCCATTTTTTTGCGATTTGGCACTGCTGCACCCAAACAAAATTGACGTCCTTTTTTTCGCACAAATAGAGCTTTCTATTGGTTGTATTTAATCACCTCTGCGGTTTTTATTTTTTGAGCTATAAACAAAAAAAGAGCGACAATTTTGAAAAAAAAACACAATCTTTTGTACTTTCTGCTATAATAAATATCCCCATTTGTTTTTAAAAAAAGCTAATTTTTTTCTCAGTTTAGGCCGATATGTATTCTTCTACATATTTTTGGTAAAAAAAAAATTGCAATAAGTGTATATTGATTGGTTTGCGCAAAGGTTATAGCATCTATA
This sequence comes from Lithobates clamitans, assembly GCA_037952925.1. Lineage (NCBI taxonomy): Eukaryota > Metazoa > Chordata > Amphibia > Anura > Ranidae > Lithobates > Lithobates clamitans. The sequence goes on from JBBGZY010000438.1 coordinate 27,426,306, forward strand.
AAATAGGGGATAGATTTATAGCATTTTTATTATTTTATTTTTTTTACTAGTAATGGGGGCGATCTGTGATTTTTATCGTGACTGCGACATTATGGCGGACACATCGGACAACTTTGACACATTTTTGGGACCATTGGCATTTATATATAAGAACCTTAAATAAATAAATTAAATAAATACAGCAATCAGTGCTATCAAAATGCATTGATTACTGTAAAATGTCCCTGGCAGTGAATGGGTTAACACTAGGGGCGATCAAGGGGTTGATTGTGTTCCCTGGGAAGTGATTTTAACTGAAGGGGGAGGGGACTGACTAGAGGAAGTGACGGATCGTGATTCCTACCTAATAGGAACACACGATCTGACACTCCTCTCAGAACAGAACACAGATTTGTATGTTTACACACACACTTCCGTGTTCTGTCCCTCGTGCTTGCGATCATCGTGACCGTCGGCCGCGAGCATCGGCACCCCCGCAGTGCTATCCCGATCCCGCAAGCCGACGTATAGCTACAACGGTTAGCGGGATCGTGTCGACCTGCCTCAGTGAAATGAAGGAGGCTGGTCACAAGCGGTTAAGATGAAAGCTGATCTACATAGATTTAAGTTAACCTCTCATACCACTACGGTTATTTTTTCAGAGATTGTCCCCCGTTTGTCTTGGCTTCACTCTCCTCAATGCCATTCTATGGAAAAGATCAGGAAGAGGATAAATAGAGCGCTTGCAAAGTTTTTGCCTCTTCTTGGTGGTTTTTCATATAGGCACAGGGAGTTGGAGGGCGGGATTGATGGATTGTATCGCCAAGACGGAGTTCATTTGTTGGATGTGGGTTTGGACATATTCAACATGGGAATGGAAACTTGCATTGAAATGGCTGCGGGTATGATGGGGGGGTAGGCCGGTCCAGTTTGTTGCACGAGGACCGGCTAGTGGGCATTGTTTATGTATATATATTCATGATCGAGTTCTGATAACTGGGCAATGAAGTGGAATCTATATTGTATTATTTGATTTGAATTTAAATCTGCTTGAAATAAATTTGTGTTATTTTGGTAAACCAATAAATATACCTCGGCCTTTTCATGCCAATTTCCTGTGTGAAGTGTTTTTCCTTTATTTTTAGTAATGTTGGTGTTTGTATGTGGGGGGGTTTTGCGGCCTACAGTCCCATGTTGCAAAAGCTTTTTTACTTTAACACAGGGAAGCAGGACAGGCAAGTATTAATTGTTTGCTTTGCAGAGATTCATTTTCACTTTACTTTTTTACTTTACTTTTCTATTTCTAAAATAGCAATAGAGTCACTGTAAAAAGGATACATTTGATAAGCACACTAACCCTTTTCTGTCCCCTCTTCAACTCAACTTCAACTTGCAGAATGGATTATACTTTACCTACAACTTTTTTCCTCCCAGAACTTCATTGTGTAACTTCTTTTGTACCTGAGAATGTGCAACACAGCCTACACCAGATTGGCAGATACATTTTCCACTCAATAAATTGTGATTGTGGCATGTAAAGCAGGTGCAAATGTGAAGATTTCAGGCAGGGGTTCTGGGCAGGCCTCAGGGCTAGTTCACACCAGATGCAGTCCAGTGTGGTTTTAATCTGCATCAAAAGCGCACAGACAGCATTTAACATGGATTCCAATGGCCCTAGTTCTAACCAGTGCTGTATGTTCCAGCACAGTCAACAAAAGCAGAACATGTTTTTCTCCATGGAATGCATCTAGGGTTGCCGCCTCATCCCTTTAAACTCAAACACCTATGAATTACACAGGTTCTGAGGCTAATGCAGGTAAGGAACCAAGTGAGTTTAATTACCACCTAAATCAGCCACAGGACCTGTGTAATGAATATGTGTTCGGTTTTAAAGGACTGAGGAGGCAACCCTAAACGCATCTGGAACATGGCAAAACACATAAAAAATGCACTGGAATGCACATGTGCTCAATTGTGATAAAAAAGGGGCAAGAAATGCCTCAAAACGCATCGAAAACATGCATGCAGAAAAACATAGAAGGCAGACATTGTGGTGTAAATCAGCCCTTGCAGTACAAATCTTGGAGAAGCAAAGTTAAAATCAAGAGCTATAATCTATACTAAATGTGCTGGGGAAGTGGCAAAAAAAAAATAAGTACACTAATATGACCCGTGACTGCATCCAGAAAATGACATCTCACAAGATATCTGATGTATTTTGTCCAGTTTGCAGCTCACCTCTGCAGAGATGAATAGACATGAACAAGTGCTGCACAATATTCGCCTTGTAAGCAGTAATGGGAAATCCTCTGACATGCACTGAATAATGGATGTCAAATAAACAGAGGATCATGCAGGGGCCAGACAAACAGTCAGCTCTACCCACCATAAATTCTCCAGCATCATCTCTGAAGTGCACAGTCGCTGTGTGCCTGCACAGTAAACAGACAGAAGATTCCATAACAATCAGCACATCCCGAGTATAATTAAAATTCATCTTTATTTAATCACATTAAACACAGAACAATTCTTTCTTATTAGAATAAGGTAGCTATCTATACAACCAATTATTGGGATGTACTGATCATTGTGAAGGAATTTTCAATTACGGAGAGGGCTCATCACTTGTGTCCAATGGGTTATCTTGTTTATTACCAGCTTCCCTTCATATATCTCTGTCATTTATTTTTCCCCTATCTCCCTGTTATGTACAGTAAACCCTTGATTTGAGAGTAACTTGGTTTGAGAGTGTTTTGCAAGACAAGCTAATTTTTTTAATACATTTTGACTTGATATACAAGCAATGTCTTGATATACCAGTAGTGTCATGTCACAACTGAGTATGAAAGAGAAGAGTTGCACCTCTAAGTGTAGCAATATGGTTACATTTAATGAAGGCACAACATTTAGCAACATATTGTTACACTTAGAGGTACCTTTCTTCTCTTTTTTCTCTGTAGCTCCTGCTGGATTTTGCTTCTAACCCCCTTGTGGAGGCTGCCATTTGTGGATGGACATTTTATGGTTACACAACCTGGTCACATTGCTATAATCTTTTTATATGGACTATAAACGGAAGGACCTATGAATAGGATTTTTAAATACAGCTTACCTGTAAAATCCTTTTCTTGGGAATACATTACGGGACACAGAGGCTTGGTAATTACTTAGTAATTACCTTCAGGTGATTGGACACTAATTACAAGGTGAGTTCCTCCCCTATATAACCCCTCCCATATGGAGAGTACCTCAGTTTTGTAGCAAAGCAATAAGTACCCCAACGTATAATCCCGAAGAGGGGTGGGAGCTCTGTGTCCCGTGATGCATTCCCAAGAAAAGGATTTTACAGGTAAGCTGTATTTAAAAATCCTATTTTCTTGTTCATACATCGCAGGACACAGAGGCTTGGTATTTACTTAGTGGGATGTCCCAAAGCAATGCCCAAATTGAGGGTAGGGTGTCAGGGCTGGGCTCAGCCCTTCCTTCTCTGAGCTGGCCGCTCAGCTGTCGGCTAATTGCCAGCTCCTTTCTCTCCACAGTGACTCAGCTGTTGATGATCTGCTCGTCAGTCCTGGCTACTTAAAGCTGTCCAGCTCACTTCATCTCTGCCTTCGCCTTTGTTCACATCTCAGAGACTTTTTCCTGCGTTCCTGTTAAAGACTTGCTCGGCTGACGTCCCATTTGGCTCCTGATCCTGCTTGCTGTACTACTACGTTGTAGTTACTACTACAGAGTCTGGCTGTCGTCTCGCAACCTCCGACTTCGTGTACCTTCTTTGAAGTTCGCACCTCGGTTTATTGGGCCTTTCCGTATTAACGGAATCAACCCAGGATTAACCCAGTGGTTTACGCGTTGGACCTTCCTCCTAGTATATGCATCTCTAATGTGTTTCATGTCTCCTTATTGAAACCTTTGGTCTGCAACCACTTTACCACCTCGGTGCCACGTCCTATATAGGTTGTGAACCATGAGGAGTATGAAGTACAATCCATTGTTGACTCCCATAGGTTCTGTGGGCGCATACAGTACCTGGTGCATTGGAAGGGGTATGGTCCGGAGGAACGCTCTTGGGTCTCATCCTCGGACGTACATGTCCCTGTCCTCCTCCGTGATTTCCATAGACGTTTTCCCCTCAAGCCCGGTGGTCCTCCGAGGGGGAGGGGTCGTTGAGGAGGGGGTACTGTCAGGGCTGGGCTCAGCCCTTCCTTCTCTGAGCTGGCTGCTCAGCTGTCGGCTAATTGCCAGCTCCTTTCTCTCCACAGTGACTCAACTGTTGATGATCTGCTCGTTAGTCCTGGATACTTAAAGTTGTCCAGCTCACATTATCTCTGCCTTCGCCTTTGGTCACATCTCAGAGACTTTCTCCTGCGTTCCTGTTGAAGACTTGCTCGGCTGACATCCCTTCTGGTTCCTGATCTTGCTTGCTGTACTACTACGTTGATCTCTGGCTCTCTGACATTGGTATTGGCTGACTACTCAATCTGGTTACTGAACTCTGGCCATGTATTGACTATGCTTACTCTATTTACCTTTTTATTATTATTAAACAAGTGTGATTAACTGTACTTCTGTCTCGGTCTGATTCATGGTTTCTGACAGAGGGAGACACAGATCAGAAAATACATAGATCGCCAACGGACAAGAGGATCTATACTGCTGCCTGCAGCACACTGCGCCAGAAGGCGGCATCCTCATGCCCTCTCACATCCACCTGATAGAATCTAGTGAATGTATGGACTGAAGACCAAGTCACAGGTTTGCAGATCTGAGCCATGGAGGCCTGGTGATACACTGCCCATGAAGCACTAATCGCTCTAGTTGAGTGTGCCTTAACCTGAAAAGGAGGAATCTTCTTCTTTATACCATAGGCCTGAATAATAACTTGCCAAATCCATCTGAAAATAGTGGATTTTGATGCTGCCTGGCCCTTTCTGGGGCCTTCTGGCAGAATAAACAGGTAATCCGTCTTTCGTATCTGAGCGGTTGCCTGCAGATAGATACTGACTGCTTTTACAACATCTAGAGATTGTAACAAATAGTGGATTTCGATGCTGCCTGGCCCTTTCTGGGGCCTTCTGGCAGAATAAACAGATAATCCGTTCTTCGTATCTGAGCGGTAGCCTGCAGATAGATACTGACTGCTCTTACAACCTCTAGAGCAGTGGTTCTCAACTCCAGTCCTCAGGACCCACCAACAGGTCAGATTTTAAGTATTACCTTGGGGAGTTGCAGACTAGAATACTGCAATCACTGAGCAGCAAGTGATATCACCTGTGATGTATTTTAGCTATCTTGCAAAGCTGGCCTGTTGGTGGGTCCTGAGGACTGGAGTTGAGAACCACTGCTCTAGAGAGTGTAACAACTCCTCTTCCGCCGACTGCAGATCTGGAAAAAAGGACGGTAGGACCACATCCTGATTCAGTTGGAATCCTGAAACCACCTTAGGTAAAAAAAAGTGAGGATGCAACACTACCATGTCTTTGTGAATAATCAAATATGGCTCTTTACAAGAAAAAGCTGCTAATTCTCATACCCTTCTAGCCGAGGAAATAGCTACCAAAAAGACCAGTTTCTTTGTCAGAAGAACTAAAGAAGCATGGTGCAATAGTTCAAAGGGTTGTTCTTGTAAAATGGACAAAACCAAATTCAGATCCCATGGGCACACAGGAGGTTTGACTGGCTGATTCAAGCGCAGTGCCCCCTGAACAAAAGCCCGGAACAGGGAATGTGAGGCAAGTGGCCTTTGAAAGAATACTGATAAGGCCGAGATCTGGACCTTGATAGTGCTCAAAGCCAGCCTCATTTCAATGCCTAATTGAAGAAAAGCAAGAATCCTGCTAATGGCATACTTTCTAGGATGCCACCCCCTGGGTTCACACCAGGAAACATATGCCTTCCAGATTCTATAGTAGATGAGCCTGGAGGCCGGCTTAGCCTAGCATTAACCAGAGTGAAAAGGACTGATTCCGAGAGCCCACGGCTTTTTAGAATGTGGGTCTCAGCAGCCAAACAAATTCAGAATTTGTAAGGCAGGATGGAAAATTTGACCTTGTGAGAGTAGATCTGGATGCAGCGGAAGAACCCAAGGTCCTCCCACTGCCATCTTTACGATCTCTGCATACCAAGGTCGTCTGGGCTAAGTCTGGGCCACCAGAATGACCGACTTTGCTTCCCTTTTGACCCTCCGAAGGAACCGCAGAAGAAGCGAAATTGGAGGAAAGGCATAGATCAGAGAGTACTTCCCATGGAATTGTTAAGGCATCTGACCCTTGAGCTAGCAGATCCTTTGTTCTTGAAACAAAGCTGTCCATTTTTTTTGTTGAACCTGGACGCAAACAGGTCTACATCCGGGGTACCCCAAATTTGACATAGGGTCTGAAATATGTCGGGGTGTAGAGACCATTCTCCTGGACACAGCTGCTGGCGGCTTAGAAAATCTGCTTGACAATTTTCTACCCCAGGAATAAAGACCGCTGACAGGCAAGGAATATGCCTTTCGGCCCAGAAAAAAATGTGATTCACCTTCCTTTGGGCATCCAGGCTCCTGGTGCCTCCTTGGTGATTGATGTAAGCCACAGGCCTGGCATTGTTGGACTGTATCCAGACAGGATGACCCTGTAGTCTGAAAGTCCAGACCTTGAGGGCTAGATGAATTGCCCGAATTTCCAGAATGTTGATGGGCAAGAGCCTTTCGGCTTTGGACCATCTTCCCTGGGTGGAAGCTTCTTCCAGAACTGCTCCCCAGCCTATCAGGCTGGCATCTGTGGTTACGCGTTTCCAAGTCACTGGGACAAAGGACTTTCCTTTTAGAAGATTCTTGGTCAGTAACCACCAATTGAGGCTCTGGCACACCCCTGGGGATAGGCACATTGGATGATCCAAGGCTTGAGCCCTCGTGTTCCAGGCAGAGAGGATGCTGCTTTGTAAAGGCCTCGAGTGAAACAAGACATAAGGGACAGCCTCGAAAGAGGTGACCATTTTCCCCAATAGTCTCATATATAGTCCGATGGAGGGATTTCTCCTTGCTGAGACTACTCGGACCAAATCTTTTATGGCCCTGGCTTTTGATCTGGGTAAGAACACTCTGCTTTGGACTGTGAGCGGGAAATATTGGCACATGCAAATATGCATCTTTGATGTCTATTGATGCCAGGAATTCTCCCCCCTGAAGGATGGAGACTACTGAGCGAATAGACTGCATGCGGAAAGGACGAATGTCTAGAAATAGTTTCAGGTCTTTTAACAGATGTTCTAAGTCCAGAAGTAAGGGCCTTCTTTTCTCTGGATCTCTGGAGACTCTTGACCTTAGAAAATGAGATGGCGGAAGCTCCCGGAACTCTAGCTTGTAGCCCAGAGACACCGTGGAGGCTACCCATCTGTCCTGAATCTCTTTCTGCCAGGCGCCTGCAAACTGCAGCAGCCTTCCCCCCACTCGTCCGAGCGGGGGTGCTCCCTCAAAGGGAGGCTTTGGGGTTCTGTTTACCAGATCTTGGACCCCAAGGTTTCTTTTGCCTTCGGGCTTGACTTTGGACCTTTCCCCTAGTATTTGATTGGGGAGGCCGTCGCCACTGCCTGGAGGATGAGGCTCCAGGGGCTGGGGACAGAGAACATATAAATGAAGGATGCTTACTCTTCCTTTTGACCGGTAACATGGTTTTACCCCCGAGCAGAATGCAGAACTCTGCTGAGCAGAATCCATAATGGCATCAACTATAAAGCACAAGGCTTTAGAAAGGTCTGCATAAAACTCGGCCTCCTCATTTGTTCCATGAGGAACTGGTACATGCCAATTGTTGCGATCGTAGGCTGGTCTACAGCACCCGCCACAGAAAAAGAGGCTTTAAATAAAGTTTCCAGCTTTTTGTCAGTTGGATCCTTAAACCCTTGAGTATTATCCACAGGACAGATCAGGCTCTTATTCACACAAGAAACAGCCGCATCTATGGCTAGGACTCCCCATTTCTTGATGAAACTTTCCTCCACTGGATAAAGCATAGAAAACCTTTTAGGAGGAGAAAATAGTTTATCTGGGTGACCCCAGTGCTCATACAACAATTCTTTAAGTAAAGGATGAGTTGGGAAGGTGCACTCAGCCTGTGGGGATTTCCTGGACCCCAGGTAGGATTACCCAGAGGGTAATCTGTATGTGGAACGCACCAATTCAGTATAGTATTGTACCTGCGCTTTGAGGGCCTGGGAGGTAGAAGAGAGATTCTCCTCTTCCCCTGATTCGTCCGACTGCACCTGATCCCTATCCTCAGATAGGGATATTTCCTCATTATCAGAATGCTCATCCGATAGGGAACCCAAAGCAGAGAGAGGGGATCTACCCCTTTTTCTGCTATTTTTTAAGGAAGTTGTGAAAAAGGTAGTTATCCTTCCTTCTAAACCATCCAATGCAGCCTTTAAAGCATCTTCTGTGACTTAAACAGGGACTGAAACATTGGGAGAGGCTGCAAAACCTGACAGGGGAACAGACTCATCCTGTGAGGCTGCCTCCAGTATTGCAGGGGGGATGGTATCCTGCAGGCATGTCCAGAACCCCTAGATGTAGGCGGTGATTTTCTGGTGCCTCTTTTACCTCCCCCAGAAGCCCTCTTACGAGGAGACATAGCTGCAAAGCAGAGGTACTAGTGTAAAGTGCAATCACTGTTGTGCTATAGTCTTACAATATAAACATTAGCTACAAACTGCACAACCTGATGTCGAGTGGGTGTTTTAGTTTTGCCAGGATCTGATCCACTAGGATGCTTACTGCCCACACCTTTGTGTCCCCCCGCTTACAGGAGCTCTTGTGCCTTGGGCTTTAAAAAACGTCCGCCTTGCACCTGCAAACTGGCGCACCGTGCACGGCGCTGCAACCACGCCCCCTCCTTTCCCGCCAACCCTGCCGTAAAAGCGAGCGCGTGTAGGACCATCATGGCGGTGGCTGGGGTGAGGGGGGAGAAAGGAGACCCCCAGAGGACTGCGTGGGACCCCCGGACTGCGTGGGATCCCCCCTTTCAGTTTATGTGGCAGAGCCTGCAGCGGCTTCACAGACTAGGTTCACTGAGCGTGTATCCTGGAAGGCATGTAAGTATACACCAGGTATGTCTCTTACTCCCTCTAGTGGCGGAAACCAGGTAAGAGATACAAACTACTCACAGAAGATAATCCATAATGTGTAAACTTTAGGATTGTCTTCACTTACCTTATCCCCGCCACAGGAACTGTTGAGAACAGACAGATTCCAGCCTTCACCCATCACGGCGGGTAGCCTTGTGCCAACCTTCAGGGTTTTGGGTTCCTACTCACAGGATCCTCTTCCCTGGACCTGTAGAAGACTCTGCCAGAAACTGCCAGAAACTTTTCGTGCCACTGTTATATTAGTACACATGGATCCCAGAGCCCAGACCTCCAAGAAGAACCATTACAGGCAAAACTTTGTTTCTTCTTATCACGAGGCCCGGGTACCATCCATCTTAGGCATTTTAGTATTGGCCCGAGGTATGGATCCAGTTGTAAAGCTCCTAGGTCTTTGCAGAGAGCATCAAACAGAGCTTTCTTCTTAGCACATCTTCAGTGTGACCAACCACTATAGACACTGGCAAAAAAACTGAGGTACTCTCCATATGGGAGGGGTTATATAGGGGAGGAACTCACCTTGTAATTAGGGTTACCAGTGTCCAATCACCTAAAGGTACTATCTAACCCACTAAGTAATTACCAAGCCTCTGTGTCCCGTCATGTATGAACAAGAAAAATGGTTGTAGAATGAATCATTTGGGCTTCCATTATTTCTTATGGGGAAATTCGTTTTGATATACAAGTGCTTTAGATCACAAGCATTTTTCCAGAACGAATTTTGCTCGCAATCCAATATTTTACTGTATGCTTGATAAACACTATTCCTCAAGTTGGACAGCCCTGCAGTATTTGCAATTACTTCATTCATAGTATACATTGCTACCAATTTTATTTAAATCATGAATTTGCACTGTGGTTCTTTGATTATATAATGATGTACAAAAAAATCTGTTGTTGGAAATAATGATATAATCATATTTGGGATTTCCAAATCAAACAGGAGCATTGATGGAATAGGCCACAATCCAGAATTATTATTATGGATAATGATGCTGTGATTATCCATTAAAGAGGGATAGATACTTGTAGGCATGTTAACATTCCCATCCATCAGTATTTCATTTCTCTACCCGTGGAGAGGCTGTTAACACTCTACAGTCATCATAAATGCTTATTTGCTCACTCAGAATCTTAAGGAATTGAATGATTTCTGTTTAAAAGCACAATAGCAATTGTAAAGGTGATATTTCAATAGAGTTTGTTGAAGTGATTTCCAACTCCAGGAGCAGACATTGTACATTTAATACAATGGCTAAGAAGAAAACATACCCACAGAGTTTTATCAATTTCTTATTTATTAATTTTGGCGCATGCCCAACGCAAAAGAATGTAGCCCTTTTTATTTTCTTGTTAAAGACTCTTGCAGCTAATATGATCCTGGCGCTTAATATTGTGCAGAATACAAAGACTCCCTGATGCAGGTAACCCAGCAGGAAAGGCAACTCCGAAATGTCAGCTCAACACTTCAGTGCTGCAACTGCAAATTTAAACATCTGGTTCCAGCATGACTGTGTTATATTAAATGTACATTGTGTTGGTAGATACTAGTGACACAAAGAATGGTGACTGAGAACTTTTCATACATTTTACAAAACATGTGCATAATACACTGCTATTTTATCAACATGCTCCAGATAATCTGGACTCCCTAGGACACTTTTAAAGGAATTTATGGTTGCTGCAATATGCTTAGATATACATGAAAAAGATCAGCTTGCTGTAAATAATCTTATCAATATGTGCATATGTTGTAAAAATGTTTCTATATATATATGAGTTGTAAATATACACTATATTACCAAAAGTATTCGAACGCCTGCCTTTACACACACACACATGAACTTTAATGGCATCCCAGTCTTAAGCCTCTTACACAATATTGGATTTTAGGCAGGGAATTGTGTGATGACAGATTGTTTGTCTAAAATCAGACCGTTAGTACACTCCTTCAGATAATTGTTGTCCAACTTTCAGCCAACAAAAGTCTGATGCTTGGTCTGCCGAAAATCCAATCATGTATATGAGGCTTTAGTCTGTAGGGTTCAATTTTGAGGTGGCCCACCCTTTGCAGCTATAACAGCTGTCCACAAGGTTTAGGAGTGTGTCTATGGGAATGTTTGACCATTCTTCCAGAAGCGTATTTGTGAGGTCAGGCACTGATGTTGAACGAGAAGGTCTGAATTGCAGTCTCTGCTCTAATTGATCCCAAAGGTGTTCTATCAGGTTAAGGTCAGGACTCTGTGCAGGCCAGTCAAGTTTTTTCACCCCAAACTCGCTCATTCATGTCCTTATGGACCTTGCTTTGTGCACTGGTGCACAGTCATGCTGGAACAGGAAGGGGCCATCCCCAAACTGTTCCCACAAAGTTGGGAGCATGAAATCATCCAAAATGTCTTGGTATGCTGACGCCTTAAAGCCTCGTACACACGATCGGATTTTCCGACAGGAAATGTGTAATGACAGGCTGTTGGTGGAAAATCCGACCGTTTGATTGCTCCATCGGACAATTGTTGTTGGCTTTTCCGCGGACAAATGTTGGATAGCAGGTTTTAAAATTTTCCACGGACAAATGTCTGTTGTCGGATTTTCCAAGCGTGTGTACACAAGTCCGTCAGACAAATGTCAAAAGTACAAACATGCATGCTCGGAAGCAAGGACGAGCTAGAAGCGGTCGGTCTTGTAAACTAGCATTCATAATGGAGAATTAACATTCGTGACCTGGCAAATTATGAAATCCTGAAATGCAGCGCACAATTCTCCTATTCTTTAATGGGATTTTAATGAAGCTGCTTTGCTGGTGATACTGATGGAGTGATGGAGTAACTACTTGTCAAAGGCTTTTTTTTTCTAGTGATATCAAGAATAATATTATTATGCTTTTTTTTTATTATTATTATTTGGGCAAGTTACTACAACACCATTATCCCGTAGTTTTTAAGATCAAAGATACAACTATGTTGGTGTCCCTTGTCAATTTTACATTGACATTACATTTTTTTTAATGTTACTGCCTACTCCCAAACTGTCATTTGAAGTAAGACACATAGCCAAGTATTATTCTCCACAATTTTTTATTGTCCATTAAAAAAAGAAAATAAATACAATTAGACATGCTATCTGCAAATAGAACTTAACCAAAAAGTACATTCTGTGTATCCAAATATAGAAAATATACCAAATCAAATCATTATTATTCAACCAAAAAATAAAATAAAAGCCTCATGCATGTGTCCTGCTTCTTAATATAGGGGGTCAACAATGCCAAGAGTTGATGAAAGCAGGGGTCCGTCATCCGGAGATAATTCCAAAAATCATCTGGATTATTCTCCTGGAGCTCCCGCAGCAAAGGCATATGACATAATTGGTCACGATTAATAAAGCAACCAATTTTTGGTCCTAGAACTCCTCCTCCTGTTCCTGGACTGGACTTGGGTCAAAGCAATAACTCCAAGGCCAATAATAAATAACACGTTATCTCCTCCGATTCCGCAACATGTCTTTTTGACGAATGGCCATTCAGAAACGAACTGAAAAGTGTGAAATGAAAAGCGCAAAATGAAAAGCGCGAATCAACACTCACCAAACTTCTACTAACACGCAATTAGCAGAAGGAGCCCAAAGGGTGGCGCTAAAGAGCCGAAAAACCATGTAGTATGTCAGTACATTCATGTTTATTGACCAACAATTTCTTGGTGTTTGTATACAAGACAAAATCCAGGCACACACCTTCGGACAAAAGTCCGAGGTTTTGTCTGCGGAAAATCTGATCGTGTGTACGAGGCTTAAAAGTTCCCTACACTGGAACTAAGGGGCCAAGCCCAACCCCTGAAAAGCAACCCCACACCATAATCTCCCCTGCACCAAATGATTTGGACCAGTGCACAAAGCAAGGTCCATAAAGACATGGATGAGCGAGTTTGGGGTGGAGGAACTTGACTGGCCTGCACAGAGTCCTGACCTCAACCTGATAGAACACCTTTGCAAGCCAGGCCTTCTCGTCCACATCAGTGCCTGACCTCACAAATGCGCTTCTGGAAAAATGGTCAAACATTCCCATAGACACGCTCCTAAACCTTGTGGACAGCCTTTCCAGAAGAGTTGAAGCTGTTATAACTGCAAAGGGTGGGCCAACTCAATATTGAACCCTGCGGACTTAGCTTGGGATGCCATTAACTTTCATATGCGTGTAAAGGCATGTGTCTCAATAATTTTGGTAATATAGTGTATGTAAAAACAAGATTATAGGGGGGTAGTTATTTTGCTCATTATATGCACAGCCTCTGTTTCCTGCTTTGCAGTGCTACACAGAAATGTTGTTTTACTGCTCTCACAATGCAATCTGGCCATAAACGTGGCAAATAGTTAAAGGAAATAACATTTATTCCTAATTTTTTGGTCAAATTTGAAACAGTCGATGACATAAAATGGTGGTTTATTATTAACCTCAAAGAAATCTGATTGAAATTCCCCCCGATCGATTGTTGAAGACCAAGTTGACATTTCGATTACACAGTTGACCCAATTCCAGTGGTCTATCGAACTGGTAGCGAGTAGATTGCTTAGTTTCTGATCATTGTGATCCTATTAGCAATCTCTGGCTGATTGAAAACTGTTAAAAATTGAATTAAAACTGTCATGTGTATGGCCAGCTTCAAGTGGCCCTTTGACCACAGGATCACCTACAAACAAATAACAGACCTGAAAAAAAGTTATCTGAATGGTAACTTAATTTCATGCGCGGCCCTTTGGGCTGCAATTAAGGGGGCCTCCACTGCTCTATTTCCATCTTTCCATTGGCCTGTGTTTTAAAACCCAGCAGCTTTAGTGCTCCCTGGTTGTTGTTCCTGATGTTCCACACTTCTGGGTGTATGAACACCTGCTCCTCTTGCTGCATGCAGTTCTTTCTCCCACCAGCCTGAACATCATTACCGGTTGTACAAGCCAGCAGGAGGAACCATTGCGTGCAACAGAGGGAGCAGGTATTAGACCTATCAAACTACCGGTTGGAGAGCAGGGAAACGCCAGCTTTTCAAGAGAGGGCCACCAGAATTGTAACTTAAATGCTGCTTCTTTTACAGGGCTGGTGTCTTTTGTAAATGACTCTGTGTGTTCTAAGTTTTATCTCAATAGTTGTTAGGGAAGGTTATTTTAGTGGCTATAATAAGCTCTCTTTATTGTGGTCATAAATTACTATGCCTTATGATGTACCTAAGTGTATCATAAAACAGTAAAACCTTTTTTCATTATTTTTTTTTCTTTAAAGAATAATGTACACAAAAGTGAAATTTTATAAAAGATGGCAATGGTCCTGGTCTCGGCATGGTGGCGTGAGGACGCATCTTAACAGAGCCTGCGGGTTCCCTGCAGCTAACCACTGTTAACTTAACACACATTACATTACCGGCACCCAACAGGTCCCTCGGATGTCCAGGAAGCTTGACCGATACCCCGCTGCCTCAGCCTACACCCTGGATTGCTTTCTGCGGCCGCAACAGCCGCAGCTCCCAAGATGGCGCCAGCCTGCTCTGCAGCCTCGATCACAACAGGGGATTCCACAGTGCCTGATCTCCCGCAACAGCGGCCAGACGACCAGACAATGCCACCTTTCTCACCCCCCAGTGATCATTCTCCCTGCCTACGCAGATCGCTGACGGGCTCTGCAGACATGGAGGAGGAACTGCTCAGCTTGGAAAACACTGCCTCTTCACCAGCTCCCACACCACCCAGCGCTCTTGCTTCAGCACAAAGCACACTGCAGAGCTAGGACTGATGCCTCCACACCAGGTCACAGTGAGTACCCTCGGTAGCCCACCTCGGTCCCTTGGCCTCCATCTCACCCCCAACTCTGAGCATAGGTTATGGGCATTTCTACAGCAGCTCCCCACTAGAGCAGACTTTGAGTCCCTTGTCCAGAGAATGGAGACTGCTTTGAAGGGTGAACTACAGACTCTCAAACAGGAAGTATCTGAACTGGACACCCAGTTGCTGCAGTGGAGCAGAAACAGGGTGCAATGTCTCAGTCTGTGCAAACCTTACAATCCTCTAACTCTGATTTCAATGGTCAAGTTGTCCAACTGCACTTACTCTTTGATGACCTGGAGAATCTCAGTCGCCGGCAGAATATACGGTTGGGGGGGGTTCCCAGAATTTGTCCCACATTCAGAACTGCGTTTGACAGTGGCCAATGTTTTTATGTGGACCGCATGCCAGACTCTAAGGTCTTCATTGACAGAGTCCACAGAACCCTGGGCCCAAGATCAGATTCATCAGACAGACCCAGGGATGTCCTTTGCTGCTTACACTCTCTTATCCTCAAGGAGGACATACTACAGCGGGCTTGGAGGGTGGGAGTCCTGGAGTTTGATGGCGCAGCTGTCCACCTTTTAACGGATGTTTCCAGGAAAACTCTTCTCATGCGGCGGTCCCTCAAACCACTCCTGGATGCTCTGAGTGAAAAGGGTCTTGCCTACAAGTGTGGCCATCCATTCCATCTCATCGTCCGCAAAGGAACAGATACCTGCCCCTTACATCACACTTCAGAACTACCAGACCTGTTTATCTTTGCTGAGATAGATCCGATTCCAATACCTAACTGCCTTATAGTGCTCGTCTCTGGAGATCCCCGGTGTCAGGTCCCCCGAGGCAGACCACAAAGGGCCCGTTACCATCGCCATGGTCAGGGAGCAGGTGCGTAACTAGAAATCACAGGGCCCCATAGCAAAGTGTTGTATGGGCCCCCCCTGCCAACACCCCCCCCACACAAAAAAATGTTGGGGCTTAAATTAAATAGTGGGTGTGGCTCAAAGGGGGTGTGGCTCGAGTCTGAGATGAATGAGGGATGGAGGAAAGAAAGAAAGAAAGAAAGAGAGAGAGAGAGAAAGAGAGAGAGAGAGAGAGAGAGAAAGAAAGAACAACAGGCACAGATCCTACACCACAATAGCAATATATGTATTCCAGAAAGTTTAACAGTCAACATATAAAGATACTCCAAACACCTGGTGTTGGCGCTTCAATCACCCTCACCTGTGCCCAATGCAGTGTGACCAGTGCCCAATGTGGCCTATGTGTTCCCAATGCAGCGTGGCCTGCATGTGCCCAAAACAGCCTCACCTGTGCCCAATACTGCCTCACCTGTGGAAAATCTAATGAAAGCAATCAATTTTATTAAAATTTGCATACAATAATCAAAAAAGGTAAAAGCATCACATATGTGCATCTGTATTTATGTGCAATGAGCCCTTGTGCTTCTACGCGTTTCGCCGTTAGGCTTCTTCAGGACACGACCAAGGTTCAAAGGCGCAACAGATAAGAGAATATGTTTCTCTATCTGGAATGTAATACAAAGCAATTAAAAACATGACTAATACATAAACAAACGTGGTTTAAAACAGAATCATGTGCTAGACACCTGCGGACATATAGATCAAGGACAGTCAGAAATATAGGTACCTTAGTATGAGATACATTGCTGATCTGTCAACCTGTCCCGAGCTTAGAGCATTAGACCAATGCTGATTCCACCCTTTCCTTTACAGGGGGTTCTCTACTGCAAGTTTCAGTAGTGGAATGGCATGCCTTGGTTTGCTGACAAGAGAAGGCCTCCCTTATGCTATAAAGAGTTAATATAGATTGTTTTTGCTTTTTGAGTTGTTTGTTAAATTGCATTCTATGTTCCTTGATGTTAAATTTCACTGACCAATGCTTTCATAGCTTTGCTCCCTGAGTGCATTAGGTTGGACTGTGGATTTTACAACCACACCCTCTACCCCATGACAGGGCCAGCGGCTGTATATCCCCATATTCGGGGGACTTTTCTGTCACACTGCCCCGGGCTTAGAGCACTAGACCAGTGCCGACTTCGCCCTCTCCTTTAAGGGGGATTTTTCAATATTCAATTTATTACCAATGTATTTATTCTGTGGTTTGCTTGTCAGTCTACATTTATTACCTTACATTTTAGGCAATGCCGGTGCTCCAACATTGGTCAATGTTGGCTGCGGGGACCCCAATGGTTGGGCCTCTGTGCCTTTCCGTGCCTTACTACTCCCCACACTAGGTATACTCTGCCCTGGTGGCAGTAGCTCTTCTCCGCAGAGTTTCTATCTCTCTCTAGACTCTTCCTTCTCTTTACTTTTTCTCTCATTTTCTAAACTCCCCCCCTCCCCCCCTTTTTTTTTCACTGCCCCACACCCCAGGAGTGGGCAGCGGCAGAAGCGGAATCTTTGGCAGTATGTCTGTCAAGATCCTCTCTTGGAACGTAAAGGGGCTGAATTACCCAGAGAAGCTCACTAGCTGTCTAGCCGAGCTCTGGAGACAGAGTGCACATTGCATTTGTCCAAGAGACTCATTTCAGGGCAGACAAGATACTCAGACTTTCCAACAAATACTTTCCGATGGACTACCATAGTACGTCCTCAACCCCTAAATCTAAAGGGACGAGTTTTCTCATATCCAAATCCCTTCCATGGCAACTCCTTCATGAGTACCATGATCAGGAGGGCAGATTCCTGCTTCTGAAGGGTAAAATTTGTTCTCAGACCTTCACTCTTGCGAACATTTATCTCCCAAATTCCAATCCGCTCCCAACCCTCGAGACCTTTTTATCTACCCTTGACCCTTTTCTCGAGGGAACCCTTGTCTTTGGAGGGGACTTCAACTTGACCTTGGACCCACACAGGGATTCTTCCTCAAACTTATCCTCTCTACCCCGGGGAGCCTGACTTCACCTTAAAAACCTTTTGCACTCCCATCAATTGGTCGATATATGGAGAATATTTCATCCGCAGGAGCGGGATTATACCTTTTATTCAAATATACAGGGCTCTTATTTCAGAATTGATTTTTTTTTCTAAAACATTTGGCAATACCTCTGGTCACCAAGACAGACATCGGTTACATCACACTCTCTGACCATGCCCCAATCACTCTGGAGCTTGCTCTCTCCCAAGCTTCCCTCAAGACTTCCATCCGGCGACTCAATGAGGCCCTCTTGAATGACCCTGAAATTGCGGCAGATATCTGTAAGGAACTTACCTTATATTTCTCTGCTAATGTAGGCTCTGTGGAAAATCCAATCTCTGTGTGGTCCACACACAAATGCTATTTTAGGGGAATCATGCTTAAACATGGTCATGCAGCCAAGAAACGTTGCCTCAAAACCTTGTCCGACCTTCTAGCTTTACTCCATTCCTTAAAATGTCAACACAAGTCCACACCAGATCGTATGATTGAATCAGAACTGACTAGGCTCTGAGAGGCCATAAGGCAGTGGTTCTCAACTCCTGTCCTCAGGACCCACTAACAGGCCAGGTTTGCAAGATAACTGAAATACATCACAGGTGATGTAATTTGCTGCTCAGTGATTGCCGTATTCTAGTCTGCATCTCCCCTAGGTAATACTTAAAATCTGGCCTGTTGGTGGGTCCTGAGGACTGGAGTTGAGAACCACTGCCATAAAGGATCATTCCCTATATGAAGCGAAACATGTTCTGTTAAAGGCCTGTCGTTCTTTTTATGAATATCAAGATAAGTGTGGCCCTCTACTAAATAATGCTTTACGCAACAAGCGATCACAGACATATGTACCAGCTTTACTTTCGTCGTCTGGTTCTAAAGTTCACTCTTCTCCGGAGCTGGCGAAAAGCTTCCGTGACTTTTACTCTAAACCCTATAACTTAGACCAACCTCCCACTTCCAATTTATTGTCCCGGAGCCCCTCGGACATCTGCAACTATCTTAGGGAATCCAATCTCCCTACGCTGACTACGGAAGAGCGTGCGGACCTTTCTAAGCCCATTACAGTAGAAGAATTAGCTTTGGCCATAACTACCACTCAGTCTGGTAAGGCTCTCGGTGCCAACGGATTCACCTTCCCTTACTATAAAAAGTACCGGGATTCCTTGGCACCTCACTTTATCACGGCTTTTAACGCTCTCTTAAATGGACACGGATTCCCTGCGGACATGCAACGTGCATCCATTTTAGTGATCCCTAAACCGGGTAAGGACCCGTTGCTATAGGTCTATTTCTCTTCTAAACTGTGATATGAAACTATTCACCAAAATCCTGGCTTCTAGGATGAATGTCTTGTTACAACGCTTAAATGCAACAGATCAAGTCGGTTTTATTCAAAATAGGGAGGCTAGGGACAACACTATTCGGACACTGAACATCATAGACACAGCAAAACGCTCCCGTGTTCCCCATTTACTCCTGTCCACAGATGCCGAGAAGGCTTTTGACAGGGTGGACTGGGCCTTTCCCCAAGAGACACTCAAATTTGTGGGAATACCAGACCCCATCCTGTCATAAATTTCAAAATGGTGCAAAATGCATACTGTTTCTATGCACTGCAACTGAGCTGTGGTGCATAGAAATTAATGAAATGTATTTGCATAAAGAACTATTTACGATCATCTTTGGGTCAAGAAAGACCTAACAGTTTAGCTTTACTTCCTATTGAGTCAGAACTTTTAAATACTTTGTCCTACAAAGATATTATCGATGAGTTTGCCAAAAAAAAAAGTTAGAACTAAAAAAATTTTAGGGAGTTTCTTACTACTATAATCTTTAAAAGGCATTTTCTGCATTACAGAGTATTTTCAGTCTGTACAATTAAAGCCAGTTATTTTCAGTGTTTTCGTGTGTGGAGATATGTTTTTAATTGCTCTATTGTAGCAGTCATCGATAAAGGACGAGAATGGTGGTGTGTGTGCGTGTGTGTGTGCGTGTGTGCGTGTGTGTGTGGGGGGGGGCGGCATTGAAGGACTCGGCCTTGGGGCGGCAAAGGGAGTAAATCCGGGCCTGATAGTAGCTTGTCTAAGTCCAAGGTCAACTTACAAAAAACAGAGGCCTTAAATATCTCCTTAGCAGATGCTACCAGAGCGAGCTTTCACCCTTATTTTCCGTTCAAATGGGCTGTCAGCTCGATTCAATATCTGGGAATGAGAATTCCTGCAAACCTAAATGACATTCTCCCCCTCAACCTTTCCTGTCAACGCTAACCGCTGACCTTAAAAAGTGGGACTCTTTGGCCTTTTCTTGGCCTTGGCTGCTGCAACATACTTAAGATGAACGTGATGCTCAGACTCCTGCACTTTTTGCAGGCACTGCCAGTTAAAATACCTCAGACCTTTTTTCATGCGGTACGGTCGGTATTTATCAAATTCATTTGGCGAGGTAAACATCCACGCCTTGGTAGAGCGTTACTGGAAAAAGGTTTTATTCGTCCTTCCTCATCACCGGCTGGAGCTGGCATCTTCTTTGTAGAAAAAAAAGACGGCTCTCTCAGACCCTGCATTGACTACAGAGAATTAAATAAAATTAACACTAAAAATCGGTACCCGCTCCCTCTTATCCCAGAGTTGTTTCAACGCTTCCGATCTGCCAGAGTCTTCTCCAAGTTAGATCTTCACGGGGCCTACAATCTCATTCGGATCCGGGCTGGCGATAACTGGAAGACCGCCTTTAGGTCCAGGTTTGGGCATTATGAGTACCTGCTGATGCCGTTTGGGCTCTGCAATGCCCCGACTACTTTCCAGCACCTGGTAAACAACATCTTTCGGGAATACTTTGATGACTTTCTAGTCGTTTACCTGGATGATATTCTTATTTTTTCTGCCACTATTGAGCTACACCAAGTACATGTTAAACTGGTCCTTGCAATCCTTAGGAAACACAAATTGTATCTCAAGGCAGAAAAATGTGAGTTTGAAAAGTCAATGGTTCAGTCGCAATGGACCCTCAAAAGGTCAAGGCAATCGAGGAGTGGCCGGCTCCAGTGGATAAAAAAGGAGTACAGCGATTCATAGGGTTCTCAAATTTCTATCGGAGATTTAATCGCTGGCTTCTCAGCTATTGTAGCACCCATCACCCAGCTCACATGCCAACGTAGCCGGTTTCTGTGGTCCTCGGAAGCTCAGGAAGCTTTTACCAAATTAAAAGCCCTATTTTCTTCCGCACCAATCTTACGGCATCCTGATCCAGCCCTGCCATTTGTACTAGAAGTTGATGCCTCTGAAATGGCCACTGGAGCCATTCTCTCTCAATGGCAGGGTCCCAAGGCCCTTCTGCTTCCTGTAGCTTTTGCTTCCCGGAAGTTAAGCGCACCTGAGAAAAATTACGATGTTGGCGATAGAGAATTGTTGACCATCATGTTTGCTCTAGAAGATTGGAGGTATTTCAGGACAGCCAAACGTTTAAGACCCAGACAGGCCCGGTGGGCCCTTCTCTTTTCCAGATTTAATTTCCACATTTGATACAGACCCGACTCAAAAAATGGTAAAGCAGATGCACTATTCTGGATGTTCCACAAAACCTCTCAAGAAGTTGAAACTAGCACCATTCTGTCTCCACAAAATTTTTGTATGATCACGCAAACTGACCTGTTGACCGCCATTAAATCTGCATCCAGTCACCTTCCTGACCCTGAAATGTCCTCTTTGGAGAAACATGATGACCTTCTCTTGGCCCGGGGAAAAATCTTTGTCCTGCTGGAAGTAAGACCTCTAATCCTAAAAACATTTCACGACCACAAACTGCCAAGCTACTTTGGAACACTAAAGACTGTTGAACTAGTTTCCCTTCCTTTTGGTGGCCGGGCTGGAGACAGGACTATAAAAATGATGTTGCTTCCTGCATTCCATGCCAGCGCAGTAAAGGGTCAAACACAAAGTCTTGGAGTCTACTAAAACTGCTACCCATCCCTGAACGACCATGGGCAGACATTTCCATAGATTTCATCGTGGATTTACCGCCCTCAGGGGGGTTCACCACTATCCTTGTCATCATTGATCGTCTTTCTAAAATGGCACATTTCCTGCCCATGGTGGGTACTCCCTCTGCTTCAGCTACAGCTGATATTTTCTTCAAAGAAGTTATTAGACTTCATGGCGTTCCTGTCAGTATCACCTCAGCCAGAGGTGTCCAGTTTACATCCAAGTTTTGGAAGGAACTCTGTAAATCCTTGGAAGTAAAGGTTTGTCTCTCCTGTGCATACCACCCTCAGAGCAATGGTCAGACGGAGAGAAGGAACCAAACCCTGGAGCAGTATCGCCGCTGCTTTTGTTCCGATTCCCAAGATGACTGGTCCACTCTCCTACCATACACCGAGTTTGCGTACAATATATCCATTCATTCTGCCACTAATCAGACACCTTTTTGGTCAAGTTTTGTTTTTCATCCTTCTTTTCTCCCAAATTCTCTTCCTGAGATATCTGTCCCTGCGGTACAAGACCGTGTAGCCTCCATCCAGCTGAACTTTTGGAGAATTCAGGAAGCTATGCAAAAGGCCCAGGATGACTACAGCAAGTACTACAATAAAGGAAGGAAGGAGAATCCAGTCTTCAAGGTGGGTGAAGAAGTATGGCTGTCAGCCGTTAACCTTAGATTGCCAGTTCCAGCATGGAAATTAGGGCCAAAATTCATAGGCCCCTTCAAGATCAAAAGGATGATCAATCCTGTAGCTTTTAAATTAGCCTTACCTAACTCGTGCAAGGTATATCCAGTATTTCACGCATCCCTTCTGAAGCCTGTTGTCTCTAGTCCTTTCCCAGGCAGAGAAGAACCACCTCCCCCACCAGTCCTAGTTAACGGAGAAGACGAATTTGAAGTGGAAAGTATACTGAGTTGCAGAAAAAGGGGAAGACAGCTGCAGTATTTAATTAAGTGGAAGGGGAATCCCCCTGAGAACAACTCCTGGGAACCTTCCAAAAATTTGCATGCCCCACGTTTGGTCCAGGCCTTTCATCAGGAACATCCAGAATTGATGTCCAGATTGGGTGTCCAGAGGCCACCCCTCAGGGGGGGGGCACTGTCAGGAGAATGTTGCTTCCAGGCACTTCGGCCGTGTTCCTGCGTGCATGCGCGGCGTTGTTTGATGCTTGATTACCCGCTGTGACCCGGATTGACCTCGACTCTTCTTCTCTTCTCCTGGACCTGACCCCTGGCTTGTTATACGGATTCCGCTCCTCTCCTGTGTTTGACCCTCTGCCTGTGACCCGGATCTGCTTACTGTCCTCTTGCCCTTGAACCTCTGCTTGTGACCTGGACTTTCCTTGTGTCTCCCTGACACCTCACCTCAGCATGTGTTTGAAATACTGATCCTGTGTGTTTGACCCTCAGCCTGGTTCTGGACTATCTTGTGCCCCGCTCCAGTAAATCATCCCATCTGCCAGTCTCTGCACAGCTGCTCATCCCTGCAAGGACTACACGCAAGTTACCACCTGCCTTCTGGGTAGCCTGTGCCTCTTTGTGCCATCCACTCCCTGTCTCACCTCCAGGGGGTGGACTGCGCTTAGTCGCAAGGGTAACCCGCTCTCGGCATTTCGGCCTCGGTGAGTACATCATAAGCTCCATTCTTTTGAGGAGCTTTGTCTGGGAGAGGGCCCGTTCCGTAGTTCCTTATCAACCTCGTATAAATCTTTGTTGGATCTCCATGCCACTGAAGACCCTCTGTTCTTAGCAAAATGGGAGAGAGACTTGCAAGTTACCTATTACTGAACCCCAAAAGGAGAAAATACTTTTTTTTGCACAGAAATCCTCCCTTTGCAGTAGGTACCAGGAAACCATGTACAAAATTATGACGCATTGGTATAGAACGCCATCAGGTCTGGCAAAGATATTCCCTCTTCAGATGGATCATTGCTGGCATTGTGGCCTCCAATCGGGTACCCTTCTACATATTTTTTGGGAGTGTCCTACGCTTGCCACTTTCTGGCAACCAGTGCTTAAGCTCATACATAAGTTCAAAGACATTTCATTACAAGATAACCTAGCTGCGGTCCTGCTTAGCCTCACCCCATTGTCAAGGAAACGTTACCACAAATCCATTCTCAAACACCTGCTTAATGCTGCATAGGCTTGCATTCCGCCTCTGTGGAAGCAACAGTCAGCCCGAACGATGGCCCAGTGGTTCTCAAGAGTGAAGGACATAGAGCAGATGGAGGATCTGACCGTGGCTTTGCGGGATAAGTCAGAGGAACACAAGTCCAGATGGCTTCACTGGGACCTCTTCTGCTTCTCTGAATTCCTCCAATATACCTAATTAAGATTCTTCGTCAGAGGTTCCCACTGCCTGACTCACACTGTTGATGCCTTCTCCTGGAAGGTGACCCCTCCATACCTCCACCACCCCTCCTTTTTATTCCTCCCTTCTTACCTCTCCCCCTCACTCTTTCTTCTTCTGCTTCTTTTCTAATTCTTTTAAAATAAATAGATGAAAGTATGGTGTGTACAGGATAGCATTCTCTACCCCATTTTAAACTTCCCTCTATGACGTGATGTTTTTCCTGGAAATTTAGGAATATCCCCCCTCGGACAGGCTTGTCTTCGATACAGCCTTCTTGAGAGGTTTCATACATGTAGATAAGAATGTCTTGTATTTCTTATTGCCTTCAATACTTGTTTCGACCTTTCATAATACAGTACGGTTGTACCTCACAAACTTGACATTGATTGTTTGTTTGTTCTGAGAAGTTGTCTTTTTATTGTACCTGTGACACAAATAAAATAAATAAATAAATAAAAGATGGCAAAACAATGCACAGTCGGGCACATCACCTAAATATTGATTGGCACAGTACATTTGCTGCTCAGAGTAATTTGTAAAGCAGATTATCTGCCACTTTTAAAATAAATAGAGAAACATGGAAGCTACCATACCTGGCGTATCCTGCAAATGCTATTTGCTTGGCTACCATGGTTACCTTCGTACTTTAATACTTTGAGCTGTTTTGTAGCCCTATGTTACCACTTAGGTCGTATTTATATTTCCATGTTATGCCATGCGTAAACAGGCATTAGGGCAGCCCATTCATTTTGACAATGGATCTTTTTAACAGATCTTTTTTTTTTTCGTTTTTCACTGTACCACAATATACAGATGATTCACATCTCTACCTTGTGATACTCTAAAATGCAGGCCTTGAGTGGCATTCAAAAGGAGGCCATGGTAATGCAAAGTACTACAGTCTTGCTGAATACTTCCTTCACTGGGAACTTTAGAAAATAGTTTCATGCCAGTTATTTTTCAAGGGCTTTTTCTCAGCAGAACGCATGTATTTGAATAGAATAGAAAACACAACACATAAAAACACAGTGCATTGGTGGGAGCAGACTATTAAAAAGTTGAAAAATTGTTTTTCTGATGTGCGTGCATTTAGCCTGTGATGGAAAAAACAAAAATATGGCAGTTTAATCCAGAGGGAAACAAACCCTTATTGAACATTATTTTGTAAATATTCAATGATTAGCAGACAATTGGCAGATATCTGCATCTTCTTAGTGTGTAGATAAAACGCTTTAAACCTGGTACATGCAGTGTATCTACTTGTTTGTGGACGGGGCCTCCTTGCCCATGCCCACATGTGGGTACCTCTCCTTTCTTCTTCTGTACGCACTCATCAAAAGTCACTACACACCTTACTCAATGTAAGTTGCATTTAGGAGGGACACTGCTGAGCCAGCACCCTTTCCACCAGTCCAGCATAACTCTGCCACCTCACTCCCAGTGACAGAATGGGGTCCTGCACTGCACCAAGCATGGACCACATGCGTGCATTTGCTTAACTCCTTCCACTCTTCTGTACCGTGTGGCCAGGCACATGAGGTCTTCGTACCACAGATTCGGTCCCAGATACTTTGGGGGAACCAACCACTAGGGAGGGAAGCGATATATTAATCCCCCCTCTTGCTACCAGAGGACCTGTCACCTGAGCCTAGTACCACTCTAGGTGAAGGTGAAGAATTAGGTCAATTACAGTTCACTAGGCTATAGCAGCATAGAATGGACCTGCTAAATTAGAGTAAACCTGGTAATCCACAAAATCAGCAATAAGTAATGGCATTAGCAAACAGTAATAGCAATGATACTCAATACTTTGATAACTCCTCTGTAAACAGTAGGCTATAATCACTTTAGTGTGCACGCTATATGAATGGCAGCTATTATTATTATTATACAGAATTTATAAAGCGCCAACAGTTGCGCAGTGCTTTACAACATGAGGGCAGATAGTACAGTTACATTAAATAGAGGAAGAATCAAGGGGCTCTGTTAGTTAGAGCTTACAATCTAAGAGCTATAAATATTTAGGCTCCCTAAAGAGATACCTCTTACTATGGACAATAGGAAAAGTTCTTTTGAGCAGTCTTTAGTCCTTGTTCATCTTTGAGGCCCAGTCTTTACGGTGGTGCACAGTAAATTCTGCATGCAGTAAATAATGCTGCTAGTTAGATGGCCAGTCCAAATGCTCTCTGTCTCTGCTAGAAGCAACAGGGCAATGGCAACAGCATCCTAGAGCAACAGGGGTCCAACTGTTCAGATGACAGCTCACTTCTGGATCTGCCTGTAGAGACTCTGGCCCTCAGCACACACTCACAGGCTTGTGGTAGGTTTATGTGCACACAGGAACAGCAATGTGCACAACTCAGTCTCCTCGCAGCCAAGAGAAAGTTTCTCATTCAGCCTGAGAAAATACAACTCTCCCTCCACTTATACCCGGCTCGCATTGGGAATTTTAGTTCAATGGTCCATAGACTGCCATAGTAAAAATGTTTCCCAGACTTCATCCCCCATGATTCAATGCTGACAACGATCAAGTCTCTTGAGCTCCTCCTGCTTGTCAGCTCTACCTGGTGGATGGAGGTCAGACTGATATTCAGTGGAAACACAGAAAGCACTGCAGCACAGTGTCCTAAATTGCTTTCTTTCTCTAGCAGAGCAACTGGCCATCTCATATCTATTAAAAACCCACAAGATAAGATGAACACCTGCTCACCACAGGGGGTGCCTACAGTGGTCATATTTTATACATTTTTGTACAATGTAAAATCTTTATAACAAAAGGAGTCCTAAGACTCCCTGGCCAATCAGGTCTCAGGACCAGTTTCCTGATTGGCCGGGAGGACAATCAGGAAGACAATAGTGAATATTACCGTAATTTGCGATTGTCATACAACTAGGTGAGCTCAGGGCGCAGTGTTCTGCGCCCAAGACCACCTTTTTTTTAAGCCTATTGGAGCCTTTTTTTTAAGCCTATTGGAGGCTGGAAACATGGATTAGGGGGGCAGCGCCCCTAATGGACAGGCCGCCACTGCTACACCCACTAACCTCAATAACACCTTCTGAAAAGATAAAGTAGGTCATTTTTTCCCACGCAAATTTGCCTGAGCAGCTCAATGAGGTTTCACTTTGGCAACATTTTGCAATTAAATCAATTTGGCCAAAATAACTCATTCTTCGTTGTTACCTCCTGTGCTACTGTATCTCCTCAAATAATTACCAAATTATCCAAATATCAGTAATATGTAAGTAGTCACATTCTCCAAACATGCTGCTGAGCTTGTAAAACTTGTAAAGTTAAAAAAAAAAGAAGAAGAACCCCCCACCCCCTCCCACTGAACTATTCCAATCTAACCAGATTTTTATTTGGCACACAGCCCTACTTCATTTTAAATGCATGAAAAGAATGAATGGGCATCAGGCTAGACTAGGAGTTTTATCAGTATGGGATTGATTGACAGAAGAGCCATCATCTGTCATCTAATATCTATCAGTATCCTATTTTGAACTTCCTGATCATGTTATTTGCTGCAGGCAGTGTCGGCTGGTGCTCCAGCTGGTGGGGGGGCGGCAAAAACAAACCACCCGATACCCCCCAAGGGTGGTACTTATGCGGTCGGGCTCTCAGTCGGCGCTGATGAGAGATGGGCGGCCATCTCCTGAGTTCCGGATCTTCCTGTACATCCTCTTCCCTGCCCGGCCAATACGATCGCTTCTCCTCTTCCTGATTGGCCAGGAGGAGAAGCAGTAAGACAATAGCGAATATTATTTCGCTATTGTCACACAACTGCGTGGGCTCTGTGCCCCGAGCCCACCCTTTTTTGAAGCCAATTAGAGTCTCAGGCTCTAATCGTGTGCTGCAAAAAAAAAAAAAACCCCCATTGAAATACATGCGTCCGGCGCACTGCATGTAGATTAGGGGGCGGGTGCATGGATGGCCGCCACTGGCTGCAGGTTGCTTATCTATGCATACTTCTGTACCCATTGCCAGAAACAGACAGACAAACAGCTTAAGATTGAATATAAAAGAGCTGTCTAATATATGTCAAGGGTTGTAAACTCTTGTGTTTTTTCACCTTAATGCATCTTATGCATTAAGGTAAAAAAAAACTTCTGTTACTGAGCAGCCACCCAGCCCCCCCCCCCCCCCCCCCCGTTTCACTCACCTGAACCCATTCGTTCACACGCCAGAGACACGCACACTCTCTCTGGCTGGGGTCTCAGCTCTTGATTGGATAGATTGATAGCAGTGCAGCCATTGGCTCCCGCTGCTGTCAAACAAATCCAATGATGTAGGTGCTGGGGGGCGGGGCCGAGTCCAGCATTCTGTGTCTATGGACGCAAAAGCGGGATTCAGGAGCGCGCCCGCACAGGTACCCCCAAGGAGAGCGCTTCTCCTAGGTGGTTTCCTGATGCAGGAAGGAGCTACTAGTGTGGCCAGGGGACCTCAGAAGAGGAGGATAAGTGCCACTCTGTGCAAAACAAACTGCACAGTGGAGGTAAGTATGACATGTTTGTTATATAAAAAAAAAAAACTCAAGGGTTTACAACCAATTTAACATTTCACATTTTAATCATTCTTCTTTATTTAACAACTATAAATGCAATAAAATTATGCTCATTACATTATTCATTAGTGTACGATAGCAGAGTGTTTTCAATACAAAGTACCATTTTAATTGGTGTTGAAACATTCTTAAACTGATGTATACAATTGTGCGAAGAATATTCATTACACAGAATGAAAGAGAGAGATACCTAAGCAGTTTTATGCTAATAGTCCAGCCACTATTATGTGAGGAAAACCAGTCTTCGTATAGACAGTCTCCTAGCTCTGAGCGCTCCGAGACATAGTAATGGGGTGCTAACTGAACAAGGATCGCAGATTGATTTTGTACACCATTTTGATGTGCTAGCAACTACATTATGGATCTGAAGTGGTAAATATGATCACTTTGCACAGGGAATGCATTGATGTATGAATCACTCTGCAAAGTCAGATTACATTAGTGGCATGATTTAAAATATTAGGTGTGTTAAATCAAATTGTCTCACATCAAGGCTTGACTTACAGTTAAATATGCTGTGCTGTCAGGAAACCTTCTAACAGCTTTACATGGCTGACATGTACAGCATGTGGCTGTGCACAGTATGAACTGTGCAGGCAGAGATGTAATGTGTGTGTAAGGTGACATTTTTGGTGGGATACAACAGCAGCAGCAGCAGTATAGCAGCTGAATACAAAAAAAGAATCGGATATGTTGCATCTTACCAATCATACTAATGCAGCCATCACATTTAAGAATTGGTAAGCTGCAATATAATAAATGTTTGATTTGGGTTTAATACTGCTTTAAAATTTGCATTATATGTCCACTGAATTTGTATTTACAGAACATATAGTAGGATAAACTATTGGGTTTAAAGTGAACTTTCACTAACCTATCAAGCATAAGTGAATACTGACATCTCACAACATACAGTGGTATTATTTTACTACAAAGCTATACCTTTATCCTTAAAGAAAGCAGTCCTTGATATTCAGTCAAAGGACTTTGCATAGGTTGAAATTAAGTCATCAACCTGCTATAGGCAGGAAGGATCATTTCCTCGGTCATCTATCTCAGTGATCATGTGAAGAGAAAGGAAGGGCGACAGATTAGTATAGCTTAATGGCAACATTAATTTATTGCAGAATCCCTTACATAAAGAGTTTTCTGTGTACAGGGTAGGTGTATTGTGCGAGGCAGGCTAACAGCAATCTGGATGGACTGGTAGAGCCGCGGAGTACAGAGCCGGGACCCGCCATGTGAGATGGAGACCAGCAGCGTCTTCGGCATTCACACATGCCGCTGTCAGAGAACGAGGAACTAACAGAGGAGGTGGGCTGCAACTAGTTTCCAAGGCCCCGTCTCCTTCATCAGGCGAAAAAAAAATTAACCATACAAAAAAAATAGCAAATGCATTATTCCTAAGCTCATTGTTTGCTATGGTCAATCAATGTTCCATCTGTCAGCTGTCATTTGCAAACCTACAATATTTGCAAATGGAATATATTGTAGAAAAGGCGATATTGACAAGATAGGGGTCCCTACGTGACCGCTACAAGAAAGAACTCCATAAAGAGAGGTATGCAGATAGAAGCGGAGCTGCTGCATCATGCTGTAGACGAAACCCCCATGCAGAGGCCTTGTCATTTTTGAGGCGCACCACAGAGATGCGACTGTAAGTAAGATATGTAAGATATGGGAACTGTCTGGGATATGGGATATTGGGACTGTCTCTTGCTGGATGTGTGGGCAGTCTCTTGCTGGATATGTGGACTGTCTCTTGCTGTATATGGGACTGTCTATTGCTGCATATGGGAGACTGTCTCTTGCTGCATATGGGGGACTGTCTCTTCCTGGATATGTGGGCTGTCTCTTCCTGGATATGGGGCTGTCTCTTGCTGGATATTGAGCTGTCTCTTTATGGATATGTGGGCTGTCTCTTGCTGGATATGCGGGTTGTCTCTTGCTGTATATGGCACTGTCTCTTGCTGTATATGGGACTGTCTCTTGCAGGATATGGGACTGTCTCTTGTGGGATATGTGGCCTGTCTCTTGTGGGATATGTGGCCTGTCTCTTGTGGGATATGTGGCCTGTCTCTTGCGGGATATGTGGCCTGTCTCTTGCGGGATATGTGGCCTGTCTTTTGCGGGATATGTGGCCTGTCGCTTGCTGGATATGTGGCCTTTCGCTTGCTAGATATGTGGCCTGTCTCTTGCTGGATATTGTGGCCTGTCTCTTGCTGGATATTGTGGCCTGTCTCTTGCTGGATATTGTGGCCTGTCTCTTGCTGGATATTATGGCCTGTCTCTTGCTGGATATTGGGAATGTATTTTGCTGGATATGGGGATATCTGGAAGTACCCCTTAGATTACTTTGGTAAATGCTGTATATGTCCAATGTTTTGTACATTTTACTGTATTGATTTTTATTACCAAATTCCATACAAAAATACCTTATATATCCCCCCAAAATATACTTGGCTCCCTGTTCTATAAAGGGGCGGTGCTAGGTGTGTAGGGGTGGAGACAAGGGGTGGTCCTGGGGTCTGTTCTGGGGGTGGGTCTGACCTAGGGAAGGGGGGTGAGTTCCTGCACTTTTCTCTGACAAAAAAAGCCCTGAATATACTTATGCTTTGAAAAATAAGTTTCCAGGAATCCTGGTCCCCAAAGTTCTATGCTATCATGTTTGCCTTTTAAAAAATGGCAGCTGGTGTGTTGGTGTTTGTGCTTTATTTGTAGATAAACATATTTCGTATTCTCATTCTATTTAGAGTCAGTTATAAGGGATTTTGAGTACAGAGTAAATGTATAATCATTAATACTGGCCAAAGTATCCATATGCATGTGGTGGTTACTGGTGCATAGCGGGTCCCTACATGTTTTGCCATTCAAAGGCTTCTTCAGGGATTATGTGATCACCAGTATTCGGCAATGGCTCTAGTAACAATGAATACAGAGACAACGTTTCAATAAACAACACAACAAATTGTATCAAAAATACATGATAATAAAAAAAAACTAAAAAAAACACATAATACACATAGTAAATAGATTGTGTGACATGACGCATAGCTACTCCCACCCCGCAAATCCCACCCCACTTACCTAGGTGACTCCCACAACGGGCGTGCACCCAAGCAGTCTGGCAGCCTCAGCAATGAGGGTTGTAATCGTGTGGCTACAAGGGGCATACAGGGACCAGGCTAAATACAAATGAAATTAATATTAATGGACATAACATAGTCCAGTGCTGTGGGTTAACATAGCCTCAATACTTACATAAACTCTGTTGTGGAAAAATGTAGGTACAGGGGTGCCACAAACTCCAGATTTAACAAGAGTAAGGGTTATGACGTCATCATAAAGCCCTCTATAGAAGAAAAAACAGGAGAAAATAGGGATTAAATGAAAATAAGAATGAAATAAAAGGACTATGATCAGTCAATAAGTGGGGATAGAGGAGAGAAAAAAGAGGTAATAAAAATTAGAATGTTGGTTACAATAATAAAAACTAAAGTTTATAGTAACATATGTCCCATTATGGGCATACGACAAAGATTAGGATGAAAAGGAAAATAGAGGAGGGGGATACAGACACTAACGTCATTATGAAAGTTGGGTTACAATGGAGTAGAATAACTCTCAACAGTGATCCGGTATGTCAGGTGTACAAGCAGACACCCTAATACAAGATTAAACCTGATAAGTTTAATCAGACAGCGCAGTCCCACACATGGTAGGACCAGAGAGAGTGTATATACAAGTTTACCTGAAATCAGTGGAGTAACAAACCGGCCACCTCTGACATCCAGCTGATGGAGAGCTGGACAGGCCAGCCCTATATAACCCCCACTCGGTCGGCGTCTGACGTCACTGACTGAGTGCGGATGAGAAGAGGTCAATGCACATGCACCAGTGGGCCCTCTGTTCGCCTACATGTTCCAGGATGCCAAGCGGCGAACTTAAGCCATCACGTGACGCGTTGAGTCATATGATGCACTGGGTCACATGGCGCAGATGAATGTGCGGATGGATACAGGCGGAGCCAGCCTCCGCAGGACGATCTGCCCAGCAAATGGATAGGACAGAATGGCCCAATGGGACGGGCCACGGTCAAAATCACAACACTGGCACAGCCTGCAATGGCCAGAATCGGGCGAAGGTCCTGATGGGGACCCAAGCCCTGGGCGTCCGTGCAGCCACGTACAACACCCAACCGAGGTCTACAAGACCCGCCCACTACCACCCAATAAGTGGGAATATATTCCAGGACAAGAAGGGAGAAAGGGGGATGTGGGGGAGAGAAAGACTGAGGACGTATGGCAAATGTCCCACTGATACACCAGTGTGGGCAAACCCCATCATCATGAGCCATGACAGACGATGATAGAACAAGGATGAAGACAAAAAATAATACAAGCAATTAAAAGATACAGTTACAAATATATATACCAAAATACCGAATATGGCCATAGAGATATCAATTCATTATATTAAAGTGTAATTAGAAGAAGAAGGAAGTGCATGATGCACATATATACAAATACATCATAAGTCATATACACTGCAGGGTAATATAGATCACCCAATCCAAGATGTTAAAGTGGTTTAGTGGTATAAAGTGTGGAAGATGGAAGAGGGGAGAGAGGGCAAAATGGATTAGCATATTCATGACTAAATCAGTTGGTTACAAAACATCCGGGACCGAACGCATGAACCCAACATGAACACAGTCTCAAATTATAAAAAAGACTTAAAACTGATATATACATTCAAGCCCAGGTATTTTGTGGCATCCAAAATATGGATCCACTGGGTTTCCAGTTGTAGTAAAGTACAATCAATGCCACCGCCCCTTACATGCGAAGGTACATGTTCAAGGGCGGTAAATGTAGTAATATTAGGATCAAAATCATGTTGAAGTCCAACATGTCTACTGATAGCAGTAGTCATGAGGCGTTTGAGGATAGGTGTAGTATGATCCTTGATCCATTTAAAAAAGGGATGCTTTGTTTTGCCCACATAGAAAGATCCACACCAGCATGTGGTGAAATAAACAACGCCAATAGTATGGCAAGTAACTCTATGTGTGATGGCATGAGTATGGCCATTCGGAAGAGTTATTTTGTGGCCATTAGAAATGAAATGGCATATGTCACATCTCTCGCAGGCAAACGTGCCTGTATGGGATGTATAATCTTAAACTGTGGGAGAGTGGTGACTTTTAACCAAACGATCCCTAAGAGATGGTGCGCGTCGATATGTGATTTCTGGAGAAGATTTAATGAACTTAGTGGTTGTATCCACTGTAAGCAGAGGCCAAAGTTTGATCAGAACATTTCTCAAATGTGTGTGTTGTCTGTTCATCATTACGTGACTTTGCAGAGAAAATAAGACCCTTTCTCTCTTGTTTATTTTCTTTATTGTCCGCTTTTTTCAGGAGGGTGCGACTGTACCCCCTGTCTCTTAGTCTAGTATAGAGTTCCCCTGCAGCCCTATGAAAGTCATTATCTAGGGTACAATTTCTTTTTAAGTCTTAAATATTGACTGTAGGGGATACTTTTTAACAACGGCTTCTGGTGCGCACTACTAGCATGTAAGATAGTGTTCCCAGCAGATGGCTTTCGGTATAATGAAGAACACAGAACTCCATCTGCATCAACATAAATCTCTAGATTGAGAAAGCAAATTTTACATTGGCTGCATTCCATAGTGAATTTAAGGTTAAAGTCATTAACAGCCAGTTTGTCCATGAACCAAGAGCTCATCCCTCATACTGGACCAAAAAAGTAAAATATCGTCTATATATCTGTGCCAGGAGATGAGATGTTGCAAAAGGCCAGACATGTCACCTCCTGAAAAAAAGTTCCCTCTCCCATCCCCCCAGGTACAGGTTGGCATAGAACGAATCACACCATGTCCCCATAGCAACCCCCTGCACCTGGAGGAAATGGGAGGATCCAAACATAAAAGTGTGCAGAGAAGGATGAACTCTAGTAGGTCAAGGACAAGCTGGTTGTAAGAATCTGCCAAAGGTCCCCTTTCTTTCAACTGGTTACGAATAGCCTCAATTCCTTTTTTTATGTGGGATAGTATTGTAGAAGCTTTCTACGTCTATAGCAACAAGCCAAACATTCTTCGGGATATGCGTGCCTTCAAGAGTGCGAAGGAGATCAATCGTATCTTTGATATACAAAAAAAGAGAAGTGACATGAGGGCATAAGTATTTATCAACAAGAGAGCTGCCATTTTCTGTTAAACACTGGCAGCCGACATAATCGGACGACCGGGAGGATTTGTGAGTGATTTGTGCACTTTAGGAAGTGCGTAAAAGGTAGGGATCTTTGGTTCCTTGGTATTTAGGAAGTTCCAAGTGTTTTTGTCAATTAATCCTTTTTGAAAGGCTCTGAGGATAATGGAGCAGTACTCCTGGGTATAATTATTAACCACAGTATTAGATATAGGTAGATTCCAGTACTGGTTATGAAGGATGTCACGGTACATGAGTTCATACCTCTCGACATCCATGACAACAACATGTCAGCCGGCTTGACCACCAACCGAGGATGGTTTTGAAGGGATTTGAGTGCCTGTCTTTGTTTCTTGGATAGATTATTAATATGTTGATTGCCAAAATCCATCTTGCCTATTTCATTGGTGATTTGCTGAACAAATGCCCAAATGTTTGGGTTGTTGCTAAGTGTTGGGAAAGCCTGTGACTTAGGTTTGAAAGATGTAGATGGAGGGAAGGCAACACCGGCAACGACAATGCCACCCATGGGGGGGACTAGGGAAGCGTTGTCTCCAGTGTGGCCCTCCTCCCACAGTTCCATCAAATCTTCAAAGGCCTGTAATTCATCCAGGCTAAACTCTGGTGTAGTGGAATAAGTAGATACCATCTTGGTAGGGCTGTAATAAATTACTTTGTACATTAATCTCCTAGCAAATAAATGTACATCTTTGATAATTTGGAACTTGTCTGCATCAATAGATGGGCAAAATGTAAGGCCCAGTTTGAGTACCTCAATTTGATCAATTGTTAGAGGTACAGAGGAGAGATTGATGATCTCTAACCCTGTATCTTCATGTTGTCCTTGGGTATTGGAAGGGTCGAAGTAGGACTCGGAGATTGATCCGGTGTTTTTACTAAAAAAATCTGTGCTATTTTGGGATCAATAGACTGTGCACTAATTGGAAACATGGAGGAAAGATTAGATTCACTTACCCTCCTTGTGGTAGTAGAAGCAGGAAAAGAAGACAGAATGGGTGTTGTGGTGCTAAGTGCCGAGTTCAAAGCCAAGGTGGGCGTGTTACACATAGTTTTCAGTGGACGTGAGGAAGGAGTGAGAGGCTGTATAGTGATTGGTTTGGAGGGAACCATAGATGGTCGTCGAGTGAGAGTAGGCCCGAAGGTGCGTCAAAGTGATCCCGTGAATGTAGTATTAAGTTCTCCCTTCCGTTTCTTTGGTAGGTAGTCGATTAGCTAGAAGACACAGAGGAAGCAGACGATACATTAGGTAAATCACTGTCCATTTTAGGTGCTGTAAAGGTGTCTGGTCTAATCATAGGTTTGCTATATGTGGTTTGGTTCCACTTGTACGCGTAACCGTTATCGTGTGCTGATTTGTCTCTAAGGAATTTGCCCTCCTTGGCATTATTGAGTGTTGAATAGTAGTATTGAATACTCTGTATTCCTCGAGGTAAGTACGTAGGTCCTTTTCTCTTTTAATAAATTTAGGGGAGGAAACACTGATGACATGATCCTGATACCAAGAATTGATCTGGACATGAAGTTGAATAATTTCAGAATAAAATAGGAAGAAGTTCTGGACAGCCACACTCCAAAAGTTGCCTTTCATTCAAAAAACAGGATCAAAAATACATGCCAAAGCAGAACGGACAGAAAAACTGATGCGTTTCACACTATCAAACAGTGCTCAATTATAGCTATGATTGAGCACTGTTTGATAGTGTGAAACGCGTCAGTTTTCTGTCCGTTCTGCTGTGGCATGTATTTTTGATTCTGTTTTTTCAATAAAAGGCAATTTTTGGAGTGTGGCTGTCCAGAACTTCTTCCTATTTTATTGTTACATGCATTGCCAGCACCTGTGGCTTCTAAACTGGAGGAGAGGTTTTACTTTTGGCTGACCTACCTGGAGCGGTGATATTCTTTTCCCTGAATAATTTCAGACTCGTATTGCTTGCACAGGATCATTTCCAATGAGCATGTTTGAATTTTATGTTCCCAAGTTTGTTTAAGGGAATCATTAACCTTTCTTATATGGGGAAGATCTGGATTCTAAAGCTCCAGGGGACAATGTTATTCTCAGAATACTTTTCGAAATAGCATTTATGCCAATAAATCCTTACTTTTTTCTCTAAAAGACATTGTATTCTCATGAATGCTCTATCCAATTCAGCCTCTGTGATATTGGATGCATTCTGAGATGACCGTATTTTTGTCATGAAACTTTCCCATGCCTCAGTACAGAAATCCGCCATGATG
Organism: Lithobates clamitans; assembly: GCA_037952925.1. NCBI lineage: Eukaryota > Metazoa > Chordata > Amphibia > Anura > Ranidae > Lithobates > Lithobates clamitans. The sequence continues at coordinate 27,463,528 of JBBGZY010000438.1, forward strand.
AATAGATGTTCACCAGCAACTATATCTAATATATGTATGTGTATACAATTTCAAAAATAGAAAAAGGGGGACACAGAAACATGAATATACAGAAAGATAATAGCAACTATACAAATCTATGTAGCATCAATTTATAACAAAAATACATTAGTGGTCACCCAAGCACGAGATGTGGTGTATTGAAACACCTGTTGGGCAAAATTGTGGTAGGGTGTGGGTTGAGTAACCTCAAGAGATCCGGCACCTCATCCCTTGTATTGGTAGAAAAATTATATTCTACAAATACAAGGAATAAGGTGCCAGATCTCTTGAGGTTACTCAACCCACACCCTACCACTATTTAGAGTCAAATGTTGATAAGAGAGCCCAGTCAAGTTCTACCACCCATCGAACACACCATCCTCAGCAAGAGCCACCTATTGAAGAATATTTTGATTGCCTCCTTGAAGAATTAAAATAAAAGTCACAAACCTCAAAGTCAAAAGTTGCTGACGAATTCTACAATATCTCAGACCCTGGTGTTTTGCAGAATGATGCTGTCTGTAATCATTTTCGATCTTCTGTGTGCCCTTTAAATGATCTTCCAACATTGCCACCATAAATCACCAGACACTGTAAAATGCACACTCGCCATCAATTCAGTGACCTTTATGTTACTAAAGGTCAACAAGCACATTGGGATAAATCCTCCATATCGATCACACCATACATCAGTAGATATTCAAACGCCCCCTATTTCTTCAATATTTACTCAAAAGACACCACAATATCAAAACAGAGAAGTACTCATCGTGTAATATTTATTGAATGGTGTACATAAAAGCAGAATATTGCACTCAATAGGTCGCTGAATTGATGGTGAGTTTACATTTTACACAGTGTCTGGTGATTTATGGTGGCAAAGATAGAAGATCATTTAAAGGGAACACAGAAGATCTAAATGTATAGTGGTGGATCATAAAGCGTGTTTATGGACTTTTTCATCATTCTTACACAAATATATATTGTGTTTCACTTTTATATGAATTATTGTTTTGTGGGTTTTTTGGGTGATAGCACCTTGACTTTTTTCTTTATATTTATGAAGTAATATTATTTTATTTTCACTTTTAAAGGGGACAGTCACTGGTTCAATTTAAATTACAAGCAGGCTCCTTTATTTATGTATGTCCTAGCATTTGTATTTCCAATACCTAACATCTTCTATCAATATTTACAAAGTTTGTAACTTCAAAAGTGTAAGGTATTCCTGCGCTACCTGGGAAAGAACGAGTATGCACGGACAGCTGCGGACACCGAATGGGATCAAACAAAGCCCATGGGCAGAAAAAATATATACAAAGTGGGTGCTGCGCTGACCTGGAAATGGGGTCTATATTACCCTCTAATAGTATAAACTAGATACACAAAATATTTTTTTTCATATGTAGATGAACGGTGCCAATGTGCACGATGTGTAACCTGTGAAGCACTCTTTCGTGTTAGAAACGACACTATGTGTCCAGTGTAGCACTACTAAGCATACAGGGAATAGACATCCTCAATCCTCATGCATGCTTAGCAGTCTATATAGAAAACTAAAGTGCTGTTGTGCTAATGTGAAAAGCAAAAGAAAGAAATATCCGTAAGTATATTCTATAAATATATGCCTGTGTAAACCAAAAATAAGAAACAATTCCTATTGCATACAATAACTAAATTACATATATAGTGTGCAATATTGTGCTAATAAACAGATAGTGTAAAAACAGCCTAGTATTCACTTCAGTGCAAACACGCAAAAAGTGCAGGATGAATATATGGCGTATATCTTGGTCACCTCCCAGACCCTATCGCCCTCATCATATATTTATATTGTAATATGCACTACATGTGTGTCACATATTATTGAATAAAGTGCAAATAAACAAATATTGTGCAAAGTCCAACACATAAAATATTGGATAAAGTGCAAATAAACAAATAATGTGCAAAGTCCAGCAAATATTGCAATCGGTGCAAACAACGCAAAAAGTGCAAAGTGAATAAGTGGCGTGTCTATTGGTCACTTCCCAGACCCTCTCGCCCTTCTCACATAAATCCAAAATATGTCCTTACACACATCAGACGTGTGTCACAAAAACAGTATGAGGGTGGACCATTAAGTGATTGGTATTCTTAAAATTCAGTGTATAACATCACAGCCAGTGGGGTGCCGAAAGAGAGAGAGTGTGTCCGTCCTCTTCGTGCAAGAAACACACACAAGTAAAGGGTGGTCCCTTACCTTAAGGCAATGGGACAATTGCATATGAGTAATGCTGCAGGGGGTAGTCTCTCTTTGGGATCCCTGGACCGGAGCAGATGGTCCCTGTGTTTGAATTCCTCAGTACCAGCAGAGTCCACATGTACAAGAACAAAGGAGTACCAGATAGTGTAGTACATTTTTAACTTAAATAAAAACTGATGTGTTTGGCAATACTACACTATCTGGTACTCCTTTGTTCTTGTACATGTGGACTCTGCTGGTACTGAGGAATTCAAACACAGGGACCATCTGCTCTGGTCCAGGGATCCCAAAGAGAGACTACCCCCTGCAGCATTACTCATATGCAATTGTCCCATTGCCTTAAGGTAAGGGACCACCCTTTACTTGTGTGTGTTTCTTGCACGAAGAGGACGGACACACCCTCTCTCTTTCGGCACCCCACTGGCTGTGATGTTATACACTGAATTTTAAGAATACCAATCACCTAATGGTCCACCCTCATACTGTTTTTGTGACACACGTCTGATGTGTGTAAGGACATATTTTGGATTTATGTGAGAAGGGCGAGAGGGTCTGGGAAGTGACCAATAGACATGCCACTTATTCACTTTGCACTTTTTGCGTTGTTTGCACCGATTGCAATATTTGCTGGACTTTGCACATTATTTGTTTATTTGCACTTTATCCAATATTTTATGTGTTGGACTTTGCACAATATTTGTTTATTTGCACTTTATTCAATAATATGTGACACACATGTAGTGTATATTACGATATAAATATATGATGAGGGCGATAGGGTCTGGGAGGTGACCAAGATATACGCCATATATTCATCCTGCACTTTTTGCGTGTTTGCACTGAAGTGAATACTAGGCTGTTTTTACACTATCTGTTTATTAGCACAATATTGCACACTATATATGTAATTTAGTTATTGTATGCAATAGGAATTGTTTCTTATTTTTGGTTTACACAGGCATATATTTATAGAATATACTTACGGATATTTCTTTCTTTTGCTTTTCACATTAGCACAACAGCACTTTAGTTTTCTATATAGACTGCTAAGCATGCATGAGGATTGAGGATGTCTATTCCTTGTATGCTTAGTAGTGCTACACTGGACACATAGTGTAGTTTCTAACACGAAAGAGTGCTTCACAGGTTACACATCGTGCACATTGGCACCGTTCATCTACATATGAAAAAAAATATTTTGTGTATCTAGTTTATACTATTAGAGGGTAATATAGACCCCATTTCCAGGTCAGCGCAGCACCCACTTTGTATAAAAAGTTTGTAACTCGTTTACATAAAGAAAACAAAAATAAAACCAAAAAAAATTGGACAAAGGCCAAAACTGTTTCTGAAAATGTGTGTTTTATTTTAGCAATAATGTTAGAACTGGTATGGTATCAATGGTACAAATTTTAAAAATTGATCAAATGAAAAAACAAAAATGATAAAATGGTAAAACAGTGGTAAGTACTGTACAATTTTACAACATGGGTAAATCCTAAAAAAACTGGTATATAAAATGATTTTGTCAAGACACCTGTCCATCTTTAGTAAGAAAGTAGTCAGCAAAATGGTCACGTATTTGTAGGGAATGATTACTGGGACGTGTGGCAGTCATTTGACCTCCATGTTCATTTGCCATCTGTTCCGCAGAATTGGAGTACACATTCTCCCTAATATGCAAATGGTTATGTAGAACACAGCATGCTAACCCTACTGTGATAACGTGCTCAATCTCCTGGTGCATTGCCGTTAACAAAACACACCATTTGGATGTACAGATTCCAAAAGCACACTCAACCATGCAGCGTTCTCTACTCAGTTGATAATTTAAAATAGGTTTCCTGGAATCTAAACCATGCCTTGTGTAGGGCATGAGGAGGTAGGTAGATAAATGCCTCATCTGTTACAGCAACTTAAAGCAGATCAGGCCCAGAAGTGCCATGCAGGGGCCTTATTTGGAAACACTGACCCATTACAGAATTACAGAAAATTCTTGAATCTCCAGAACTTCCATAGGCACTGACATCCACTGTTATAAATTTCATGTTGGTGTAGCACCCTTGTCCTAAACAGGTCTCCTAGTAAATTTAGTTGTGCTAGGTGGTAACTAGCCTGGCTAATTTGTAGTTTGATCAAATGGTTTTCTCCTAAGCTTGAATGGAACTGTGATTCTCTCTCTTGTCAATAGGAGGCACTGTTAACTTTAACATTAGTATGAGGGATTACAGTTAATTTCAGGTTATGAGTGAATGTGCTTTCCCAGATAATCAGCAGGAGTTTCTTTGGCCGCTGAGGCTGCTGGGATAGTCTATTTATTTGGAGAGAGTCAGGTGATCGGGGTTCTTTCCGACCGGGCTGTGGCCTGGGTGGGTTGTGTGGAGCAGCAGCAGAGGTGTAGGCCTGAAGCCTGAGGCCTAGCCACGTGTAAAGGGGCTCAGCCCGAGGGGAGCCTGATCGTTGCCAGGAGGATTGTGAAGTGTTGGGAAAGCTTCAGGAGAGAACTCATCCAAGACATACAGCGGGTAGCTGTGACTAAAGCTTGAGGGATCCAGCGGGTAGCTGTGAGTCAGAGGAACCCAGCAGATAGCTGTGGGTGAAGCTTGAAGAATACAGCGGGTAGCTGTGAGTGAAGCTTGAAGTCCAGCAGGCAGCTGGGAGCTAAGCTTGAGGATCTACAGTGGGATACGGTAAGTTGAGCTTGAGGATCTACAGTGGGATACGGTGAGTTGAGCTTGAGGATCTACAGTGGGATACTGTGAGTGAAGTTGTTGCCATAGGAGACAGCAGCTGCTACAAGATACAGATAGCTGTATTCAACTTAAATGCACTTTTTCTGTGTTGCTGTCTGCGGAGTATGCCTATTTTCTATTGCATTTGCTTTAGGTCCTCCTGTGCCCTACCCCTCTCTCCCCTGTTCCTGTTAAGAGAAATAAACGTCTCTTTGTTCATTTCAAAAAGTGACTGGCGCCCATCTTTCCACCTTGCACTACACCCACCATGCCTAGTAACCTGCACTCTGAGGAGGAATGTCAGGCCTCCCTGACTCTGGGGGTCACCACCGGGCCACTGGAGGTCAGGGAGACTGCTACATTGGCATCACTGAATTCCAGCAAAACTATAGAAACTATAAAAATATTTTTTATAGTTGAAAAAGCAGGATCCAGAGTTGGATACCTTGATCAGATGCATGTTTCCCATCTTAGGCTCGATTCACACGAATGCGTTTTTTAATGCATTTTGCAGAAATGCAGGGAATTTTTGTAACATGGGTTCTTCTCGCCGATGACCCTCCTCTGATGCTGATCTGTCCACGCCAATGTCAAGCATTTCTTGACTTCACCAGCCGGGGCATGATGGGTCTGTGACATCACAAGGGGGCAGGGCCTCCGGATGATGTCATCCGATGGCCACACCCCATAGTTATCTAAGAAATGCTTGACATCGGCGCGGACAGAACAGCGGGACGCAGGAGCGGCGGTGGAGGAAGAAGAACATCAGACAAAGAAGAAGACCAGACAAAGAAGCGGGAGAAGGAGAAGACCGGAGAAAGAAGGAGAGGAAAGGAGGAAGAAGGAGAAGACCGGAAGAAGAAGTGGGAGAAGCCCGGAGGAGGAAGAAGCGGGGAAGAAGAAGACAATTTTAATAAAGGACTTGTCAAAAACTGTCTATTGTCTTTTGTCAGACTACACTACTTTTTTTTGGTGAATGGGTAGGGGTACGATGTACCCGATATCCAATCACATAAGGGGGGAGGCCGGGATCTGGGGGCCCCATTGTTAAGGGGGGCTTCCAGTATCCGTATGGCCGGCCTAATACTGAAAACAACTCAACCTGACCTGCAATTGGTTTCAGAAACTCGAGCTGTAGTGAAAAAAAAAAATATCAAGTAACAGATAAAAGTTGACAAGTGGGGGGCCTGACCTTCAACAACCTTTTACTTGCGCAGAAGGGTTTCCCGGTTTAAAGAAATTTGCTCCGTATATGGCCTGCCTTAGTCTCAGATGTCCTCTTACAAGGTACAATAACTGATCGAAGGTTGCCACTGACATCCTGGTAAAATTGTAGAACTTGTCTAGGTGACTATGCATTTCCACAAACAAAGAAGCCAAAAGATGGACACTGGGAGGTCAGGGGACATCTCCTCTGGTGAATCAGTTTCGTCCTCATAACCAGCAAAATGAGTATAGCAATCAGATTACTTCTGTAATCCATTTTCAATTATCACACTTCGGCAAATGTCGAAGTCCTCTCACTGAACAAAGACACAGGAAATGGGATGGCAAAAACACACTTTACTATAGGTAGTCAAGTACAAAATGTGAACAGTTGCTATAGAAATGCGCATGCTTCAGGCCCCTTTCACACTGGGCGGGGGCGGCGTCGGCGGTAAAACGCAGCTGTTTTTAGCGCCGCATTACCGTTGTTTTAGTGGAGGTATTCAGCTGCTAGCGGGGGGGTTTTACCCCCCCGCTAGCGGCCGAAAAAAGGTTAAAACCACCGCAAAGCGCTGCTACAGCAGCACTATGCCGACGGTATAGCCGCACTGCCCCATTGATTTCAATGGGCAGGAGCGGTGTATACACCGCTCCTTCACTACTCCAGAGATCATGCTAGCAGGACTTTTTTTATCGTCCTGCCAGCGCACTGCTCCAGTGTGAAAGCCCTCGGGGCTTTCACATTGGAGACACAGCAGCGGCTCTTTCAGGGCGCTTTGTAGGCGCTATTTTTAGCACTGTAGTGCCTGCAAAGCGCCCCAGTGTGAAAGGGGTCTCATGGATTCCTTGTTCTCAGCATCAGTGCTAGAATTTACTACTGCAGCTAAACGCAGCCACATGTAAACTGCAGGTAAATGCAATGTACAACCGCAAGTGATCGCTGTGCCAGGAGTGCTGGAATTTCTAATTAAAAAACTAGCATTTACAAGCGAGAAACCAAAATAATTTAATAAATAAACATCCGTGCTATGTTAGTGTGCTCCACCTCCTCAGAATAAGATAGTAGCATAAAAACCCAAACCCGAGGTAAACTGAGTTGAACGGGGCTTCTGGTGACATCACCTCTGGCCCGTGGATCTCACGCTGGGGCGGCCCTTCAGGGTTTTTATGCTACTATCCATGTACATACAAGTGAGTGCAATGAAAAAGAATTTTTATTTGTTAAAATAAAAAGTTATTGGACCATGGCATACCTCCCAACTTTTTGAGATGGGAACGAGGAACACCTATTTGCAAAAGTACATAGGCTTAGGACACACACCCTGCCTACATACAGGAACATTCTGAAACAGAATTATATAAAAAAAATGATTAGTTAAACCTACAAGTGCTTTTTTTACCACTATTATTCCTTTGTAGTGACTTTTGACATTTACAAAAGCAGCAACTTAGAAATTGGATGAAAGGTTTAACACTGGGAAACACTTTTTGAAAGATAAAAATTGCATTTTATATACAACCATAGAGATCGGACCAAAATGAGGGAGTTATGAGGAGGAAACAGGGACAGAGGGACTTTCTTCCAAAACAGGGAAGGTCCCTCAAAATCAGGGATGGTTCCTTGAAATCAGGGACAGTTCCCTGAAATTAGGGACAGTTTGGAGCTATGCTATGGTATTTTTTTCCTTTTTGTCCCCTTGCTAATACCTGAGTGATCGTGTCACTAATGTGGAACATTAGCTGACACTGGATATAAAGGAGAATCCTTGATGAGGGCAGAGAAGGAGCACAAAGAAAACTGAAGACCTTGGCCCTTTCCATAAAATGCACAGATGTGAACTACATCCATAGGAAACTATGTTAAATAGACTGTAGTGTGTTTCTGCAAATCTGAAAACGCACTAAAAAATACATAGGTGTGAACCAGGCCTTACACTTTTGCTATTGTCTTATTAGAAAGGAGGCCGCAAAAAAAATGGGGGTATATTTCACAACTGATGTCCTATGAGTTGTAACAAAGTGGTGTATGATTCAACACATTGGTATATAACACCGATATATTGATGTAAGGTGAAGTTATCTTTTAAGTATTTCTGATAATATGCAACAGCACAATACATACCTTCATAGACTGCAAAATAACTTCCAATCCAAACACAAATGCCTAATATTTTAAAGCAGCAACTGAGCCTTTAGGATATCTGGTAACAGGAAAGGATTAGAGGTTCCTGCACTGATCAGATTGGTTTACTAATGTTAGCAAGGCGAGAAAGGGAGCGCAAGCTCACTCTCTTTTCTCTTTTACAGAACCGAGCAAAGGCTGACTGCATAGCTGACAGCCAAAGTCAACAGCACTTAGTCCCAGGAGGAGAGCTGGAAAAAGGGAGGGGTGATGGAGCCCAGACAAGAGCAGGGTTTTTTTTTTTTTTTTGCACTTGCTTTGCCTGGTCTTTACACATAGCTCTATTTTATTTGCTTTGATGGCTAAAAGGGCAGCACTGTGCCTAATATTTTAGTACTCTTTAGAATTACCTTGGAACACAGGAGTGCTATATTGGATTCCCTTTAACACACAGTCTATATAAAGCTATATAAAGATTTTATTTTTACCCATCTCTCTAGCTGTGAGAGTGATCGTCTGCTGAACTTTTCCATCACTTAAAGGGGTTAAATCACTTAAACCTACCTGTTTTTTCACCTTAATGCATCCTATGCATTAAGGTGAAAAAACACCTGGCAGTGACCGGCCCCCCAGCCCCCCCTCTTTACTTACCCGAGCCCTAGAACTTGACCCATGGGGACACGCTGTCTCTCTGCCCAGGGTTCTCGGTTCTTGATTGGATTGATTTATAACAGCGCAGCCATTGGCTCCCGCTGCTGTCAATCAATTCCAATGACGCGGGCATCGGGGGTGGGGCCGAGTCCCGCATTCGGCCTCTATGGCCGCCGATTGCTGGATTGCTTAAAGTGGTTCTAAAGGCAGAAGGTTTTTAATCTTAATGCTTTTTATACATTAAAGCGGTTGTATACCCTGCTTTCACATTTTTACCTACAGGTAAGCCTATAATAAGGCTTACCTGTAGGTAAAATTAATATCTCCTAAACCTGCACGGTTTAGGGGATATTCACCTTGCATGCAGCCGCTGACATCAGCGGTGCATGCGCTCTGAAGGTCCAGCAGATGCTGCCAGAAAATCAGAGCTCCTTGCCAGAAAGAGGACTCCCACAAGCAAGTATTTCATAATGAGCTAGTATGCGGTGCATACTAGCTCATTATGCCTTTGCCTTATAGGTTGTTTTTTTTTTTTTTTTGCGGGTATACAACGACTTTAAGATGAAAAACCTTCTGTGTGCAGCAGCTAGGGTTTCCACCTCATCCTTTTAAATCCAAACACATATTAATTACACAGGTTCTGAAGTTAATTTAATGCAGATAAGGCATTAAGTGAGTTTAATTACCACCTTAATCAGCCACAGAACCTGTGTAATTAATATATGTTCGGGTTTAAAGTAACCAAGCGTCAACCTTAGCAGCAGCCCCCCTAATATTTACCTGAGCCCCATCTTCCTCCAGCGATGTCCACGAGTGCCTTGTCTGTTTGGGGACATTCCTCCCTCTTTGGCTGAGACACCAGCACGTCGCCATTGGCTCCCACTGCTGTCAATCAAAGTCACTGAGCCAATGTGGAGAGAGAAGGGGCTGGGCCGAGCCGTGACTCTGCATCTGAATGCACACACAGAGCAGTGGCTCGGCTTGGGTGCCCCCATAGCATGCTACTTGCTGTGGGGGCACTCAGTAGAAGGGAGGAGCCAGGACCGCCGGAGAAAGAAGAGGAGGAAGAGGAAGAGCTGCTCTGTGCAAAACCACTGCACAGAGCAGGTAAGTATGACATGTTTGTTATTTTTAAACAAAAAAACAAGACTTTGATATTACTTTAAAGTGTAACTATGGGCAACCAAAATAAAAAAAAATAACAAATGTGATGTAGTCTGCCACTAGCTTTAACATAGAAGTTTTTGTTTTTCATAGTCCTCCCTGTAGCATAGTTTTATTACATGTTGGTTCTGCCAGGAGAACCACTCTTTTTCCATACGCTGACAATGCTGTTTGTTCTACAGTGAAATTGCACAGCAGTGTTGTCATCTTGTGGACATGGCAGTCATACATGGATTTGTAGTTTTGGATGGACTTTAAAGCCCAACTCCAAGAAGTTTGAAAGTTATCCCTTGCAGTGGGGTTACGCCACTACATTACAATAATCACAATTACCGCCTATTGACATAATGGTGCTTTTGCGACTTTGCGAACTCTGAAATCGCTCCCGAGGTTGGACTGACATGTGGGTTTGAAATCGTGCGAGTTCAGCTCCAGTGCGAACCTAGGCTAAGAATCATTTTAGTTAACATTGACGATTCACCACTCTTTTCATTCTTCCCCAGAGATCCCCTTTTTCCCAAGACAATGCAGTGATTTTCTTGGTTTTCTTACTTTGCCTGGTGCTGTCAAGTCAGGTGGCATTACTCTGTCCTTTTCCAAGACTGGAGATCTGTGGCTTGTCATAAACCCTGCACATGTGAACCACAAGCAGTTGCATACCAGATGTCCCAGCATGCTGCGCAAATATAATGGGAATGTTACGAAAGTAATTGCGTATGTCCTCCTCAGTATCAAGAATTCCTTGTTCTTGCAGAGCACTGATGCTAAAAACAAGGAATGCATGAAGTATGTGCATTTTATTGGACCAAGAAATAACAGGCAAGACATTGGAAATGATGCAGGTGCAATGCTCTGCAGGCTCTTGTGAAAAAATGCACAATTTTTCCATTAATTTTTATTATTTTTTTCAAAAAGTTAACTTAGAGCCCTTTCACACTGGGGCGGTTTGCAGGCGCTATTGCGCTAATAATAGCGCCTGCAAACCGACCCGAAAGTGCAGCTGCTTGCATTCCAGTGTGAAAGCCCCGAGGGGAGCACTGGAGCGATGCGCTGGCAGGACGGTAAAAAAAGTCCTGCCAGCAGCATCTTCGTATCGGTGAAGGAGCGGAGTGTATACCGCTCCTGCCCATTGAAATCAATGAGACGGCGCGGCTATACCGCTGGCTCTGCAGAGGCACTTTGCGGTGGTATTTAACCCTTTCTCGGCCGCTAGTGAGGGGTAAAACCGCCCCGCTAGCGGCCGCATACCGACGGTAAAACGCCGCTAATAATAGCGGCGTTTTACCGCCGACGCCGCCCCCCGCCCCAGTGTGAAAGGGCTCTTAGCCTTTAATTCATCTCAGGGACTAACAATTTACACTGAGTTGAACATGCACCAGCAATTTTTATTTTTAACACTGAAATGTAATTTTAAATGAATTGTTCCCTTCCCTTCCAACTGCCACTTTTGTTGGACAAGTTAGCCTGGTGTAGGAAGTGAACAAATAAGGGATCTACTTGCAGGACGAACACTATGTTATGGAGGGGCCTAGAAAAACAAATTGCAATGGATGGTATCCAATATTTAAACTGGTTGTAAAGGCTCAAGGTTTTTTAACTTCATGCATTCTATGAATAAAGGTGAAAAACCTTCTCTGTGCAGCAGCACCCCTAATGCTTCCCTAAACCCCATTGTGATCCAGCGATGTGCATGACAGCCTCAGGCTTCTGGGGACTCTCACTCCTCATTGGCTGAGGCAGCAGGGGAAGCCATTGGCTCCCGCTGCTGTCAATCACAGCCAGTGAGCCAATGAGGAGAGAAAGGGGCGTGGCCGAGTCACAGCTCTGTGTGTGAATGAACACACAGAGCAGCAGCTCGGGAGTGCACCTGCTCGGGTGCCCCCACAGCAAGCTGCTTGCTGTAGGGGCACTCGGCAGGAGGGAGGGGCCTGGAGCACCGCTGGGGGACCCGAGAAGAGGAGGATCCGGGCTGCTCTGCAAAACTACTGCACAGAGCAGGTAAAAATAACATGTTTGTTAATTTTTTTTTAAAAGCAGCAATCCTTTACTATCACTTTCATTTTTTCATTTGCCCATAGTTACAATTAAAAAAAATCATCTATGTCTAATTGTAACGCCTTTTGTACACAGCATAACTGCCGTTGAGTTGGTTGGTAAGCTGAAAGTCGCTTAGGTACTTGGCGCTCACTGTTCACTATTATATCTCAATTGTATCACCATACCAGAATTCAGCGGCAGATGGCGCTGCAGTGTAAAATCATGGTTTTCAGTAGCTGTAAATCTTAACTGTAGATGTAATCCTAAACTGATATTCAGATTGGCAACACGACTGGGGTGGATTTACTAAAAGCAAATAGGCTGTGCACTTTGCAAGTACAGTTGCACTCATTTTCCCCAGAGCTTAGTAAATGTGGTGAAGCTCTGCTAATTTCCTTTATCCAATCATGTGCCAGCAAAAGTGTTTTTATCCTCTTTTCCTTGAACCTGATTGGGTATTCTTTACAAACTGATGCTTCACCACATATACATTTACTAAGGAAAATCAGTGCAACTGCACTTGCAAAGTGCGCAGTCTGTTTGCCTTTAGTAAATCTGCCCTACTGTGTAGCGTAAACAATTGCCTTTTTTAATAGAATACTGTTTTCATACCTTTTTTTTATATTTTGTTTTGTCTCAGTTCACCCCCTGCAGCCTTTTTGTAGCCTTTCCCTGTCTACAGGCATAATCCTTAGGGCTTCCTTGTGCAGCTGGGGTGGGCAGAAGTTAAAGTGGAGTTGCAGTCATTTTTTTGTTTATTAAAAAATCAGCAGCTACAAAACTGTAGCTGCTGACTTTTAATAAACACATACTCACCTGTCCCACAATCCAGTGGTGTACTCACCACAGCCGTGTTCCCCTCATGTCCTCCCTCGGCGGCACTGCAGTCTCTACTATGGGCACCCGGCTGTGACAGCTTGCGGCTTCACAGCCAGGTACCCACTGTGCATTGCGCGAGCGGCGCTGCACTCTCTGACTGGTCCTGAAGTCTTCTAGGACCTGTCGTGTGTCCCAGAAGACTTCGGGAAGGAGAACTTCCGCTCCTGCTTCCAATCGCCTAAGTGGGAGCAGTTGCCTGGCAAAATCGGGTACCCGCTTCCCCTCCTCCCCAAAAGCTCTGTTTCACAAACAGGAGTCGGAAGGAGGCCTAAAGCAGAAGTTCCACTTTTTGGTGTAACTCCGCTTTGAGTAAACCTCTTGCTTTGGCAAGAGGTTTAAAATGAACATGTGCTTTGAACTATAAAGCAAAACAATACTCGCTCTATGTTACAAATCGTAAATGTGAAAAAAAACATATATATGAAACCTGCAGCTGTTGTCCACAATGTGCTCAAACCTCAAAAGTCAATCAAAAATAAATACAGCGCTTGCAGTTGTGATAATATTAAGACATTCCTGTGGTAAAAAAGCAACAATAAACAAACAAAAAAACTGAGGTTGATTGCAAACTGGAGAGTGCAAAATCTGGGGCAGCTCTGCATAGAAACCAAGAAAGCTAGTAAAAACAAGCATAGGCCAGAGAATGGGCTCTTTCGGATTTGCAGCAGCTCAGGGTGCGTTCCACGGAGGGCGGAAATGGCGTCAATGGTTAGCAAACCAGAAATACGTTGATGCATTTTGCCCCTCCTCCAGGGCATCATCAAGGATGGGTGAAATGCGTTGATGTATTTATGTTTGGAGGGCCCCCCTCCCCCAAAGCACCCACCCCCCCATGTTGAGGGCATGCGGCCTGGTACGGTTCAGGAGGGGGGGGCGCTGGCTCGTCCCCATCCCCCTTCCTGACCGGCCAGGCTGCGTGTTCAGATCGGGGTCTGACATGGATTTTGGGGGGGACCCCACGCCGATTTTTCGGCATAGGGGGTTCCGCTTAAAATCCATGCCAGACCTAAGGGCCTGGGATGCCCCACGACGGGGCTCGCAAGGTGTCAATCTCGCCAATAAAAGAGGCGAGATTCACTTCCTTTTCTAGTCCCGTTGTACCCGAGTCACGTTCAAAATGAACGGACTTGTCCATGTGTGGGCAAGTCCGTTCATTCTGAAAGTCCGCCATAACTCCGGTGAAAGTCTGTCGGAAAGACGGGCAGACCTAGCCTGCCGGAAAGTCCGGTCGTGTGTAGGCAAGTCCGTCCGTTAAAAAGTCCGGCGGTAGTCCGCCGGAAAGTCTGGCGGAAATACCGTCGGACCAAGTCTGCTGAAAAGTCCGCTCATGTGTATGCGGCATTAGAAGCACCTGCACATGTTTGCAAGAGACTGGGTTTTTTTGTTTATTGATGCTTTTTATCACAGGAATGTCTTTTTATCACAGGAATGTCTATATTATCACATCTGCAAGTGCTGTATTTATTTTTGATGTGCTTTGAACTGGCAAGCACGTGTTCATTAAAGTAAACATAAAGTAATCATAAAATGAGTATACTTCTACTTAGATGTAGTAACAGGAGTCAGTAGGTGCCAATTAATAATGGTGCCAATCCATTATCTATTCTTTCAGAGGGGCCCAGGAGTCCAAACACCCAGGGAACTCTGTTATGCAAATACTGATTTCAGGTACTCAGATAAGAACTCATTGACTCCACCACCGACACACTACTGGTACTGTTTATTACTGTGATGGTTGGTCTTACTGCCCAATCATGAAATGTAGGAGGAGGAGAACACTGGAACATTGCTACAGCTACATTTTTGCTTGAACCCAGGGGTGGCTGTGACTGTTTCCAAATAGCAGCTAACTTTAAAACCACTATAGGACCACCTATAGTGGACAATAAATTGTCATTAGACAAAGGTGTGCCTGTAAAAATGTAAAATTGTTAACAACACAGCTGCTTTAAATTCAGTAGTCTTTGAGTTGGTTACACAAACTGGCACTTTACAGTCTTTTTTGCATTCCAGGTAATTTAAAACAGATTTTGAAAGACAGATGCTGAACTATAACTTGCAGTAAGATGTAAATAGCCTCTGCATAACAGAAGTTTCACTTATCACAACACAAGAGGCCAATGTCTCTTGTATTGGAACACATTATTTTTCCAGCCTCTTTTTTACCATTATTGAGCAGATTTTCAGAATGCCCAGCCACTTTTTCACTCTGTCCTCTCTCTTTCACTCTCTCTACGCAGCCACTTTCTTCTTCCCTGTCACCCGCAAGTTTGCCCTGCAGGATGTTTTCTCTCTTTGCCCAGGAAGCTGACATTTCACTCAACCTAGCCGTTTTATTGCTTTATGAGCCTCTGCTTTCTGCTCAGCCACTTATATACTCTATTCAAGTATTCTTTCCTGTTATTTACTTGCTGAATGGTATCCTTTTCCCATTCACTATCTACTGAGCTATGGAACCCAGAAACCACATTGTAGATCCCTCTTAGGTCCCGTATTAGCCAGGGCCTCCACCCCTAATGCCGCGTACACACGTTCGGAATTTCTGACGGAAAATGTTCGATGGGAGCTTGTTGACGGAAATTCCGACCGTGTGTAGGCTCCATCGGACAATTTCTGTCGAAATTTCTGACAAACAAAATTTGAGATCTGGATCTCAAATTTTCCGACAACAAAATCCGTTCTCGTAAATTCCGATCGTGTGTACACAATTCCGACGCACAAATGCTCTGAATCAATTAGGACACGGAAGCGCTCGGTCTGGTAAAACTAGCATTCGTAATGGAGATAGCACATTTGTCACGCTGCAAATTTTGAAATCTTTTAATGCAGGGCATTCTCTTCTTCTTTATAATGCTAGAATAATGAAGTTGTTTTGCTGCTCATATTCACACAGAGTTCTGAAAAAATTATATCTTTATTTTTTCTTCTGACCTCCCGAATATTTTTTTTTCGTCAGATCTCCATAATAATGTTTTTAATTTGTGTTTATATTGTTTTTTTGATTTTTTTATCAAGATCTCCTGCTTTTTTTTTTTCTACTGCTCTACATAATATTGTTTTTTGTTTTGTGTGTCAAGTGTCAAGTTACCACAACACACACATAGAATGCATTCAGGTAAAAAACCTTGAGCCTTTAGAACCATTTTAGACTGGCCATAGATGGATCAAAATTCAGCCAGTTCAGCAGGGACCGGCTGAATTTCAATACAAGGCCATTTCCATTTTAGAGCAGTCGTTCTAAGGACCGACTGCTGTTGGAAAAATTTGCTTTGATCAGTGCTGCAGCATTGATCAGTGTATTCTGATGGAGGGGGAGTCCCCGCTGTCAGAATACAATATCTCAGCTGGGAGTAATGTGTGGATAGGGGAATCGGGTCAGTTGGCTGATCAAAAAAGAAAAAAAGATCCATCTGTGATCAGCTTTAGAGTTACATGGTAAAGTGAAGACATCTCCTTTGTACCATCACAAATGATGTTGTGCAAGTGTAACATGCAGCACAACGCTGTAATTGCTCCTGGCAAGATTGGGTGAATCCATAGTAGCATATGACTAACCTGACCATTGGCATAAATGTGTGTATATGTTGTCCTTTAACAATTTGCCCATAGCCTTCTTTGAGAACCACTACTGTAGGTGAACATATTGAGAGTTACAATGTAGATGGATCAAAAGCAGATGGAGAACTTTAATTATCCTGGAAATGTTTTCAAGTCATAATCAAAGTGGAAGTTCTCTTTGAATATGCTTGAATGCAAGGCAGATGAGGAGCAACCATTATTCTGTAGGATAAACTAGTGGTTGTCTTTTTGTTTTTTTATCTTAAACGTTGTCCTCTTCCAAGTCATACAATAGGATTGGTAGGGCCGTTGTGAAAATGCCATGAGAACATTTTTAGATATTTCAGACTATGCTAATTATCCTGTTTTTCACACATCCAGCTTTGAATTTGTTAAATGATTGATGTTGATAGCTATAGATTTGTATTGGACTTTTACAAGCAAAACAAAAAGGATTTAGTGAGCAAATCCTGAATTATTAATTTAAGCTAAACCAGCAGTCCCAAACAAATTAGTGTTGTATTTTTTTCATGTGTGAAACCCAATAAAAATAAATTTGATTAAAAAGTTTGTAGGAATCAAAACATTGTTCACATATCAATTTACAGATTAATGCCCAGCATGAGCCTTTTTAATGAGCCCATAAACATTAAAGCTGAACGCCATCCTCACCTTGAGGCTGGGTTCACACCATCGCCGCATGCGGCTCGCAGCAGGGGTCTGGTGCGTCCTGGTTCACCATTTCAGGTCCGATTTCAGCCCGAATTTTTGGCTGAATTCGGACCTGAAACGGACCTGAAGATGTACAGGATCCCTATGCAAATTCGCACCAGAGGCGCAGCAGAGATATGTGAACCGGCTCCATAGAGAGCCGGTCAAAATCTCCTGCTATTGCAAATTGGATGCAGGGAACTCTTGTACTGAAATTACATACACTGATTTTATTGCACACTATGAGCTTCTCAGAATGTGCATTAGAAGCTGAAGAACCAGCCTCATATTCTGACTGGAAGACATGCAGCTTCATTTAACTCCTTTTTTCCAAGCCTGACTGTAAGTGGCCTGTCTCTTTGGTTCATTTGATTTCAGCTATTTCAATTTTGGAAGCTCAGGATCACACACTGGAGTTACCTAGGGCAGTTTGCATGCAAACTCAGACTGCCTAGAAATGCCTACTTCTCCAGGCTGACAATAAAGGGATTGTAAAGTCTCAAAGATTTTCACCTTAAAGGAGTTGTGAAGGCAGAAGCTTTTTTTATCTTAGTGCATTCTAGAAAAAACCTTCTTTGCTGCAGCGCCCCCCAGACCCACTCCTTTTTCTTACCTGAGCCCATTCGTTCCAGCGCCGTGCATGAGCCCAGAGGCTCCAGCCGCTGGCTCTCATCTCATTGGACAGATTCATAGCAGCAGGAGCCATTGACTTCTGTCAATCAAATCCAGTGACATGGGAGCGGGGGGCGTCAGGACTTGGGAGAGTGCCCGCACAGGTGCCCCCAGGGAAAGCGGCTTTCTGTGGGGGCACCCAATGAAGGGGAGGAGCCAGGAGCACCACCGGGGCACCCCAAAGAGGAGGATCAGGGCTGCTCTGTGGAAAACCCTTGCACAGAGCAAGTAAGTGTAACATGTTTATTATATTTATTTTAAAAATTCTGTACCTTTACAACCCCTTTATCCCATCAAGATATTTTGATATTTGCATGACTCCTTCCAGGACCAACCCAATGCTTACATCAGGGCTGAGGACTTCTGAGAGGAGTACTGATGCAAGGTGCTGTGATGATTTTAGAAAGCTATGTACAAAACCCTGCTGGCCCATCCCACCAGCCATGATCTATCTACATTACATAGAGAAGCACAGACACCTAGTGATGACATCACTGGGTCCAAAAATAAGGTATGTAATGAAAATGAAAAGGTTTTATTTAAAATTGTCATTAGCATGTTGATGAGAAGGAAAAAAGGAACCAGGTATCACAAACTAAAGTCATATTAAACCTTAACTTGAAGACCCCTTTCACACTGAGGTGCTTTTCAGGCGCTTTCACACGCCTGATATATAGTTATATAATATATAGTATAGTTATTATAATTGTATTGGATATACACTTACTCATGATTATACGTTTGTATGTTAATTAATATAATAAACTGAGTTCTTTATACCTACATGCTTCATTCAAAGTCCCAATCCATTTCCCCTTTTTTTTTGACATATAGATAGGGATGGAGGCAATTGACCTTACCAGGTCACCACCTCATATAAAGTCCCAACTGTTCTCTTTTTTCTTATAGCAATATGGAAGCACGTAGTTTAGGTTTAGCTAGGTCTGATATCATCTACACATCTAGTAATTATATTCATATTACTGGTTTGTTTAACCACTTGCCCACTGGACACCTAAACCCCCTTCCTAACCAGACCACTTTTCAGCTTTCGGTGCTCTCACATTTTGAATGACAATTACTTAGTCATACAACACTGTACCCATATGAAAATTGTGTCCTTTTTTCACACAAATAGAGCTTTCTTTTGGTGGTATTTAGTCACTGCTGGGTTTTTTATTTTTCATGCCATAAAAGAAAAAAGACTGAAAATTCTGTAAAAAAAATGCATTTTTCTTTGTTTCTAAAATTTAGCAAATTAGTAATTTTTTTTTCATACATTTTGGCCAAAATTTATACTGCTACATAGCTATGGTAAAAATAACCCAAATTGGTGTATATTTGGTCTTTGTGAAAGTTATAAGTTATAAGTCCACAAGCTATGGTGCCAATCTCTGAAAATTGATCACACCTGAAGTACTGACGGCCTCATTTCTCATTTCTTAAGACCCTAACAAGCCAGGAAAGTACAAATACCCCCCAAATGACCCCTTTGGAATGTGGAAAGAAAATGAAAACTCATTTTTTTTACACAAAGTTGTCCATTTATACAATATTTTGAACACATAGCGTGTACATACCAAAAATTACACCCCAAAATAGATTCTCCTACTCCTCCTGAGTGTGGTGATAACACATGTGTGAGACTTTTCTACAGCTGGCCACATACACGAGGCCCAACATGCAGGGAGCAGCCTCAGGTGTTTTAGGGGCATACATTTCTCAAATCTAATTTGACTATTACACTTTTGTGAGGCACTGTAATGGAATGGATGAGCATGAATGGGGATGGATGAGCCGTGGGTGGGGATGGCTGAGCATGGCTCAACCATGCCCAGGGGGCATGCGGGAGCGCGATTCTGGGAGGACATTAATGTACGCCCTCCCAGAGTTATCGAGCCACGCTGTAGCAGTCATTCGGCTATAGCAGGGTTGTTAAGTGGTTAATTCCCTCTCTCTCTAGGGCCAACATCCTTAGGAAGGGGCTGTTACCTCCTATCCCTTGATTAGATATACAGCCTCTCTTGTTCTATTTAGTGTGTCATGTGATCTGGTTTAGGAACCCTCTGGATCCCATCCCTCCCGGGAGCTGCGATGCATGCGATGTGGACATTCACGCCCCATGCATCAACGTCACCTTCTGTGTGTTGCAGGTGCGGTGCCACTGCTGTGGTACCGCCCCTCCTTTTCAAGGTAGTACCATCTGGCGGCTAGATGGAGGAGTGTAATGGCACCGACGCCGGGCGGTTCTCCGCCCAGCCAAGGACGCCTCCCTCCTGAAGTGCACGTCTACGTGACGTTGGTGGGCGTGTGATGGCTGTGCCCTTATAGGTTTCACCCAGGCACATTAGATTCACTCTGGTGTGTCGTTGCTCACTTCGGTTCACTACGTGAATCACCTTGGATCTCTGGACCCTATGAACTGATCACTGTCTAATTGGTGATGAGAATTTACTTCTAGTTGCACTGCACTGTTAAATTGTTTTATTCAACCCTTCTTGGTGATGCGTTTATATCCTTATCACTTTTCACTTCTTATACCTTTTTATTCAACCTCTCCTGGTGATGCATTTATATCCTTATCACTTTTCACTTCTTGCACCTTGGCTACCACCAATACTTTCTAGTACTTTCCCCTGTTCTTTACTGAGCAAGGGACATCTTGCACGTGTCATACTATAAATATGTAAAATATATATACATATATATTTTTTCAGAAGTGCTTCATTGATGGTCTCAGCACTTATGGTCACTCTGACTACTTCAATTTTTTGAAACCTGTCTCCCCTGGATGATTTTCTTGCTGGACAGCAGGCCACGCACACAACTTCAGCTCTTGTTGGAGATTCCCTCCTTTGGGGGTCCCCGATCTACATTGCCACAACCTTGTAAGTATGGTAGAGAGTGGGTTTTTATACTTGGTTTTTATTTTATTTTTTATGATTTTTCTTTTTTCCTTGGGTAGGATCAGACCATACAGCAACTCCTTCTATTATATTTTTTACTGAACTCTCTGGTGCATGCTCCTGAAGAGTGGATCAATCCACGAAATGCATAGAGCTGTTATATGCCGTGTCCCTATGATTCAATTGATATCTGTCAGTATGTAATATCTTTGATATTAATCATTTATAATTATGTGGCAACCCGTCTATATTGTATGTATAGATATACATTTTTATGAATTGTACCAGTTATTATAATTGTATTGGATATACACTTACTCATGATTATGCGTTTGTATGTTAACTTATATGATAAACTGAATTATTTATACCTAAGTGCTTCATTTAAGACCCAATCCCCGTTCCCCTCTTTTTTGCCATATAGATAGGGATGGAGGCAATTGACCTTACCAGGTCACCACCTCATATAAAGTCCCAACTGTTCTCTTTATAATTATCACAAGGAAATACACCAGGGTCCTTACACCTTTCTACATGTTTACATAAGGTCCCTTTGCTCTCCATCGTCAGAGAAAATAAGCAGTGCTGCACTTTACAGCCTAGCAACTAACTACACTAACAACAAACTCCATCTTATGTCTGTAAATACCTTTATAGAAAAAAAATAGATGGCCGGTAACTTGGATTTGGAAAATGGGCTGTTGTTTTAGCAGTATTGAAGTACAATTGTTTGATACACTAACTCAAGTGTATCCAGAAATAATGGAATAATAAATTGCCAACTGGCTATCAGTTCTGACACATCCGAAGCATAAAAACCCATAACTTGGATCACATTATTTTCTCAGTGTCAAACTGTCAGTTACTAGTTTCTGGATAACATATAGGTTTGTCGGAAGCTAGATTCCAAGCAAGGGAATCTGAGTTTAACAGCCAAGAATGTGATTATACGTAAGCCTCACCAACGCTATCTTTACAAGGCCACAGGATTTTATATATTAAGTTGTGTCTGATCTGAAAATAGCAGTGGTAACCCTGGTGTTCTGCCATAACACTTCCCTTGCCTTCACATTCCCATCACGTGGCTGGGATAAAATGCACCACTGTAAGCAAAGTAATGGGAGCTGACAGCTAAAATTTAAAGGAAAGCATGCTTATTTTCAGATCAGTTCATTCAGCAGTTAGTCAGCTGGAAATGTATGTGCTGTTAGCAGAGAGAAAGACAAGCATTACAGCAGAGTAGCAGCACAGTGTGTTCTATCCTTAGCTGGCACTTCAAGTTAACCTCTTCAGTGATAGATATGAAGTCCACAGTGATACAGCAATTAGGATGAAAAATACTTTGTGGCATTTAGCTTGATTAAATACATTGGAGAGGTAACCATATGCATTGGGGTTGATTTACTAAGCATGCTCATTTTTCAAAGCAGGATTTCTCAGCCAGGGTTCTGTGGAACCCTAAGGTTCCTCCAGAGGTTTTTAGGGGTTCCTTGAGCTGTGAGCAATGACAAATTATTCTCCCACCTACAATCGCTGCAAATGTGAGGGGGCGATTCCCACTGCCATTCAGTGTAAGCCAGATAATTCACATCTACACTGATCACCAGTGACAGGGGGCTTTTTCCATTGAAAAGTAGCTTGTCTCCACTGACCACCATTGTAGGGAACATTTCTCCACTCACCACCAAGGTGTGTGTGGGGAGGGAGTATTCTTCCCAATGACCATCAAGGCAATACGCATTCCATCAACTGACCACCAATGTAAAGGATCATGTCTCCACTGACCACCAATGTAAGGGAGCTTTCCTCCTCTGACTACCAATAGACGCTTTTCCAGTGCTGACTAGGGTAAGGGAACACTATAATTTTCACAGTCTGTGACTTTTCATTGTCATTGTTATTATTTATTTTCCTGATTTGTAGTGCAAGAGAGTGCTGTAAAATAATAGTAAATTCTAGGTATTCTTCATTTGTTTATTTAAAACATTCAACAGCTTACTAATCATGCTGATCATATCATCATTTTTAGCAGGGGTTCCCTGAGACACAAAAAATATTTCAAGGGTTCCCCCAGGGTAGAAAGTATGAGAAAGACTGTTATAAAGTATATTTTAAGTTTGAATAGTTAATGTTTACTGAAGCTGTTTTCCCATCATCCAATCATATGCAAGCAAAAATCCTGGTTTTATTTCCCTTTGCAAAATGATTTGTTTTTAAAAGTGAACATGGATTCACCTTATTTACTAAGCTAAGTGAACATACACTTTGTAAAATAAACAATTTCTTTCCTAAGGAGACAAGCTCTACTATTTCATACTTATAGTTGTTTTGCACAGAGCAGCCCCAATCTTTCTCTTCTCGGGTCCCCCGCCGGTGCTCTGGGCCCCCCCCCCCCCCTGTTGAGTGCCCCCATAGCCAGTCGCTTGCTGTGGGAGCACTCATGCGTGCTTGCTCCCGAGCCGGCTCTCTGCGTCCATAAGACAGAGAGCGTGGCTCAGCCCCACCCCCCGCTCCCGCCTCACTGGCTGTAATTGACAGCAATGGGAGCCAATGGCTCCCACTGCTGCATCTCAGCCAATCAGGAGAGAGAGACCCGGGAGAGCTTCAGGTCTTGTGCACATCGCTGGATCGAGATTGGGCTTAGGTAAGTATTAGGGGGGCTGAGGGAGGAGCTGCACACTGAAGGTTTTTTACCTTCATGCATAGAATGTATGAAGGTAAAAAACCTTCAGCCTTTACAACCACTTTAAGTTAATCATTTACAGTGGATTACAATCCCACGACAGTTAACAACAATTTTTTCTCAGGTTTCTCTGATTTTTTCTGAGGTTATACAGCTATTGTGTTAGCATCTACTGTGGTCAGAAAATTCGATGTAATCTACTGCTCAGTATGTTTCAGACTTGAGCAGGGAGGGCTAGCACTAGGAGGCAATCAGTTTCCCCTGCACTGTATAGTGATATCAGTCTGACACTGGAAGCCAGCAGACAGGAAAAGAGAGCAAGGGATCATCAGTTTACTGCTGCTTTTTCATTGATAGAACACTGTTAAGCCGGCCATAGATGGTTCAAATCTTGGGCTGGTTCAGCAGGGACCACCTGAGATTTGAACCATCTATGGGCAGGCCAATTATACCCAAGTTGATCCATTGATTGGCTTGGATACAACCAGCATGCTGGATTTTTAGCATGCGTTTATTGCCAGCAGCTATAGCCGCTACCAATTGTCACTGTGTTGTCCCGGCAGGGATGGCTCCCCGCGCCCCCACATGCTGGGAGAACACAATAGCTCCACGGGAGGGATTCTCCCATCAACACTGACTGAGGGCAAATTGATTAATCTATGGCCTGCCTTACTGTTGGATGCATGACCCTAGCTTTACAGGAGCAAACATTCTCTTTGTTTAAACCCCTGTGTGTGCTGCCAGGCTTCAGGGGATGCAAATGGTCTATAGGTTTTGCTATTTAGCTAAGTACAATATTTCAAAGCTGCCTAGGGTTTTTCTTTAACACACTGGGCCTCTTGACTGAGTGGTATGTTTTCTTAAAAAGGTGAACTAACCTTTTAATAGAAATACAAATCTTTTGGCAGATAAGATGGTTTACCTGTATGTATTTGTAACTGGTTTCGCACTCTATAGCCCGCAATCCCGCCAAGCTGGCCAGAACGATATACACAGGCTTTCCAGCTTGAGTTAGGGAGAGCTGCCTGCTAGCAGTTGTAAGGGGGATTTTTCACCCCCCCCCTCTTCTTCCTGTTTTCACTGACTGAGTTAATGTAATGTGAGCTGACACACAGAGCTCTGCATTTAGTGGCCTCTCTTGTGCCCCTATTGGCCGGAAGAGGAAACCAATTAAAGGCACAGTTACAACAACAAATGGGAGAGATTGTACTGAACTGCAGAGAGAGCAGCAATGGATTCTGGGACATGCAGTTCCCACACAAAATGGCCCCATAGACTTGTATACATGGAGAAATACAAATCCCAGTAGGCTTTGCTGACAGGAAAGTAAAAGACTCCATTTTGTGTCCTAAGGTAAAAGTCAGTCAGTGATGAGGGAGTAAAGAGACCAGACCTGAGGGAGAGGTTCTGTCTCTCAGATGATCTCCCTGTGCAATTCAGGCCTCCACCGCGAGTTGGGACGTCCAGACTGAGAGAGGGGGATCCCAGGACTTGATGGACTTGTGTCTTTTTTTCAACCTCATCTACCATGTAACAGGTGAATATTGAGGCGCATCTCCACCAACGGTGAACCATTCCGGTGTGAGGGGACCGGTCGGGTCGCCATGAAAGCCTGCTTGTTCCAGGACATTCGCTTGGGCCCTGTTCGCAGGATTTGGTGAGAGGGCATTTCTGCCCATCTGCAGGGAACAGAGACACTGCACTACAGAAGGAGTAATTTGAACACTGTATACAAACATCATTACTGGTAGTCATCTTTCTGACACTTGTAGTACTACAGGGATAAAGGATAAGGCCATCCATTTCTGGGACATGGTATACAGAAAGAAACGAAAAAAATAACAATTGTGTACACCCAAAAGGCTACCTCCTCACATTTTTTAATCATTTGCAAAAATAGTACATATAAAAACAGCACGACCAGGGCCTGGCCTGTATAAAACATACTATTTCTCAGACAAGTCGAGATGATCGCACATTGAACCAATTTGTCGTTGATGCACTGTATTTTATATTACAACATAATTATTTTTCCTTCAATGGTTCCCACTACCTCCAGGTGCAGGGCATAGCAATGGGGACTTGCTGTGCTCCATCCTATGCCAATCTGTACCTGTGGTAGTGGGAATGTACGAATGGTATATCAGAGAGCCTCTCTCCTTTCATGGAGTGTGTGGTAATCTGGTATAGATCTATCGACAATATTTTTATGGTTTGGAATGGTTCCATCAAACTACTTCATTCCTTTTTTTAGTCCATCAATGACAATACTTTCAATCTGTCCTTTACCATGAAGCATGATACAGACTCCATTACCTTTCTGGATGTTCAGATCCATAAGGGCAGTGATGGTTTGCTAACCAGCAGCCTTTTTCGAAAACCTATGGCAGGTAACTGTATCCTACATGCTAACAGCTTCTATCCTCAATCCTTGGTCACCTCGATACATTATAGTCAGTATCTGAAGATTTGACGCAACTGTACAGAAGATAAGTCTTTAAAAGGGAAGCAGACGCATTAAAAACAAGACTGCTAGCACGAGGTTACTCACACACTTGCCTAAAAAAAGCCTTCAAGAGAGAATGTGCTAGCACACGACACAATCTCTTATACAATAAAACCAATAATCCAAAGACAAGTGGTCCTATTCGGTTAATTACAAGGTTTTCTAACCAGCATAAAGAAATCAGGAGGATTGTGAAAAAGTATTGGCACCTGCTCACTATGGATCCAATTGCCAGTGCCTTTGTCCCTGAGCCTCCGGCATTTACTTTTAGAAAAGCTAGATCAACGGAGGACAGTCTTGTCTCTAGCGAATTCCAAGGTAGTTCAGGCAGGAACCCTAGTAAGAGATGGGGCACCTTTAGGTGTGGGGGTTGCAACTATTGCAGGTTTATGCGTATAAACAACTATCCTACCACTTTACCAAATGGATAAAAATATCAACCAAAACACTACGCCAACTGCAAAACAGAAGGCGCAGTGTATTTCCTTCTCTGTGAGTGCTCTTGTTTCTATGTGGGCAAGACTAAAATGGCGATTTGGCAATGGGCCTACAGACATATTCATGCCATGAAAACTTGTGATCCTGATCTCCCCTTGGGGAGACATGTTACTGCAGTGCATGGGGGCTCTTTTCCGACCATATATTTTCTAATTCTAGATCGGATTCATCCGGGGACACGTGGTGGTGATTGGAACAAGATTCTGCTCCAACATGAGCAGAAGTGGATATTCTGTTTAGATGCCACGTCTCCCCCAGTATCGAATGAGTCTCTATCTTTCAGACCCTTTTTAGAAGGATTTAAATCAGGGGTCTCAGACATTAACCTATAATTAATGACTTTCCTCCAGTGCTCTTTCTATTTCTTTAAGGTATCTCTTACTTTACTGCTATCATTAACAACTGGATAGGTGATTATTTGCTAATGTCGGTGACTAGTATTCCTTTACAATTATGTTTATACATATTTTCCATTATCTTATATTTGGGGTCACATAATACTAAACTTTTCCACTCCTTGTCTTCCTTGCCAACTGTAATTGAAATGCTAATTATGTATTTCCCTGTATTACCACTTTTTTACTAGCATTTTTGTCTTTCTTTGCTCCCTTATTGCAGTATATGGCTGTTCTTTCCTTCTTCTCCTTGCCCACTAGATGGGGCCGGGTTCCATGGCCTCCCAGCGCACTGCCATCCAACGCACAAAGGCCGTTGGATGACAACGTCATCACTCCGGCCTTTGTTACCAGTTGCCATAATGCCGGCCTTTGTTTATTGTTTGCCTCAGATGCCCTATTGTCAGGGCTGGGCTCAGCCCTTCCTTCTCTGAGCTGGCCGCTCAGCTGTCGGCTAATTGCAGCTCCCATCTCTCTCCACAGTTACTCAGCTGTTGATGATCCTGCTCGTCAGTCCTGCCTACTTAAGCCGTCCAGTCCAGAGGAGATCTTCCTTCACCTTGGTCACATCACAAGAAACTATCTCCTGCGTTCCTGTTTAAAGATTGGCTTTGCTGACATCCCTTCTGGCTCCAGATCCTGCTTGCTGTTCCACTACTTTGTTCCCTGACTTCTGGCTTGGCTGACTATCCATTCCGGTTACTGAACTTTGGCTATGTTTTGACTACAATTGTTCTTTTTAATTTTATTATTAAACAAGTGTGATTTAAATGTACTTCTGTCTCGGTCTGATTTCATAGTTTCTGACACCTGTATATATTCATTGGATATTTACGGGCACACTGATAGGTCTTTTATGCATGTATGCAGGGCTGGTGCAAGGATTTTTGACACCCTAGGCAAAACCTAATTTTGCCGCCCCCCTTGGCTCCACCCCCTTTGACCTGCCCATGTATACCCCACCTTTTTAATGAAGCGCCCATCAAATGCAGCCTCACCAGCGCTCATCAATGCAGCCTACCAGTGCCCATCAATGCAGCCTCACCAGCTCCGATCAAATGCAGCCTGTGCCTCTGACACTATGTGCGAACGGAGCGGTGGCTGCCTGCTGATGCTGAGACTTAGTTGCTTGCTGCAGAGATAAGAGAGTGGGAACACTAGTGGCCGGGTGCCCTAGGCAGCAGTGCGCCCTTGGCGGCTGCCTAGTTTGTCTAGTCGTAGCACCGGCCCTGCATGTATGTATGCATAGACCGTATATGCAGTGGACACCCGATTATGACAATCATTGATTGTCTGTCACTCCTTTTTAGGTATACTTCACTATTAAAGATATAGATATATACAATAAAGGTGATCCCGCAGACCCCATTTTCAGTGGACATCGTTCTCCTGTAACATCAATCTCTAAGTAAGCAGAATTATACTTATACTTTTTTATTCATTTTAGTCCCTCTGCTTTAAACTGTAGCACTTTAGCAAAAATGCACGTATATATGTATACAGCCCTCTATATACCAATATTCCATTGTTTTTTACTTATAAATTAGATATACCAATAGTAAGTTTATTACTTTTTGGCTCCTGGATCCTCCAATTTGGAACTATCCCAGCTTTTATGCTGTGCACCTATTGACTGAGGTGGGTTCAGGCACACTCTTTGGAGTGGCTATGGGGTTTACATATGTTTGTGTATGTATGTGCATGTTACTCACATGTGTATATATACTGTTTATTAACTCATTCTCATGTTTATTATTAGATTCTTACCATCTTCATTTTTGATGTGGACTGCTTGGTCTGGGTCGGGTTTCCCTTACTTTTGCTACCCCTTTTGGCCGTCATTCGGGGTGGTCTTGCCTGTCTCCTCTCTCCTTTGGCATTGGTAGGGCCAGTACAGCCATACTTCCTTGCTTTTTTTTCAATTCTTGATGCGACATAGCAAGACACCTGCTTCTACATGGTCAGTAGACATTGTTTTAAATGTAGTGATTGCCTGTCTGTCTGTATATCAACTCCTGTATAATTTATCTGTATGCATATATTCTTTGCTTATTGTTTTTCTTTTTTGCCTTATAAATTGTAGCTATCATAGATATTCATACTACTTTCTCCTGATGAAGAGGAAAACACATGACCTTGAAACGCATTGAGTATCACTCTGTCCAAATGTACAAGAGTGATGTAAATTAGTGGTTTCTGATCACATTATGAACAATATGTTACATTAACATAATTTAACATAATTTTGTAATCTGTTGATATAGCTAAATGCTGTGTCCTATATTTTTAGATCTTGTATTATTAAACGTATATATTTTACATACATATTTTTGCATACAAAGTCATTGCCCTTTAAAGTGGTTGTAAACCCTTAAAAAAATTCCAAAAAAAAACAAACCTGCAAGACAAAGGCATAATGAACAAGTGATGCATGAATTACTTAACTGAGATCGAAGCCCCCGTAGCGGTCCTCGTTTACCATTCCAGTGGCCGACATCTCTCCCGGGGGTTACTTCCGGGTATCGCGGCCCCGGCGCTGTGATTGGCCGGAGCCACGATGACATCACTCCTGCACATATGCGTGGGAGCCGCCAGTAACGCCATAGTATAACGTACGTGCCGTTGCTTCAGTTTGCTTAAGTGCGCAGGTGCGGATGACGTCAGCACATGCAAATACAGGGATATCTCCTAAACAGGTTTAGGAGATATCCAGTGTAGCTACAGGTAAGCCTAATTTCTAGGCTTGCCTGTAGTATAAAGTGGTTGTAAAGGGTTTACAGCCACTTTAAAGTCGCACCAGAGGGTCCTTTTCTGTTTCTGTATGAAAAAAGCACAGACCATGTAGTGAACACTTCCCAGTCCTTTCCCTTCCCCACCTCCCTCCCAGAAAACCCCACCAATTCCCTTACCCCCACTGCACCTTAAAGCCACTATGGGCGAATGCAATGCAATCTGACAGATGGCTGCACCTGCGTGATGGATGTAAAGTCTG
This sequence comes from Lithobates clamitans, assembly GCA_037952925.1. Lineage (NCBI taxonomy): Eukaryota > Metazoa > Chordata > Amphibia > Anura > Ranidae > Lithobates > Lithobates clamitans. Next base: position 27,493,506 of record JBBGZY010000438.1, read on the forward strand.
ATTAATCAAATTTAGCCCCGCTGATAGTCCTGTAACAGGACAAAAACCCCACAGTAGGTCCTCATCCAGTCCCGAATCTCAGGTAATGGTAAGTGCCTGTAGGTTCTAAACACACAGAGGCAGCGGGTGCTAATGATATCCAGCAATCTGCTACGGTATATATCGTTATTGAACACCTCATAAGGAATAAAAGTGATATTAACTGCTTCCTCCGCTTGATTTCAAAGGTGAATGGCACAGAAATAGTCACTACTAGGACATAGCTTCAAAGGACATAAGTTTAAACATATCTGGCTACATAATAGACATTAGATCCGGCCAGTACTATACCACTGTGTCCCAGAACCTCTAGGTACCTCATGAATACTACCAATATGATTGGTCTGTCTGTGTATAGATTACTCACTGTTCCATGGTTTTTCAGCAGCCATTATATGTTGTACCTATGGTCCATAGTCCTTAGTGGAAACAACCAGAGAACTTCACAGCCAGTTCGTTCAGCAGACAAGTACAGTAGAAGTCCCGTGTGCTGTGTAAATAGTACGGGTGTTCAATATCTCCTATAGATAATCCCAGCTGCTGAAATCCTATAGAACACAGGACAGGTGCAGAGCAGCCGGCTGTAGTGAGGTAGGATGATCCTGTAGCACAGCACACTAAAAGCCTCTGGTAAATCCATCAGGTAAGTGGAATCATGTAAACAGGCAATGCAGGATGCAGTACATCAGGAGGTGAGAGGGGTGCTGCTCCAAATGGATCTACATATGTTTTGTTCCGCCCCCGGAACCTCTTCAGGTTTTCTGAGAGGGAGGTGGGGGAGGGATAGGACTGGGAAGTGTTCACTACATGGTCTGTGCTGTTTTTATATGTACTATTTTTGCAAATGATTAATAAATGTGAGGAGGTAGCCTTTTAGGTGTACACAATTTTTTTTTTTTTCGTTTCTATGGTTATTTGCTGTGTTACACACCCTGCCCGCATGTTGGGTGGTACCATCCATCTATCCCAGCTTTCTTTTTCTTTTTTCTTTTTCTTTAATATACATTGTATACAGACATCATTGTCCTCTCACCTGTTGAACAAAATCCTGTCTAGTTCACTTGATAATCTGGGCCAGTTATGTTGTTTGCCCTGCTACCCAGGAGTTAAAGTGCACCCGCGAAAGTGTCTAGCTGAAGACACCAAATTTTGTCTTTGCTTCAAAAAGGGAGTCATTCCTCTGCTCTCCTCCTTCCTGGACTCATAGAGCCAATCTGAGTAAAGGTCAGGGCCGGTGCTACCACTAGGCAAACTAGGCAGCAGCCTAGGGCGCCCTGCTGCCTAGGGCGCCTGGCCACCGGTTTTCCTACTCTCTTCTCTCTGCAGCAAGCACCTAAGTCTCAGCATCAGCAGGCAGCCGCCGCTCCGTTCACACATAGTGTCAGAGGCGCAGCAGTGGCAGAGGACTGTGTCTGTGTCCCGACTCCTGAATGAATGGAAGCAAGCAAACATTCATTGATGTTAGGCTGCATTGATGGGCACTGGTGAGGCTGCATTTGATGGGCACTGGTGAGGCTGCATTTGATGGGCGCTGGTGAGGCTGCATTTGATGGGCGCTGGTGAGGCTGCATTTGATGGGCGCTGGTGAGGCTGCATTTGATGGGAGCTGGTGAGGCTTCATTTGATCGGGGCTGGTGAGGCTGCATTTGATGGGTGTTGGTGAGACTGCATTTGATGAGCGCTGGTGAGGCTGCATTTGATGGGTGCTGGTGAGGCTGCATTTGATGGGCGCTGGTGAGGCTGCATTTGATGGGTGGTGGTGAGGCTGAATTTGATGGGCGCTGGTGAGGCTACATTTGATGGGCGCTGGTGAGGCTGCATTGATGGGCGCTGGTGAGGTTGCATTTGATGGGTGCTGGTGAGGCTGCATTTGATGGGTGCTGGTGAGGCTGCATTTGATGGGTGCTGGTGAGGCTGCATTTGATGGGGGCTGGTGAGGCTGCATTTGATGGGTGCTGGTGAGGCTGCATTTGATGGGCGCTGGTGAGGTTGCATTTGATGGGCGCTGGTGAGGCTGCATTTGATGGGCGCTGATGAGGCTACATTTGATGGGCGCTGGTGCGGCTACATTTGATGGGCGCTGGTGAGGTTGCATTTGATGGGTGCTGGTGAGGCTGCATTTGATGGGTGCTGGTGAGGCTGCATTTGATGGGTGCTGGTGAGGCTGCATTTGATGTGTGCTGGTGAAGCTGCATTAATTGGCGCTGGTGAGGCTGCATTTGAGGGTGCTGGTGAGGCTGCATTTGATGGGTGCTGGTGGGCTGCATTTAATGGACGCATCATTAAAAAGGTAGGCTTTACATGGGCAGGGAAAAGGGATTGGAGTCAGGGGTGGAGCCAAGGGGGGTGAAAAAATTAGGTTTTGCCTAGGGTGCCAAAATCCTTGCACCAGCCCTGGTAAAGGTAACCAATCTAAAGTGCCATATTGTGCTTTATTTACCATTAAAGTGTGCCTCTGCTCTTGGGGACATTCTCAGGTCTGGAATCCACTGAAAGCAGCTTGAATATAGGATTGAGAGCTATATTGCTCTTAAATCTCAGTTGTTGATCTCTAGTTGATTACTTGATTATACATTGTTACTATCTGTTATCCTTCCACATAAATATTGCAGTAAAGACAACTTCTGTGTTTTATTATAACGTGTGTCTCTCATTGGTCATTGCACTTACACTATTGCCAGGTGTGCCAGAGGGGGCTGAGGCTGTTATTAGGGTTGAGAGGCAGAGTAACAGACTGAACTAACTTAAGCAGCTCCTGCAGGGGTATCACTAAATATTTAAAATGTAGATTTAAATGTTTGTCTTAGAATCAACTTTAAATGCCTTTGTAGGTGTCAATTTTACATTATACAGTGAATGGAACAGAACACCTCTTGTGTTGGAGTCAATCCTGGGTAAAAGAGGGTTGGACATTTTGGAGGTAGGGGGAAGTTGAGCAATCTACAATACAATAATGAATATAATAAATAGGGTACATTATAAGAACACAATGGGGGAGATCTATTAAAAGTGGAGCACTCAGAGTCTGGTGCAGCTGTGCGTGGCAGCCAATCAGCTTCTAACTTCAGCTTGTTTAATGAAGTTATGACTAAAAACCTGGAAACTGTTCTACGCAGAGCTGCACCAGATCTTGTACTCTCCAGGTTTAGTAAATAACCCCCAATGTCACACTCTTGGTTTTATGCTGTACAACAATAGTGACCGCATTTCTTACCTAGACACATACACTTACTACAATCTAAGAAAACATCAGTATTGGACTGGAAAACTTGTCTGCACTGGTGGATCCCAGTCCCAACAACACAATAGCCAATAGAGTCAGTGGGGAACAACGCCTCAAGGATAACTTATGATGCAGTATCTGTAGAATGGAGAATCCAACTGCCAAAACTTGACAGTTGCACAATGCAGTGATTTCTGCATGGTGTGCTTTAACACCAAAATCCTTTAAGAACCATGTGAGGTCACCATGCTGTGTAGCAGTTGTTCATAGTAAAAAAAACAGTAGAATGCATTTACTTTATAACCAGAGCACAGAGTCAGTCTTACGCTTGCACTGATAATGCAGCACAATGGGGAAATTTGTCAAGTCTCCCATTGCACTGCATTCTCAGTTGCTGAAAACACTAAAGTGGCTCTCCAAGAAACCCTACACAACAGCCCAATGCTGCTGTTTTTAGTCAATTTCAAGGGCATTTTATGTTTTACAGTGGATAAGAAAAGTGGTCCTTGCCTTCTTTCACTTGCCTGCTTTCAGAAACTCTGCCCTGTACCTGCACTAAATAAGTGTCAAAAACTTTAAAAAAAAACACAGATGCAGCACAACTGGACTCTCATATGTTTATTTCTTTTAAAATAAGACTTAAAGCCACTCTGTTTACACTAGTTTAAAAAGCGTGAAAGAGGAGCTCCAGTGGGGGCAGGCATGGGGCATACTTCCTGGTCTCCCACTATGATGTCATGCAGTGGCATGGACCAGGCAGGTGAAACCACAGACTGCAGTGGGGAGTGCCAGCATCCAACACTCCCAGACATGCCTATGCAGATGTTTTTTTATTTTTCTAGCAACCTTCTTTCTTCAACAGAGTAGAGTTGGTGTGAGCAGCAAGACAGGTAGTTAATAAATGTTTCATTTGCAGAGTATTGCTCTTCTTTTTTTGTTTTTTTAATTAGTGTTGCTTTAGTCAGTCTGAATCAGGGTTAACAGAAATCAGAACCTAAAAAGCCATAAGACAGCTACTTCTGGCAACGCACAAGATTGAGATTTCATGGATTTCTTCTTCTCATTAATTTTATTTTGCCTAACAATGCAATACTTCTAAGATGGACCATAAACAGCAGAATGAAGGTAAGCTATGCTAATCATTTTGAGCATGAGCATTATTTTTATGAGACTAGGGGGTGGCAAAAAGTGTCAGTAGCAATCAGTAGTGCTTATTGCCACAAACTAAGATTTTTCAACCTATTGGAAAACTTCCCAGGGATTTGGCACAATCCCTTACTGGGTATCGTGGTAGGTCCTGACACTGCATAGACTTGTGAGAGGATGAGCAGGTATCTTTCAGCCTATTGTTCTCTGGATGTGACCTGTACATCTGCAGCTAGCATAAAGATGTATGTTCATACAATCATATCCCCCTCCTCAGTCCTTTTTCTGAGGAACAGGTGTTTTCATTTAATATATGAATCTTTGTAAAGAAGCACAGGGGTTGATTTACTAAAGGCAAAAAGACTGTGCGCTTTGCAAAGTGCAGTTCCACACTGCAAGGACAGCTGCTCCAAAGCTTTGTAAATGAGGTAAAGCTTTACTTCGCAAAGAATACCCAATTACGTGCAAGGAAAATTTAAAAAACAGCATTTTTGCTTGCACGTGATTGGATAATCAGTTAGCTGAGCTTCTGTTCATTTACTAAGATCTGGAGCAACTGCACTTGCAAAATGCACAGGGGTTGATTTACTAAAGGCAAATCCACTTTGCACTACAAGTGCACTGCAAGTGCACTCGGAAGTGCAGTCGTTGTAAATCTGAGGAGAAGATCTGAAATGAGAGGAAGCTCTGCTGGTTTCTATAATCTAATCATGTACAAACAGAAATGCTGTTTTTTATTTTCCTTGCATGCCCCCCTCAGATCAATAGCGACTGCACTTCAAAATGCACTTCCAAGTGCGTGAAAAGTGGATTTGCCTTTAGTAAATAAACCCCAAAGAAGCATTTAACACAAGTTTTCCAGCAACGTGTGTTCATTATTTAATCATGTGTTAAAATGACATATATATATATATATATATATATATATATATATATATATATATATAATAAAAATGAACAAACCCTATAGTACTATAAAATGCTGGGATTAGTCGGCTGAATGTCACAATTAACCACTTCAATACAGGGAATTTTCACCCACTTCCTGCCCAGGCCAATTTTCAGCTTTCAGCGCTGAAACATTTTGAATGACAATTGCGCGGTCATGCAATACTGTACCCAAATAAGATTTTTATAATTATTTCACCACAAATAGAGCTTTGTTTTGGTGGTATTAGATCACCTCTGCATTTTTTATTTTTTGCACTATATACAAAAAAAGAGAAACAATTTTGAAAAAAAGACAATATATTTTACTTTTTCTATAATAAATAGTCCAAAAAAATATAAAAAAATAAAAAAATGTTCTCCTCAGTTTAGGCCAATATGTATTCTTCTACATATTTTTGGTAAACAAAACAAAAATTGCAATAAGCGTATATTGATTGGTTTGCGCAAAAGTTATAGCGCCTACAAAATAAGGGATAGATTTATGGCATTTTTATTATTCTTTTTTTTTTTTTTACTAGTAATGGCGGCGATCTGCGATTTTAATAGTGACTGCGACATTGCGGGAGACAGATCGGACACTTTTGACACTATTTTGGGATCAGTGAAGGAGTTAACACTAGGGGGCGATCAAGGGGTTAACTGTGTTACCTAGGGAGTGCTTCTAACTGTGGAGGGAGGGGACTGATTACGGTAGGAGACCGATCTGTGCTCCTATATTCTCCTCTCCCCTGACAGGACGTGGATCTGTGTGTTCACACACACAGATCCACGTTCTTGTTCTGTCACCAGCAATCCAGGGGGCCCCGGTGGACATTGTGGCCGCCAGGCACACGCATCGGCTCCCAAGTGACGCGGTGCGTGCGCACCCCCTATACCGCTGGGAAGCCAAGAACGTCATATGACACCCGCCCAGAGGGGAGAGTGTTCCTGTGGACGTTAAATGACTATGGGCAGGTAGGGAAGTGGTTAAAAGCAGTGATTTTAAATGCCTGTCCTCAAGGCCCACTAGTAATGCATGTCTTCCCCATCACCAGGTAGGGCTATACAGCTGTGGCAAAAGGTTTTGAGAATGACACAAATATTAATTTTCACAAAGTCTGCTGCCTCAGTTTTTATGATGCCAATTTCCATATACTCCAGAATGCTTTGAAGAGTGATTAGATTAATTGCAATTAATTGTAAAGTCCCTTTTCGCCATGAAACTTAACGGAATCCTATAAAAAACATTTCCACGGAATTTGTGAAGAAGGCTTCAGGGCGCCCAAGAAAGTCCAGCAAGCACCAGGGCCGTCTCCTACAGTTGATTCAGTTGCAGGATCGGGGCATAACCAGGGCAGAGCTTACTCAGGAATGGCAGGTGTGAGTGCATCTGCACATACAGTGAGGTGAAGACTTTTGGAGGATGGCCTGCTGTCAAGTAGGGCAGCAAAGAAGCCACTTCTCTTTGGAAAAATATCAGGGACTTAATAATCTGCAAAGGGTACAGGGATTGGACTGCTAAGGACATTTTCTCTGATGAATCCCCATTCCAATTGTTTGAGGGATCCTGAAAAAACCTTGTCCAGAGAAAAAAAGGTGAGAGCAACCATCAGTCCTGTGTTATGCCAACAAAAAAGCATCCTGTGACCATTCATGTGTGGGGTTGCTTTTCAGCCAAGGGAGTGGACTCACTAATTTTGCCTAAGAACACAGCCATGAATAAAGAATGGTACAAATACATCCTCCGAGAGCAACTTCTCCCAACCATCCAAAACAGTTTGGTGACAAACAATGCCTTTTCCAGCATGATGGAGCACCTTGCCATAAGGCAAAATTGATAACCAAGTGGAAAAAGTTTTCCCCCAGTTGAAGTCACGAGTGGTGACGTAACGCGTAGGGCGTGGCAGAGAGCAGACTTTACCGGAAGTCACGTAAGGAGGCGCCTCGGACGCCGCTCCTTTATTGTTTATGCTTTTAACCTTGCTTTCTATGTAAGAGACCACTTTTTAAGATAGAAATAAACAAGTTGACCTATAATACTACACTATTGGAGGCTTCCTCTCTTTTCCCCCTCCCCCCACCGGGCCGGCGCAGCCTAGGTGGAAAAATCCCTTTCTTTTTTATAGGAGCCTGCCAGGTTGAGAGGATAATCCAGCCATCATCATACCATATGCTGTAACGCACAACACCATTTTAAAGCTACATATTGATGCCTGAATCCCCTTCTTTTAAGGTGAGAGTTTAGAGAGCCTGTTTTGGCCGGCAGTCTTTATATGAGGAACAACATCAGCATTACCACCATATATGTACATCTCTCCATTTATCCAATCCCAGTGGATATAATTCACTATTATGAACTTTTTTCACATTATTTATTCACTTGGACTTTTTTTGAGGTGTAAAATATATTTTTTTGATTTTGCATTTTTGCACATTATTACAGACTATTCGGATATGAGCAATTTTACTGATTTTTCTGATTGATGAATTTTTTATTTTCAACAGTGATTTACTCTGAGTTTTTTTTAGATTTTACAATTTTATTATTCTGTTTTTGCACATTTATGCACAATTTACACCAAAGATCGTATGTTACTATTTTATGTGAGTTATCTAGTTTATGATAGATTTGATGCGCGAAATACTTCCACTTTTATATAACTTTGAGTGTAATGTGAACACTTTCTGATTTTGCTGCAATCTTCGTTCAAGATATCATCATAACTATTATGCCGCGTACACACGGTCGGACTTTTCGTCTACAAAAGTCCAACGGACGCTGACGGACTAAAGCTGGCTGGTAATCCGATCGTGTGTGGGCTTCTCCGGACTTTCAACTGACTTTTTTTATCCTCAAATCCGACGTACTTTAGATTTGAAACATGCTTCAAATCTTTCCGACGGACTCGAGTCCGGTCGAAAAATCCGCTCGTCTGTATGCTAGTCCGACGGACAAAAACCCACGCTAGGGCAGCTATTGGCTACTGGCTATGAACTTCCTTATTTTAGTCCGGTGTACGTCATCACGTAAGAATTCGACGGACTTTTGTGTGATCGTGTGTAGGCAAGTCTGTTCGTTAGAAAGTCCGCCGCAAGTCCGTCGAAAGTCCGCCAAAAGTCCATCGAAAGTCTGTCGGACAGGCTGTCGGACTTTTGTAGCTGAAAAGTCCGACCGTGTGTACGCGGCTTTACACGTTTTGAGTGCTTTATACTTATTGTTTATTTATTTATTATTTTTTTGTGATTATGACCACATTCATTTGTATCTCACTATAAGCGCGAAGGACAACACCTTTCTTATTCTGCCATCAGTCAGGATGTGGCCCAGAAGTTGATTGATAGCATGCCAGGGTGAATTGCAGAGGTCTGGAAAAAGAAAGGTCAGCACTGCAAATATTGACTCTTTGCATAAACTTAATGTAACTCAATAAAATGCTTTGCAAATTCATGAAATGCTTGTAATTATACTTCAGTATACCATAGTAACATCTGACAAAAAGATCTAAAAACACTGAATCAGCAGACTTTGTGAAAATTAATATTTGCGTCATTCTCAAAACTCTTGGCCATGGCTGCAGGTGCATTAAAGAGCAACTGCAGGCAACCGATGAGCCAAGTACCTAGCTGCTTATTTGTTCTCTCTAGGAAACATTTCAAGTGTGTTAAGGTTCAACAGGTTTCCCTTATCGTTGTTGCATATGGATTCCAGCGCTCCGGCTTCAAGCTGCTACTTCACAGTGCTTCTAGGCTGAACTGCGGGAGGCATTGATTAACAGGAGCAGATATAGGAGGTCCAGCAGGGGAGGTCACACAACACCAGAACTGCCGATAAAGACCCGTTTGAGAGATCAGATGATTCAACATATGACTGGGGAAATTCTAAGCAAGGCTACATTTCAAAAAAGCATATGAGACCTATTTTCTTGGAGATCTATTAGTCTAGAAACTCACAGAGCATATATCCATGAAGTGAGGATGCAGAACAGTTAATTACAGTATATTTTAATCCCCCATAACAGGACCACTGGAGAGGCAAAGCCACCTCAGTTTAATATTGTGAACACTGTGTAATCAGTCTGAGATGTGGTATTAGTGGAATTGATTGTAATCTGTAGGATTGTGGATGTAAACCCTTATCTGACAGGGAGGTCAGCAGCATATTAAAGAACCCTCTGTGTTTTGTCCTCTGACTTCAGGCCTTGAAGATTCACATTATTTTAAATCTATTCTCTGAATATCTTATCATCGGGCCTGACACTTATTAAAGGAAAGCTGTCAGGATATAAATATGAGAGCTGACACATTAAGCCTGTCACTTAAAGAGAACCTGTCAGGATGAAAAAATAGCAGCTGCTGCTGTCAAGATATACAGTATATACACATAAGGCACAGGAATTAGGCTAGTCATACTTGGTTAGTTTATTCTTATTCATTCAGCCAGTGGGCAGAACAAAAAACAAAAAAAAAAAAATCAAGGTGGATGGAGCAACCCCCCTTCCCTCCTGGGACATAGTATTCTGACAGCTGCACCCGCCGCTGTCAGAATACACTGATCTGCAGCTGATTGGCTGCAGCCACTGATTGAGAACATTTTTCAAACATGTCCCTTTATCAGAAGTCGATCAAACGATTGACTTCTGTTGAGTGCGGATGGACACATACTGATTGAAATTCAGCCATCCCTGCTGAATGTTGATCAGTGTGTGGCCAGCTTTATACATAGCAGAAGTGTGTGGGATTGTGGCCATGGGAATTGTTCAAATCAAGACTGCTTGGAAGGATGTCAGGTCCAAATAACTGCAAAGCATGCTATTCTGATCTGAAGTGTTAGCTGAATGCACCTGAAAGCATGTTGAATTAATACAAGCTCTAAAACAACAGTTCACGTCTGCTTAACCAGTCATGTGTCTGTATACTCAGTCAATATTCTAATTGGGCAAGATTGCTGATGACAGATTTATATTTTTCCCCTTAATAATGAGAATCTGTCATGATAGATTAATGGAGGCTGCCATTGCTGAGCTGTGCTTTAGAGATTGTTAGTTCCCTGGCTGTCATGCTGATGCTTTGGGGTTAGACATAAGGAAGTCTGACACTTTTCTGACACTCATTTAAAGCAGGTGTTCTAGGTCTGCGACTAAGTACTTATATTTGAACAAAAAAAAAAAATTAATTTAGGATTGAATAAGGAAGGTGTTTGTAACCCTAAAAAAAATAGATCCTGTTCCTTTAAAGGATGTTATACAGCACAGTACTTGTGCTGTGTAATTTGGTCACCTGTATCACCTGAAATACCTGGCTGATCCTGCCTGGTTCTACCCTCCCCCCTGTAAACTGACCACGGTTTATCATGACTGCTGAGCCCTAACACTGTGGTCAGTTTACCTGCCTCCGTCATCCGCTGCTCTCCTCTGTCCTCTCCCCCCTCCCAACCCTGGGGAACATAGCATTATATAACAGAGGGGATTGGATAGACTTTACAAGTGGCTTGGCTTTACAACCACTTTAACCCCTGCATCAGTGTCCCATTGATGATATTTCCCTTCACTTGCTGCCCCATAGCCGAAACAGAAGGTAAGAGGAAATCCTTCCAAACTGAGGGAGTCCCTGGTTGTCACCAGGGTCATCAGAACTAGTGTCCTTAATGGAAGATTTTCCTGTTCTGGTGACATTAACCCAAAGTGTGTGATTTTCTTTCACTTTTACTCTCAGTGATATTGGTAAATAGAACAAATAGAGAGAGTGAATCTCCCTAACATTTAAAAACAGACAGGTGTTCTAATCCTTCTACACTCTATCCAAAACTGAAAAAAAGTTTTACCTTTAGTTATAATTTAAGTTAGACAAAGCCAAGCAACTAGCATTTTTTAAGAAAAGGCCCATTTAGGCCAACCCTCTTCTTATAACTGTACTTTAAGCAAAGGAATAAGTCTCAGAAGTCATTAAAACCACATAAAAGAAATATGTGAATTATAGAAAAAAATAAGTTGCATGACTGTCTTTGGCTTATGCTGGGTATACACGCATAATTTTATGCATTTACTATTTTTTTTTTTAATGTAGGAGCCTGGAAAGCATTGCACCATCGATCAGCAGAAAGCCGGTGCCATGCAGGACTCCTGCAGACTGTCAGTGTATCTGTCTGCTTGTACAGGCAGGCAGTTTTACACTGACAGGAAAACTCAATGAACTACCAGAGCGTGGCCTCGCTCTTTTCACAAATGTACAGCTGGTACGGGGAACTTCTCCCTGTACTGCTGTCACAGGGAGAGAGGGGTTTGTTGAGCGGCTAATACAGAACAACGGCTGCAGCAGTGGGAACACGTTACATGTTCCACCATAAAAACAAATGGAACATGTAACATGTTCCCAAAGGTGTACTTATCCTATAATACACTACCTTATAACAAACACACAACTTATAAGTGAGAACTCCTGACCTGGATACATGTTATGGGTCAGTATTGCAAAGAGCATTGAAGCCATTGCATCTCAAGACAGCCAGGCAACTGTCATTTTTAGGAGAAGTCAGCAAAGGCAGTCTGAACTTCTCTCATCACAGGCCTTTTCTAATGGCTTTGAGAAAGCTGTTCAACGTTTTTTCTAATACCTTGCCAAATATGATTATAATAGCAACAGCAATTATCTTTATAATTACTTTTATTATAAATGATTTATATGACGCCAACAGTTTGTGCAATATAAAGGCTATATAAAGGGAGACAGTACAGTTACAATGCAACAATAGAAACAAGTGATACAAAAGGTAATAACAGGGGGAATAAGGTGATAGAGAAAGTAAGAGTTCAACTTTTAGGCAGAGGTTGGTTAATCTTTCCCAAAAGAATGAGTTTTCAAGGATTGTCCAAAGGCCAACAGAGTAGAAGATGGCCAGAGAGAATGGGGTAGGGAGTTCCAGGGGGAAGAGACTCTGGAGAAGTCCTAGAGGTGGCTATGGGAGGAGGTGAACAAGGAGCTGCAGAACAGAAGGTCTTGAGAGAAGTAAAGAGGAAACTCTGGGTAACATTTTGCAATTAGGTTGGTGATGTAGCTCTTTGCAGAGTTGTGTAGTAGTTAATATTTTAAATTCTATTTACTAAAACAACCTTGTATATAGTGTACAAGGCCCTAAAGTGGAATTAAAACCCAACAGGAAGCTGCAAGATTAATAAATCTAACTAAGCTAAATTATTAACAATATACTAAAAGCATATAGCACATCTTTCTCCTTATTGGCACAAGCTGTTGTCATACAAGAAACATTGCACATGTGTAGTTCAACAGCTTTATGCAGCATGCACAGGGGTATTGGTGTCATGGGAGATGGTTCTGCTGTCGAGGAAGGATTATGATATCAGCCCAGCATAGTGAAGTACATATTCTATCATATCTGAAATTCCAAGAAAAAGTTGAGTAGTGCACAGATACAAGAGAGAGCTGCTGGTCAGGCTGACTTCCCTGCTGCTCTTTTGCTGATGTAAAAAAAAAAAACAAGGCTATTAGTAGGAGCACCTAAAGAAGCTCTATGGTGGGCTGTATGACATACATTGTCAGCCATTGTACAAGTGGGTTAGGGTATCATTCTGAATTAATAGCACTGCAAAGCCTAGTAAAATGCATGTTTTAGGGTGTGTTACCGCGATGCCATTGGTATGAATGGCAACTTAGGGTTATTTTGTACAAGAGCCGTCCCAAGGGATAGGCTAATGCCCTGTACACACGACCGGTTTTGCTGTCAGAATAAACTCTGAAGGTTTTTACGATGGACTTCCGACGGAATTCCACTCAAGCTGTCTTGCATACACACGGTCACACCAAATTCCGACCGTCCAGAACGCGGTGACGTACAACACGTACGACGGGACTAGAAAACGGAAGTTCAACAGCCAGTAGCCAATAGCTTCCGTCTCGTACTTGCTTCAGAGCATGCGTTGTTTTTGGTATGTCCGAACAGCATACAGACGAGCGTTTTTTCCGATAGGAATTAGTTCTGTCGGAAAAATATAGAACATGTTCTCTATCTAAGCCCGTCTGAATTTTCAGCAGAAAAAGTCCGATGGGGCATACACACGGTCGGAATATACATTGAAAAGCTCCCACTGGACTCTTTCTGTCAGAAATTCCGCTTGTGTGTGTGCGCGGCATAAGGCTATATAGTTGCAATTTTATAGGTTTCAGTAGAAGCCTAAGTCTCGGTTCACACAACCGCGACTTGCGCTCCGACTTGTGAGACCCCAAGTTGCGTGATATGTGAAATCCTATTTTAGTCAATGAGAGCTGTCTTAACCTCCCTGGCGGTATTCCCGAGTCTGGCTCGGGTTGGATTTTTTATACCAAAAGCGGTATCCCCGAGCCAGACTCGGGCTTGCATCGCAGGATCCAGGAAGAGCATACTTACCTTGTCCCCTGGATCCTGCGATGTCTCCCCGCTGTGATCGGCGAGCCGCCGTGTCTCGCTCGATTCACAGTGCCGAGCTCCGTTCCCTGCGAGCGGTGCGACGCACGGGGACGGAGTTCGGCGGTAAATTCAAAAGTGAAACACACAGTATAGATACAGCATACTGTAATCTTACAGATTACAGTACTGTATCAAATAACTACACATCCCCTTTGTCCCTAGTGGTCTGCCCAGTGTCCTGCATGCAGTTTTATATATATAAAACTGTTCTTTCTGCCAGGAAACTGGAGATTGTCCATAGCAACCAAAACTGTCTCTTTACATCAAAAGTGCTTTTAGACCAGCTAGAAAAAAGCGATAATAAATTAGAATCACTCGGAGAATTGAGTGATAGTGATTTGTGGGGAAATCCGTCACCAAACACTAAAAGTAACGAAAGCGACAATTCTGCAACTGAGCAAATTTCAGTGTTTTTGATTTGATTACATTATTATATAATTATTATTATTATTATATTATTATTTGTTATAATTATTTATAGTTATTTATTATATTATAATTTTTTATTTCGTTTTTCAAACTTTATCATACCCGGGATGTCTACTAGACTCTTGTTTGGACAGATTTAAGTGAACTATTCCTAAGAATTACAGGCCTACAATATAAAACGCCAAATTTCTGTGCAAAATAATTGTACCGCTTTCAGCACCTAAAATCAGAAATAATCATACCGCCAGGGAGGTTAAAGCGGACCTCCAACCAAAAGGGGAAGTTCCGCTTGTCTGCCTCCCCTCCCTCCGCTGCCACATTTAGCACCTTTGGGGGGGAGTGGGTACCTGGTTTTGACAGATACCCATTCCCACTGCAGGCTCACTTCCCCACGGCTCCCACTCCTCCCCCCCCCCCCCCCCCCTGCAGCTGGCCCATTCACAGAGCGCAGAGCGATTCGCACATGCACAGTAGGAAGCCGGCTTCCCTTAGCCGAGACGGCAGCACCAGCATTTGAGAGCCGATTTAAGAATCGGCTCGGGTGAGGACATTGCTGGATGTCTGGACAGGTAAGTGCCCTAATAGTAATAGACTTTTAATTTTTGGATGGGGGACGCCGCTTTAATTAGCAACAACTGAAGTTGCTCCGACTTCTGAAAAGGTTCCTGTACTACTTCAAGGTGACTTCTATCTGACTTCTATTCTATACTTCTATCAAAGTAGTACTCAAGTCACCTGGCAAAATCATGCAGCAAGTGTGCACCAAGCCTTAAGCTGGCCATGCATTATACAATTTTCTTGTTTTCCTTTAGATTTAGATTTCCTTTAGATTTACCTTCAACTATGTAGTACAAGGGCCTGCCTGATTGCATACCAATTCAAAGTGTATAGGTTTGACCACATATTGTATGGTTTTGGTAAATCTAAAAGAAAATTGTGCAAGAAAATTTTAGAATGTATGGCCATCCTTATTGTACCTTATCCCGATCCAGCCCTGTTTCCTGAGTAGCTCATATTTTGCAATACACTAATAAATTCCTATGTGTAGAATACAGTGATACAGTGTATATTGTTGTTGAGGTTACTGTTTCCAAAATGTTGCCAACTTATAGGTCCCATTCACACCATTGCACAGTACTGTCTTTTGTAATAATATTATAAATCTCTGGTGTTGGTTCTTCTTATGTAAGTGTAGCACAGTAGCCGTGCCGCTTACACAATTTAGCCACATCCAGTTTTTGCCACGGGTCATGCATTTTTTTTAAAAATCATCTTATAAATCTCCCAGGTAGACATCTCTTGATCTATGATGACTGAGAGGAATCAAGGAAGGTTTGTACATTGTGCCATATAAATAGAAAAATACCATGCTTGTCTCCAGGACTTCTCCGGAGCCTCTCCTATCCTCTGGAACTCTCTACCCCAATCTGTCTGACTTTATCCTACTCTGTCCACTTTCAGACGATCCCTGAAAACTCATCTCTTCAGAGAAGCCTATCTAGCCCCCATCTAACAACTGGACGTTTATTTTCTCCATCAGCTCATCCCCCACAGTTGTTACCTTTTGTATCTCTTGACCCTCTCTCTTAGATTGTAAGCTCTAAAGAGCAGGGCCCTCTGATTCCTCCTGTATTGAATTGTATTGGAACTGTCCTGTCTGCCCTCATGTTGTAAAGTGCTGTGCAAACTGTCAGCGCTTTATAAATCCTGTATAATAATAATAATAACAAATAATAACAAGCAAAGATCTGAAGTTGGAGCTCATCCCTTGTCTTTAGCACGTAGTCGTAGGCTACCTTCCTCATGACGGGCATTCTGATCAGTCTGGATGGAAAATTCTGATTGTAGGAAAGTAAATAATTGGATTTTCTTGATAAGTGTATTGCAGATTGATTGATCTATTCAATCTTCCCATTGGACATTAGACCCATGGCACATAGGATTCTATATAAAGTGGTTCTGTGTGTGGCCACCATTAGGGTTCACTTAAGGCACCACAAGCCATGTAAAACTGATATGATACACTGGAGGGAAAACTTTTCCAGAGGATTGCATGCAAATCATAGCATCTCAAGATACATATTAAAAGAAGCTGATATATTGATGATAATATATGTGTATGGGGGGGGTTGTAGTCACAGGGGTAGGCTTCCTCCTCGGCCTCTCTTTCTCCTGGCTGGTAGTGGGTACATCAGTGTGATCCCTCTTCCTCCTCCTCCTCCTCCTCCTCCTGGGGACGGACTTCTTTGTGAGGCTGGTGCGGCGGAGTAATCCGAGTGTTTCTCGCATTTGGCGGAGGTATCCTTTCCGTGCTCCGCTGTCAGCCCGTCCCCATAGAGACCGCCCGGAGCCGCCGCCGTGCAGTTAAGTAGCGATTTTGTGTCTGTAGGAGCGGAGAGAGGCCCTTTGTTCGGGCTGGAGGGTGGAGGGCCAAGCGGGGCCTGGAGGGAAGGAGGGCTGCCTTCCTGGGCTCACACCTTGGGCTTCTCTTTAGGGAGGAGGAGGAGGAAGGGGGGGGGGGGGGGGGTGATGAGGGATCAATATGAACACACGGTGTGTGGCATGTGTCATGGTGTGTTTATGGGAGAGCTGCGATTACACTCCTGACCGGAAGAGCTTGCAATCAGTTGTGTGCTCTACTATACACATGACACTTCCAGATTGGATTGTGACCAGGCTGTCTGTGTGATCCCCTCCTATAGATCTGACGGGGATCTATGCATGTGTTATCCCCTCCTATAGATATGACATAGATCTGTGGATAAGTGATCCCCTCCTATAGATCTGTAGAATAGTGATCCCATCCTATAGATCTGTGGAAGAGTGATCCCCTCCTATAGATCTGTAGAATAGTGATCCCATCCTATAGAGCTGTGGAAGAGTGATCCCCTCCTATAGATCTGTAGAATAGTGATCCCCTCCTATAGAGCTGTAGAATAGTGATCCCATCCTATAGATCTGTGGAAGAGTGATCCCCTCCTATAGATCTGTAGAAGAGTGATCCCCTCCTATAGATCTGTATAATAGTGATCCCCTCCTATAGATCTGTGGAAGAGTGATCCCCTCCTATAGATCTGTAGAATAGTGATCCCATCCTATAGATCTGTAGAATAGTGATCCCCTTCTATAGATCTGCGGAAGAGTGATCTCCTCCTTTAGATCTGTGGATGAGTGATCCCCCTTCTATAGATCTGTGGATGAGTGATGCCCCCCTATAGATATGACATAGATCTGTGGAAGAATGATCCCCTCCTATAGATCTGTAGATGAGTGATTCCCTCCTATAGATCTGTGGATAAGTGATCTCCTCCTATAGATCTGTGGAAAAGTGATCCCCTCCTATAGATCTATGGAAGAGTGATCCCCTCCTATAGATCTGTGGAAGAGTGATCTCCTCCTTTAGATCTGCGGAAGAGTGATCCCCTCCTATAGATATGACATAGATCTGTGGAAGAGTGATCTCCTCCTATAGATCTTTGGAATAGTGATCTCCTCCTTTAGATCTGTGGAAGAGTGCTCCCCTCCTATAGATATGACACAGATCTGTGGAAGAATGATCTGCTCCTATGGATCTGTGGAAGAGTAATCCCCTCCTTTAGATCTGTGGAAGAGTGTTCTCCTCCTTTAGATCTGTGGAAGATCTCTTCCACAGATCTAAAGGAGGAGAACACTTCCACAGATCTAAAGGAGGGGATCACTCTTCCATGGATCCATAGGTATGACATAGATCTGTGGAATAGTGATCCCCTCCTATAGATCTGTAGAATAGTGATCCCCTCCTATAGATCTGTGGAATAGTGATCCCCTCCTATAGATATGTGGAAGATATGTGGAAGAGTGATCCCCTCCTATAGATCTGTGGAAGAGTGATCCCCTCCTATAGATCTGTGGAAGAGTGATCCCCTCCTATAGATCTGTGGAAGAGTGATCTCCTCCTATAGATCTGTGGAAGAGTGATCCCCTCCTATATATCTGTGGAAGAGTGATCCCCTCCTATAGATCTGTGGAAGAGTGATCTCCTCCTATAGATCTGTGGAAGAGTGATCTCCTCCTATAGATCTGTGGAAGAGTGATCCCCTCCTATATATCTGTGGAAGAGTGATCCCCTCCTATAGATCTGTGGAAGAGTGATCTCCTCCTATAGATCTGCGGAAGAGTGATCTCCTCCTTTAGATCTGCGGAAGCGTGATCTCCTCCTATAGATCTGCGGAAGAGTGATCTCCTCCTTTAGATCTGCAGAAGAGTGATCTCCTCCTTTAGATCTGTGGAAGAGTGATCCCCTCCTATAGATATGACATAGATCTGTGGAAGAGTGATCTCCTCCTTTAGATCCGCGGAAGAGTGATCTCCTCCTTTAGATCTGCGGAAGAGTGATCTCCTCCTTTAGATCTGTGGAAGAGTGATCTCCTCCTTTAGATCTGTGGAAGAGTGATCCCCTCCTATAGATATGACATAGATCTGTGGAAGAGTGATCCCCTCCTAAAGATCTGTGGAAGAGTGATCTCCTCCTATAGATCTGACAGGGACCTCACATGTGTGCTCCCCTCCTATTCATCTGATAGAGATGTGTTATCCCCTGCTATAGATCTCGGGATGTGTGATCTCCTTGTATAGCTCTGAGGGACTTCTGATGTGTGATCCCCTTCTATGAATCTGACAGTGATGTGTGATCCCCCTCCTATAGATCTCAGGATGTGTGATCCCTTTGTATAGATCTGATGGATCTCTGATGTGTGATCCCCTTTTATATATCTTTAAACGTGTGAGGTGTTGCAGCTTGTGTTCACAAGGACAATAAGAATAGACTTTCCAAAGACTAAAGTCCACTCTGTGCAGGCTGGACCACCTCTGTTTACATACACCATGTTTGTATATGTGCTCAGCACAAAGTCAAGGGCATGGGATCCACTACACACAGACTGCAGGGAAGGCACCTGTAGATCATACGCTGCCTATATAGTGTGTATCCTACATTGATTTGGAGTAGTAGAACTGACAGGTGTCCTCTCCCTTCAAACAAGGGACAATATTTATTAAGGCCCATTCACACTATAATAATGGGCAGGCCTGCCTGGGTTAGTAATTTAAAGCACTAAGGCCTCATGTACACTGCTGCTGGTAAAAGGACGTTTAGGAGCAGTTGGGCATTTTGTTTCAGCTGCCCCTGAACTCTTCTCTGTTATGTTATCAGTACATGTACACAGGGTCGTTTATAGTCGGTGGGCTTGGAAGCATTTTTTGGAACGCAAAAAAATGCATTCAGGCTGGATGTTCAGAAGCATTTGAAATGCCAAATGCTTGTAAACGTGATAACTCGTGTTTAGCCGTGTTTCGTTTACAGGCGATTTTTTTCATTTTTCACTATAAAAAAAAAAAATATTGTTTTTTTTCCCTAAAACGCTTCTAAATGCAAACGCGTCAAAATGCCACTAAACGCGTCATGTAAATGCTGCAAAACAGACGTTTTGAAAGTTGGGTACTATCTGTCAAGTTAAATCGTTCAGGAGAGGTTGTAAAAGAATCCCGTGTACATGAAGCCTTAGGGCCCTCGGGTATTCCACACTGGATTAGTGCAGGTCACCGCTGGGACACATAGAAAACTACTGTTTTTTTTTTTATCTGCCATGGTCCCAATGCAGCAAGGAGGAGTGGTGAGTGCATTTTACCGCAATGTATTGGAAAGCACCACTTTTACCGCAGTCCACCGTGCTGCTGATTGGGGCAAAGTGTTGCTTTGTGCCACAGAGTTAACTTTTGCAGAAAAAATGTACAGGTGAACTAACACCATACACCCTTCAAACCCACCAACCCTCTGGGCCCCATTGTACTTACCTCCAGTGATGCTGAGCTGTCAGTGTCCTTGCAGTGGTCCGAGGATTTAAAATCCCTGCTCTTCTCTGTGGAGTGCTTCCAGGACAGACCAGAGCGATTCTGATTGGACAGCACCTGCACAGTGAATCACTCTGCTCTGTCCCAGAAGCAATGCTTGGAAAAGAGCAGGAATTTCCAATTTCACTACTGGCCAACCACTGCATGTATGTGTTGCTGTGTAGGTCTAGGGCACGCTCTGTCGTGCCCCCAGAAATGTAACCGAGCTGTCTCAGGCACACACTCCTGATCAGCAGCTGGTAGGATGGCCTCCTGATGACGTCAATACTGCAGCAAGATTGGGAGCTCCTCCTACTGGACTTTAGCTGGGCTGCTCCTGGCATAAAAGGGTTAAGAAAAAAAAAATTGTAACCAGTGCCCTGAAACACACATCGCACTTGAACCTCACTGTCCATGAACTGATAGCAGCCCGTTTTTGCACATAGTGCTATGGAAACGAGCTCCTAGGGCCAACTCATACTATTTCATTAGGCTGAACTAAGCAGCTTTGCCCAACACAGGGGTTGATTTACTAAAGGCAAAAAGACTGTGCTGTTTGCAAAGTGCAGTTGCTCCAGAGCTTAGTAAATGGGGCAAGGCTTCACTTTGCAAAGTGCGATTGTTCCAGAGCTTAGTAAATGAGGCAAGGCTTCACTTTGCAAAGTGCGATTGCTCCAGAGCTTAGTAAATGGGGCAAGGCTTCACTTTGCAAAGTGCGATTGCTCCAGAGCTTAGTAAATGGGGCAAGGCTTCACTTTGCAAAGTGCGATTGCTCCAGAGCTTAGTAAATGGGGCAAGGCTTCACTTTGCAAAGTGCAGTTGCTCCAGAGCTTAGTAAATGGGGCAAGGCTTCACTTTGCAAAGTGTGATTGCTCCAGAGCTTAGTAAATGGGGCAAGGCTTCACTTTGCAAAGAATACCCGATCATGTGCAAGAAACATTAAAAAAAAAAAAACTGCATTTTTACTTGCACATGATTGGATGATAAAAGTCAGCAGAGCTTCTGCTCATTTACTAAGCTCTGGAGTGCACAGACTTTTTTCCTTTAGTAAATCAACTTTGCAGTCTCCTAGAAGCCAGCAGCATTTTTGCAGAAAAAATGCCTGACGCTTGTAAAAGTGTCTAAAGCTTTTAGGAGCTTTTACAAGCGTCAAGCTCTTGGGCGTTCATTCATTTCATTGTCCAGAAGAAACAATTTATTCTGCCCATTGAAATGAGTTGGTGCTCAAGCACTAAATGCGCCTAGCAGCTTTTAGTAGCATCAATTTTTTTTTTCCCCCAAACTTTACTGCTCCTGGACGCACTGGCACGAAACGCTGCTAAAAGCCTATGTGCGTTTGAACACATTCACTAACACGTAGGGGAGTTTAAAAAAAAAACCAAAAAACGCCTGACGCCCCTAGGAGCAGCTGTAAAAAGTCCAGTGTGCATGAGGCCTTACCAGTTAATAGTGAAAACTGGACAAAACTACATTCTAAGCTTTATTTGGGACTTGCATTAAATCTGGTCTGCTAACCATCCTAGAAATGTGAAATGATTTAGAAGCCTAGGAAAGGAGGCTTTATTAGACCAGGTAGATCACTCTTGTTGTCTTTAAATAATGTTGCACTTTTAAGTGAACTTATCTATGTAGTGAGAAACAAAATGAGATCTTGGAGTTGTCCACTGGCTTCTAAGACCCCGTTCACTTCTATGAAAACTGCATGCTTTGTTGTACATACCTTTTTATGTGGGTCCTCAATGTACCAGACAATGGAACAGAAACAAGATATACATGTACTCAAATCCCTATAGCTTGTACATGTATATCAGGTGCTAAAGGGGTTTGACCACATTAACACACGAAATTCTGGATGAACCCTCTGCACACTGCTATACACCCTTTCTAGCAAACTTTGCAATACAAAAACAGTTCACACATATTGCAATACATGTTTAAGCTGGCCAACAGCATCAAAGTAATCCCTCTGTGGCCAGTCCTACTCTGCTCTGCAAATGTAAATGCTACTTCAAACAGTGTGCAGAGGGTTTATACGGAGAAAGGAGCATGGTACTTTATTTGTTCCATTGCAATGCTGCACAGATGTGTACTGATGTATGCCTTGTGGGTCATGTGTGTTTTTAGCTATGTGGATGTGTGTTGGAGCATTAGAAATTAATGTTGGCATCTCAAATACACATGCACAACATGTGTACGCAATACATGTCAATGCAAATTACATAGGTGTGAACGGGGGCCTAAGGAACTCCAAAACATCTGGCTCCGTTCTCTGCAAATTGCATTCTCTATGATACAAGATGTAAAATAAAGGAGAGCAGGAGAGTCTTGTTATTGTCATAGTGGGATTATAGACCTCGGGACTTCAGAGACCTCAATTCCACAATTCCTGGGAAATGTACGACACTTCCTCTGCCTCTTCTAAAGTATTTATTTTGCATGGAATAACTCTTTTTAATATGCTTCTTCATTAATCAGTGCAAAACTATGTAAGCAAAATCCAGTAAGCCATAACACCCAATCAGAGTTCACTTTACTGAAGCCAGACCAGTAGAAATAAATTCTGATTTAGTGCTATGGACTTTGCTCGTAGCATGGTGTTCTCTGGGCTTTTTTGTTGAATGTGAACATTTTGCTTAGAAAAATAGGTGGGCCGCTATTGCAGACCTGCTTCTGAAAATGCTAGGTTTCTGGCAACTATGGTGACCCTCTGGCTTCACTAACCCAGGACAAGAATGGTGATCAGAAAAGGCAGAGTAAAGTCTGAACGTTTTTCTTGGTTAGTGATTCAAAGTTCTAAAAAAAGGGCCACTTTTTTGCAAGCCCCCAACATTAATGGCTTTAAAAAGCCCCCCCCCCCCCATTTTTTTCCCCCGAAATTCCTTGGTTTTGAGCACCCAGCTATCCTAGGAGGCAGCGATTAAGCATGGTGTTGTCACCCTTGCCGCCCTAGAAGCAGGGGACTTGCAAAAAAGTGGACCTTCTGATTGGCATGGAAGGTCTGCTTTAAGTCAGAGGGTCAGCCAGGCAACTAGCATTTGCAGAACATGAAGGAAGTGTGGCAGCATGTTTCTGTAGGAAAGGGTTCCATTAATTCTTTTAAACTTGTGTAAAAAAGCACAGATGTGCAGTAAGCCATAGTAAGCATTCAGAAATCAGTGTTCAATAGTCTGCACACTGTTTGATGTTAAATCCTGAATGGTTAATATGGACTATAACAAAGTATTGTTTATATCCTAATTTTTCTCCTGATGTTATTTACCGTTCTGGTGCCTTGTTGTGTGTACAGAAAAGGGTTTCTGGAAGGAGAAAGTGTCCATACTGTCAGATTCTGAAGTGGAGATCTTATTTTATTAAAATCTAACTTTGATAGCTGAAAGTATCATACTGTAAGAGTAAAAATGTATCGTATAGTCTTGGAAGTGAAAGATACTTGCACTGTACATAATCTAATCATTAACCCCCCCCCCCACACACACACCCGGGGACACAGTCTTTTTGTCATGCATGTGACTATAAACTTGCAGTAAAGTGACGACAGCCCATAGACAGTTACAAGCCTGAGCCTTGACATGCAATCCCTTTTATTACGGGGAAAGTCATCATGTGACTTTGGGCATTTGAATGAATAGGGTAACCATTGTCTATGAACAAAGCTGTCACTGTGTTGAAAACGCTGTTTTTGATGAAGATAGTTTAGTTATTTCTTTTATGCTGAGAACAGGGGAATAGCTTTTACACAGCGCTTCTTACTGATTATTGATAACTGCGTCACAAAGCAAAACACATGCATTAACCCTGCAATTAAAACATCTATCCCCGGAGTGTACACTGATTTTGGGTCTGTGACTCTAAATAGGTCCGCTTCACTGCTAGTATGTAGACCTTGAGTCAGGGAATGGCCGCGTTCATCAGAGTCTTCTCACCCAGGGGTGTTTCTTTGGACCGTGTTTGTATGTATATGTCTACTCAGTCGTATTCCAACACTTGTCCAGCATGTTATACGCTTGAGAGCCGTTCCCATAGAATTTTCTTGGCAAATTTTTTATGAGGTTGGTCGCCAGCTCTTTTCTCCAGCCTCCCCGATTGCCTTGGCTTGGCACCAGAATGCGGAATGTGATAACACATATGCATAGCCAGATTTGTACACACATACTAAGGCCAATTTAGAGTAAACGTCATGATAGAAGCACTGGGACTGCCATTGCTGCTGTGTGATCTGAAACTGCTGTTGACTGGTGGTTATCCCAGGCCCGTCTTCCGTACTTTGAGTGACTGACTTGGAATAAGAGCGCGGATCAGGAAAGTTAGAGGTCTTTATCTTCATATGTGTACCCAGTCAGTGGCTCTGTTGACGCCAGAGAAACAACATGATGGCCATAAAAATGCTAGTTGCATGGCTGTCTCAAGGTTTTCTTCCTTTAAAGGCTAAGTTCACTTTTTTTTTCTAAATTCCAGCTCCCCTATGCACCAATATAGCATTCATGTGCTTTTTTTGCAAAAATATCAAAGCTTTTTATAAAATCTACATACACGTACCTTGCTGTCCTACATCCATGATTCAAAACGTATCTATAGCTTCTGCCTTACGTCCTTACAGACTGTAGGTCATGACACAGGAAGGAGTTGACCAGCTGACCTCATTAGCACACACCCTGCATCATCCACCCTCCCACTCCCAGCTGCACGTTTTTTTAAATGAAATGCAATCAGTGATCACCCTTCTCACTAAATACACAATCAGATTGCAGAATGTATGGCCATCTTTATACAAGTACATAGGAGGGAGTGGACAGAAACACTCAGCTGTCAAGGCCTGTTCATATCTCTGCATAGCGGGAACTCGCATTCCCACATGCGTTTCTTTTTTTTTTTCTTTTGCGAGGTGGGGAGGTGTTTTGGAGAATTTTCACTCATCACACATAGGGCAGCCCATCCACCTAAATGTGCTGCCATACACACAGCAATCTTCCCAAAGAAGCTTCAAGACTTTTTTTTTTAGAGTGGAGCTTGGTGCGTTTTTTACTGCAGCGCATTTCTGAAATGGAAGGAAATGCACAGATGTCAATGGAGCCTCATTGTTCTTGTGTTATTGCACCAATTTCACTTTCAGGCCCCATTCGCATCTAGCATGGTCAGAGCGCACATTTTGTGTCTCGTTTTTCCTGTGACACACATAGGGCAGCCTGCTGATTTAAATGGGCTGTGCTATATGTGGCTTATGGGACATGTTAGCTTTTTATGGGTTGCGTGTTTTTTACTGTGTGTTTTGCCACTCATTTTTTCACATGGCAAAATGTGTACCGTTACCAATTAATGGCACTGAAAGCGCAACTAGTAATTTTAGGTGTATAAAGGTGGCCATACACTATACAATCTGATTTTGGTAATCAGAGGTGGCCATACACTGTACAATAACACATTTTGGCATGTGAAAAAAACGAATGGCAAATGCAGCAAAATGCACAGTAAAAAACACGCAACCCACAAAAAGCCAACATGTCCCATAAGCCACATATAGCACAGCCCATTTAAATCAGCAGGCTGCCCTATGCGTGTCACAGGAAAAACGAGCCACAAAACATTCACTCCCACTATAATAGATGTGAACGGGGCCTGAAAGTAAATTTGATGCGGTAACACAAGAACAATGAGGCTCCATTCACATCTGTGCGTTTCCTTGCATTTCAGAAATGTGCTGAACCAAAAATTGCAGTAAAAAACGCACCAAGCTCTGCTCTAAAAAAAGTTCTGAAGCTTCTTTGGGGTGATTGCTGTGTGTAGGGCAGCACATTTGGGTGGATGGGCTGCCCTATGTGTGATGAGTGAAAATGCTCCAAAACGCCCCCCCCCCCCCCTCGCTAAAGAAAAAAACGCATGTGGGAATGCGAGTTCCCGCTATGCAGAGATGTGAACGGGGCTTGATAGATGAGTGTTTTCTGTTTACTCCCTCTTATGTACTTGTATAAAGATGGCCATACACTGTGCAATCTGATTGTGTATTTAGTGAGAAGGGTGACTAAAAAAAATGCAGATAGCCAGGCAGCTAGCACTTTAAGAAAGGAGGTCATGGGGGAAGTCTATGTACTTCTTCATGACAGGTACCAGTCAGGATAGAAATATGAGCGGTGACGGTGCTGATCTGTTTTTGAAGGAGCGGGTTCAATGTCTGTCATCCTCATGCTTGCTTCACTACTTAGCAATTTAAAGAACTGGAACAAGTATTATAAAGACACTCTGCAGGGCAAAGTGATAGTGTCTGTGAACCCCCCATACCTGTGCTTCTATGCTTCTTCTTCCATTGCAGTCAGCACTACCCAATGCTTCTGAGTTTGGGGGAGCAACTGACCTGCTCTCATGCTCAAGCCAAACAACCAATTGCTATACCCAAGCACACTTGACCAAGGAAATGCCAGTACTGGTCCCCTAGGTGGCTAATGCCACTGATTTCAGTGTCGCCTCTGAGGAGGAAGGAGTGGTAAGGGCGCTCTGGTAAGGTGGGTATAAGGGGCTGGGGGGGGGGGGACCACTTTATGCTCACCATACACAGAGTGAATTTTGGCTTCTTTACTGGCTAAAATCCACTCACTGGGTGGCCCTCTTGGCTGCCCAACATCCCTCCATTGAAAAGGAGCTTTTCTTGACATGATCTTTCAAATTTTTTTTGGATAGCCAATGATCTGGCTGAACCCCCAGATGTGAATAGTCCTTGACGATCGGCAATCCGCAGTTGTAGTAAGCAGCCAAAGAATAAGAACCATGGTGGTAGTCAGTATAAAAAGTGGCAGATTTCTGTGTGGATTTCAATTTTTTGGTCACTCAGAAATGGGGTGTGAATAAACTGTGGATTGCCGTGAAACCTTTAAATATGTGTTTTCAGTTGGAAGCTGATGGAAGGCATCTAATGCTGCGTACACACGATCGGAAATTTGGCCAGCAAAAGACTGATGAGAGCTTTAGGTCGGAAAATGCGAGCGTGTGTATACTCCATCGGACTTTTTTTTCTTCACAAGAAAATACTTCATCGGACTTTTGCTGGTGGAATTCCAGCCAGCAAAAGATTGAGAGCAGGTTCTCAATTTTTCGGTTGGAAAAAGTTCCTATCCGAAAATGCGATCATCTGTACAAATTCTGACGCGCAAAATTCCGACGCATGCTCGTAAGCATTGAACTTTATTTTCTCGGCTCGTCTTAGTGTTGTATGTCACCGCGTTCTTGACGGTCGAAAGTTCAGAGAACTTTTGTGTGACCGTGTGTATGCAAGGCAAGCTTGAGCGGAATTCCATCGGAAAAACCATCCAAGATTTTTCCGACGGAAAATCCGCTTGTGTGTACGGGGCATTAAAATGTCACCAATCACCATGTGTATGGCAGACAACCAGGGCTCCTGTACGTTCTGGGTCTTGTGTACATTAAGCCCAAGTGCCATTTGTACAGATATTGTAGATTTTGAAGATCCTGGACATATACTGTGTGTTTGTTTTCCTGGAAGTCTGTGTACAATTGGAACATCTATTTCTTCCGTGTTTTGACTGTCAGCAATGAAAAGCCCCATTGCTGCCAAATGTCAAGCTGTTGGAATTAGTGAATTTGAATGTAATTTGTAGCTCTGCTTATAGATGTAAGATAAGTAAAACAAATGTACAGCAAGGAAGAAAACAGAAAAAAAAAATCATAAATAATAATATTGCAGAAGCCAGCGCTTTCCTTTGGGATTATGCCAGCTCTGTGGGGTATTTGAAAGAGAAATTGGTACTCTTCTCATATTCCCAGTAGTGAGAGTCCCGTGAGGCAACTGTGAAGTCTTTCTCTGGAGAATCCCTGCTTTAACGCTGAAAACACAATTGCAGGCCTCTCTCTGCCTTGCTTGCTTAAACTTCAAAAGCCGCTTTTGTTTAGATAAGAATGAGAAAGGCCCTGGAGCTGGTATTTGTGCTTTTTTTTTCTTCTCTCTCTCCCCATCTCTCTCTCTTCATCACATGTCACAGTGTATCTTAACATTAGTAAAACCAACTGGTTTGATTTTTTTTTTGTAAATCGTGTGAATAACTCATTTTATACTAATCTTCAGGGAATTAAAATAAATGGCTTTAATCCTACCCAGCAGAACAACACAGGGTATGCAGGTTTAATGGTTTTCACTGTTTAATATACAAATAACAAAACAACAATTGTGCTATTCCTATGCGTTTTCTTCGATTTTAGGCTGATGAGTATTTTATACTGATATCCTATAATAAAAGTTTACATTTAGATGTCTTGGAACAGACCGTGTTATGTTGCATGAATTTAAAGAGAAACTTCAGCCGGGTCTGCAAACAGTAATGCAGAGTACCCAGCAGGCTGACGAAAAAAAAAAAAGTACAAATCACCATATTAACACATTGGGCCATCTCCCCGCTGAGCTATTGTGTTCTGACATGGGGATGCGCAGAGGCTCTCCACCCAAAAGTGGAAGCACCACTTGTCTGCCTCCCCCCCCCCCCCCACCGCTGCTACATTTTGGCACCTTTTGGGGGGCGAGTGGGTACCTGATTTTGACAGGTACCCGCTCCCACTTCCAGCTCAGTTTGCTTCGGCTTTCTGAGCCGGAAGTTCAGCCCTTCTCCTTCCCCCTGCAGCCTTCTGGGACACTTCACAGGTCCGAGAAGACTGCAGCCTATTCATAGAGCGCCGTAGGAAACCAGCTGTGAAGCTGTACAGCTTCACTATCGGTTTCCCTTAGTCAAGATGGCACCACCAGCACCCGATAGCCGATTGAAGGATCGGCTCGGGTGAGGACACTGCTGGATGCCTGGACAGGCAAGTGCCTTATTATGAAAAGTCAGCAACTACAGTTTTTGTAGCTGCTGACTTTTATTTTTTTTGGAGGGAGCCTGGAGCTCCTCCTTAAGTCAGCAGCTACAAGCACTGGAGCTGCTGACTTTTTTTTTTTTTTTTTCCAAAACAAAATGGTGTTTTATTAGAAGAGTAAGTTGCATACAGTACATATTTAGACAGCGGTATTTAAACAGTTTGATCAATATGCATTTGACATCGATATATAGGAAGAGGTAGCAGGGGAAGTGTACAGGCATAGTATGTGGTATTAAGTAAATCAATATGTTGTACAGCAGGTCAATACTACATATTCATTAACCATTATATCCATAATGTTCATCAATTTATATATTTGGGTATTCATTCAGCTATTGCATTACATGTTGAGGCGTTACCTATCCAGGTGTCCCAAATTTTACCATATTTTGCAGGGCAACCCCTATGAACATATATTTCTTTCTTGTACGGTAAGACATTATTTATGGCTAAAATCCATTCCTGAAGTGTCGGGGATATGGGCTGTAGCCATTTCCTGGCTATCAGTAGTCTGGCCGTGAAAAGTGTTTCTTGGAGAAAGATCTTATGAAATTTATCTGAATCAGGATCTGGGAATATTCCCAGCAGACATTGTTTGGGGCATAGTGTGAGGGGGGAACCCATTTCGTCGTGGATAAATTTCACAATTTGGGACCAATAATCTTGTATTACTGGACACGACCAGAGAAGGTGGAAGAAAGTGCTAGAGGGGTCGTCACACCTAGGACACCGCGGGTTCTGGTTGGGTTTAAATTTAGCCAGACGGAGGGGAGTCAAGTATGTCCTGTGCATAATGTAAAGTTGTGTAAGGCGGTCTGATAACTTTGTGGAGACTTTTTTGCAAGTATCCAAGGCATCTTCCCATTCATCATCCTCCAACTCGCCTATATCTTCAGACCAGGGTATTTTTAACCTATATGCAATGTGCACCGCTGTGGGTCTTAGTAAGGAATTGTAAAATCCTGATATCAGTTTACGATGATCTGAATCTAGCATAATATAAAGCACATCTAGCTGTTCCAATGCTGGGGGACCATCGCCAAATTGCGCTCTTAGGGCGTGCCGGAGTTGCAGGTAACGAAAAAGCATATTGTTAGGGAGGTTGAATTCCTCCTTAAGTTGTTGGAATGATTTTAGTGTATTGTCAGCATAAACATCTGACAGGAACCCCACTCCATGGTCCAACCATAATTCGTGACCCGGCACCTCCAGCAGTTCCCCCAAGCTCGGGTTATTCCATAGGGGGGTATGAGAGTGTATAGCTGGCATTTTGAGTTTTCGTTGTATCACTTCCCATACCCTGCAATGGTGATACAGCAACCCTTTCTTATTATCTATTTTACTAGTGCCTCGAAATAGGATCTGGAAGGGGTGTGTGAATCTATG
Organism: Lithobates clamitans; assembly: GCA_037952925.1. Classification (NCBI taxonomy): domain Eukaryota; kingdom Metazoa; phylum Chordata; class Amphibia; order Anura; family Ranidae; genus Lithobates; species Lithobates clamitans. Next base: position 27,523,838 of record JBBGZY010000438.1, read on the forward strand.
TCCTAGGGGGGAGTTCATAAGGGATAGGTATCGTTCCTTATCGTGCTTATCCAAGTGAAAGAAGTGGGATAGCTGTGCCGCTAAATAGTATAAGTTGAAGTCCGGTAATGCCAGTCCCCCCAACTCCGAGGGGTTTTTCAGAGCCTGCCAGGACAGTTTGTGGCGGCTCGATCCCCAAACAAAGGAGTTAAGGATGGTCTCGATGGATTTAAATATCCTTAGCGGGATATACTGTGGGGTGTGCCAAAGGACGTATAAGAACTTGGGGAGAAGCACCATCTTGATTAGATTCACCCGACCCATCACCCCAAGTGGCAATTTAGCCCAACTTTGAGTTTTGGATTTCAAGGTAGTTATTAGGGGTTCTATGTTAAGGCGAATAAAGTCTTCCGGGGAGCGGGTTACCACGATTCCCAGGTATGTCATGGTGCTGACTCTGACAAGTGGGAAATTGGCCTGCTGTTCAGTGGGGGCACTTATGTCTAGTGGGAGGATTTGGGATTTATCCCAGTTTATTTTTAAGCCCGAGTATTTACCAAATTTTTTGATCACCTCTAGAGCTGCCTGTAAGGAGGGGCCGGCGTCCGATAGGTATAATAACATGTCGTCCGCGTAGAGACTGACTTTTTCCAGTATGTTTCCCCTGCTCAGTCCCCGAATACCCGGGTGAGTCCTAAGGGAGGAGGCAAGGGGTTCCACCGCAAGTGCGTATAGCAGGGGAGAGAGTGGGCATCCCTGCCTCGTTCCCCTGGATAGAGGGAAAAAATTGGAGGTTTTGCCATTAACCAAGACCCTGGCGCGTGGGTTCTGGTACAACAACCTGATCCATTTAATGAACCTAGGCCCAAAACCAAATTTGGCAAGGCATTCCCAAAGGTATATCCACTCAACAGAGTCGAACGCCTTTGCGGCGTCAAGGGACACCACGACTCTGGAGCCCAGAGAATCATGGTTGGCCTGGATATTCATGTGAAGTCTGCGTAAGTTGTATGCCGTGTTCTTACCTGGCATGAACCCAGTTTGATCTGGGTGGATCAATGTATGGATCACGCTATTCAGACGGAGCGCCAGGGCCTTGGCCAGAATTTTGATGTCCAATTGAAGAAGAGAAATCGGGCGATAGGACTCTGGGTATTCTAGGTTCTTGCCCGGTTTAGGGATTAGTACAATATTTGCTTCCGACATGGAAGGGGGTAAACTCTCGGAATCAAATATGTGTTGGAACAGTTCATGAAGTTTGGGAGTTAAACATTCACTATAGGCCGTATAAAATTCCAAGGGCAACCCATCTGCACCGGGAGCTTTGGATGGACTGAGCAGAGAGATCGCCTTAGTTATTTCACTTTCAGTAAGGGGAGCCTCTAATGTCTCCACCTGGGCTGAGGTTAGGGCAGGTAATTCTATATCTGACATTAATGAGACAATTTCCTCTGTGGGGTTATTCACAGTAGATGAATATAAAGACTCAAAGAATAGCCGAAATTCTTCAGATACCAGCCCAGGGTCAGTCACCAGATTGCCATCAGTGGTCCGAAGGGAAACTACCGTGGGGGGTCTATGGTCTAGATGTGCTAGATACGCCAACAGACGGCCCGCCCTCTCCCCGCATTCATAGTGTCTTTGTTTGCTATAATAGATTTTCCTATCAGCCTTTTCAAAGTGCAGGTTGTTGACTACCCTAGCCTGCAGTTTCATTAGATCTGCCGTGAGCGGTGAGGGGTTATCTGTGAAGTTCTTTTCAGCTTCGATTAAAGATTGTTCTGCTTGCTGGAGGATTCGGGAAGACGCCTTGCGGTGACGTGAGATGCGGTGAGAAAGGACCAGGCGAGCGTGGGATTTAAAAGAATCCCATACTGTGCCAAAGGGTGCTGTACCCCTATTTGTCTGGAAATAAAACTCCCACTCATCAACAGCCTCTTCTAGGTCTGGGATTGCCGTCAACCAGAAGGGATTTAATCGCCAGTTGTATGTCGATGGGGGTGAGTCAATGTTGAGTTTAATCCAGTAGGGGGCATGGTCTGATAAAATACGGGGACTGAAACCCACCTCTCCCAGTAGGGGTAAGATAGTGCGAGATATCAAAATCAAGTCTATACGGGACATGGCATTATGTGATGCAGAGAAGCATGAATATATCCTAGTGAGCGGGTTACGGTGCCTCCATGTATCCACTAGTGCCAGGTCTGTAAGGGTTTTACCAAATCTGGTATCTGCCTGGGGGGGGTCAACTTGGGATGATGTGGAGATGCGGTCTAATTCCCTGTTCATTACGTTATTAAAGTCGCCAAGCCACACGGCAGGCACGGTAGGGAATTGGGACATAAACGCCATTCCTTCATGTATTGCCCCGAATTGAAAGGGAGGGGGTATATAAAATGCCAGTATAAGTATTTCTAACCCATTTAGTTTTGCGTGTAAAAATAAAAATCTGCCCTGGGGGTCAGATCTGAGGGTCAGCAACACAAATTGCACTGTTTTTGCTATCAATATTGCTATACCTCTGGAGTTAGCCGTATAGGGAGCTTGATACAACCATCCCACCCAGGGCTTCTTGAGTGACATCTGGAGTTGGCCTGTAAGGTGAGTTTCCACCAGTACCATGAGACCTGCCGACTGTGATTTGAGGAAAGCTAGAACTGCAGTCCGTTTAGCTTTAGCTCTAATACCTCTCACATTCCAAGTGATGCATTTAATTTCCGACATAATGTTTACTTTGGTAGAAGCCTATACCAGGAGTTCGCTGTCCGGGGCGCCGCAGACCGTCCCAAAATCGGGAGAGTCCACAGCGTCTGGAGCTGCTGACTTTTACAAAACAGGCACTTACCAGTCCATGGGGTCCAGCGCTGTCTTTCTACAAGCCTGATATGCTCACCTCTGTCTTTGGTTCCGTGCTACCATCTTGGATTTGGGAGTTGGCTGTGAATTCCTGAGTCACAGCTGGCACCCCACTGTGCATGCGTGAGATGCACAGATTGGAGGAGACTGTCCCCAAGTCACCTGGGATGTGTGATCTATCCCAGTAGGCTGTTGAAGGGAGAGGAAGCCGACCCATCAAACGTCATCCTCACCTAGGCAAAGAATAAGGAAGAAGGTGCAAGTACCTTATGGAAAAAAAACTTGTTACTCAAAACAAAACCAAAAAAAAAATGCTTTCCAGGAGGCTCAAAATATGCAATCTACAAAAGGAGGGTAAAGCCTCATACACACGATCGGATTTTCTGCAGACAAAGCGTCAGACTTTTGTCCGAAGGGCGTTGGCCAGGAACTTGTCTTGCATACCAACGGCACATAATTGTCGCCCAACAAACATGAATGTAGTGACGTATTACGTGGTTTTTCAGGTCTTTAGCGCCACCCTTTGGGCACCTTCTGCTAATGTCGTGTTTGGTGAGCATTGATTCCGAGCATGCATGTTTGTACTTTGGACTTTTGCCTGACGGACTTATGTACACACGATAGGAAAATCTGACAACAGACCGTTGTTCATGGAAAATTTTAAAGCCTGCCATCCAACATTTGTCTGCGGAAAATCTGGCATTAATTGTCCGATGGAGCGTACAAACGGTAGGATTTTCCGCCAACAGTCTGTCAACACACAATTCCTGTTGGAAAAGCCGATCGTTTGTACGAGGCTTTAGGTTGCAGTCACACTATAGTATTTCATGAATGCACATGTTTAGAAAACAAGCAAAATTGTGATTGCGATTGTGCTGTCGTTCATTGTTAATGGGACAAAATGCAGCAAGCACATGTGTTTTTTCCTTTGCGGGAAGAAATTGTGCAAAGCTTGAGCCTTAAAAAGGTGCATGAGCTATTTTGCTGTGTTTGTCACACGTAGGACAGCCCATTGAATTGAACAGGCTGCCCTAAGTGCAAAGCACTTCAATGCGCAAAAGGACACGTATATATGCACAATGCCTGGGGCCGAGCATCATCTCGTGACTGAAGTGTTGTTCATATCCTGTATAATAATAATAATAATATTGTGATTTTTTTTTTTCTTTCTAAAGAATAAAGCGCATTGAGTTTTCAAAGCTAAATAAAATGTACATACACAGGCACATAGAAAATACAAGAGGAATATAGGGGCAAAAGGCAAGTACAACAGACCCCCATCAGCATTCACATATGGTCATTTTTAACTGTGAAATGCAGATCCTAAGGTTTACAGCTTGCAGAGAACAGGTTTTTATAAAAAAAAGTCCTTTACACCGTTTCAACATATTTCTTTGTTGTTACTTTAATTTCCTTTTTAACCTTTGGCACTTGTCCTTAGGACATAAAAGGATTTCCCTCATCTTGTAAGCAATAGGCTTTTGTATATTAACATATTCATATTTTAAGGAGATTTCGACCTCCGAGACCCTTGTACCTTAGGCTAGTCTGTGCTTATTCACTTTACTAGATCAGCATGATCAAATAAGTGGATTAAAGAGGATTTGGTGACAGTAAGGGTTTCAGTACACTGCAGATTCTTCCCTTGCCAGTTCAATCTTCAGCGACAGTTGATATAGCCAGGTTTATCACCATGTATAAAGTGTGTTTCATTGGGGACAAACTCAATGACATATTTAAATAACAGTGTAAGTTGTGAAGTAAGTTCTGAATTTTATAATTATTACAGATGTCCTTTAAATGTATGCTCCAGATTTGAAAATAAAAGCCAGACTCTGGGAAAAGTACTACTTGTTTACATGTATGGAACCGTAAAATCACTTTTACTTACCTGATCATCCCTAAGCTAACAGTGCTCCCGCACACTTTGACAGTAGACCCTCCCTCAGCGTCCTAACGTCCATTGCAGGACTATGGTCCCTGCATTGGTCTTGATGTTGTTAGGGGCATCGGAATGCCAGAGTGCACGGGTGAAGAGGCTGTGGGGGCTGGTCCGGGAGGGGGGGATCGGGAATGTAAAACTGCTTTACCCAGTCCAAAAGATCTAAACTTGCAGTTAAAGGTGTCCGTTTATGAAGCAGTGATCAGTGGTGATCCCGAGGATCACCGCTGATCACAGTCCATAAACAGTTTATGAAACAGTGATAATCGTGGGAGAACATGTTTGAACTTGTTCTCCCGCCGATTATCTCTACACACGGAGAATCCTCATTAATGTCACAGTAACGGCCAGTTTATGAAGCGGTGATCTCACCGCTTCACTGGCGATCTGAGTCAGAATTCACACTCCCAGGTTCACCAGCTCAGAGGTGGTGAATCGGGGAGTGAAGAGGAAATCTCGGGGGATCTGAAGGGGAAGGAGGAAGATTTTTAACTTCCTTATGCCTCGTTCAGACCCCCCAACACTGTAAGCATGTCCCCCTGTCATATTTATGAGTATAAATATATACATATAATGTGTATATGTATATATATATCATGTGTGTGTATATACATGTATATATAATGTGTGTGTGTGTATACATATGTGTATAATGTAGGGGGACTCGTTATTTTATTAACATTAATCCACGCCGTTGAGCAGTGATAATTTATCACTGCTTGATAAACTGACATCTGGTACTGTAATCTCGTAAAGTCTCACGAGATTCCAGTATCAGGGGCCGTTCTCCACTGTTTGAAGCATTTGTAGATCACTTCACTCCTCAGAAGGTGAAGCGATCTACAAAGCTTCATAAACTGGCACACAGAGGAGAAGATTCTTCACTGTGAATGCCGGAGAACGAAGCAGTGAATAGATTTCACTGCTTCATAAACGGACACCAAAGTGTAAGTAAACCCTCCTATCGTTTTCAGCCAAGGAAGCTGCCATCTTGACCTCTGTTTAATCTACAATTGCCATGATGCTGCACATGTAATCAGTTATGACACCAGCCATTGGATGGTTTGACAGTTTGGTTAAGAGCCCAACCAATGGGAGTGCTACGTTTCCGGCATGTGTTTGAAACTGTTAAGGGGTTTACTTCCGCTTTAACCCCTGTGATGCAGGCACAACACCACTACAAGGGAAGACTTTAACTTTTCCCAGTGTTGCGCTTTAATCCTTGAAATGCATACAGGATACAGCCCACCTGCTCACAGCCTTAGCCTTAGGCATGGATAAAAAACACTGGTTCTCAAAGGGATACTACTTCCTGTTAAAACTTGGTATAATAATTATAAAGTTTACATATTAGGGCACCACAAGTGCACATTTCCTTATTTCAGTGATCAGGGTATTGGTGGGCAGCTTAATGCATCTGTAACCAAACAGTGATAACATTATGGTCAGACTACATACAGCATGGTATAATGCATGCCAATTATATTTCTATTGTACACATAGACATATTTTACATGTATATTATATGCCAACTTTGGGGTCGATTTACTAAAAATGGAGAGTGCAAAATCTGCTGCAGCTCCTCTGTTGTATAAAGATATAAAGTATTGTGTGTCCATTTTTCTAAAGGTATAATCCTAAATACCTTTTTGCACAGCTCTGCTGTGCAGTTACTTCCCCGATCTAAGGAGAGCAGCGGGAGGGGCTGAGATTCCCCTATGACATCAGCTGGCCAGCAGAGGGAGATCATGTGATTGCACAGTGGAGATGTGCAAGAAGGTATTTAGGATTATAATTTTAAAAAAACTGACACACAATACTTTATATCTTCATACAACAGAGGGGATGCCAGTTATTTGTAAATACTATAATTACTTTATAGCCGCAGGGAATAGCGGCAAGAGGAGAGGGGTGGGAAGGAGATTGGCTCTCACATGATCTGAAATGACAGGCAGCGAGGGAGGGGAGAGACTGAGCACACAATGGGATGATGGAGGGACATAAACTGACCACAGTATCATGGATCAGCAGCCATGATTTCTGTGGTCAGTACACCTAGGGGTACACAGGGATAGGCAGGATCATCCAGGTATTTTACAACATAGAATGGGACAAATGACACTGCAGAAGCACTGTGGTTTTTATCATGCTTTAAAAGAAACAACAGCTCCCTTTTTTTTTTTTTTTTTTTTTTTTTTAGGGTTACAACAGCGTTAATTGAACAAGCTGAAGTTAGAAGCTGATTGGCTACCATGTACAGCTGTACCAGATTTTACACTTTAAGATTTTAGTAAATCAACCCCTTTATGTTCTTATTGTAGATCTGTTATTGTTTTAGTTAACCTTCAGAATATTTATATATTATACTGCTACCTGAATGTCAGCATTAGCAATATATGCATGTCATTGAAATGGCAGTTTATCATTTTTATATAAAAAATAAGTGTAAGACAGTGGTGGACAATTTATGGGATAGCTGATATAAGCCTACACTCACCAAGGGGTAGATGTCGGTTTATAATAAAGTAGAGAGACTTTGCTGTATGTAGTAAGCTCCTTATGATTACCTCTAAATACATCCACGGTAGGCTTCTCGTCATTTCTCTCATAAAGAAATCCTGATGAATGACAGTGTCAGATTAAGATGCTTTTCGCATACGGTCACATTCAAAGCTACCTTGAAAGTTTGAAATGTGATTGGTAGTAAGATTCACACAATAAGGGGTAGATGAACAGCACGGGTTTCAGGAGCCCCACTGTCATGCTGCATGTGAAAGTTGTCTGCAGAAGAATATTTATCTATAATGGGGTTGATGTACTACAACTGGAGAGTGCAAAATCTGGTACAGCTGTGCGTGGTAGCCAATCCGCTTCTAGCTTCAGCTTGTTCAATAAAGCTTTGAGAAAAATACTGAAAGCTGATTGGTTTCTATGCAGAGCTGCACCAGATTTGCGCTCTCCAGTTTTAGTAAATTACCCCGGTGACTGGGCTTTCGAAATAGTTCACCTCAACTGATTGAACTTGTTCCCTTGAAGTTTTTTTTCGGCCAATAATGATCTTGGCTGCGTCCAGGGTCATCACAATGTAATCATTTTCTATCTACCACATTTCAGAAAGGTGGACTAGTACTTATATCCATACAATGATAGTCATTATGTACCCATATTTGCCGTTAAAGAGACCTATCGCAAGATTTGCAAATTTACAGGTAAAAGCACCAAAAAAATAAAGTATTATACATGAGTCTCTTTCCAATAATCATTTTTATTCACTTAGGTCCTTTCACATGGGTTTGTCAGTGTACGGACTCTGCTTTGCTCAGCAGGGATCGATCCGCTGAGCAGGCGGAGGACAGGTCTGTCTCTGCTCACTGTGCAGAGACAGACTTATCAGAGCGCCACTGTCCTCTATGGAGATGAATGAAAACAGACCGCCTGTCCATTTTCATCTGATCCTATCCGATTCTCCAGACGGATAGAAAATAGGGTTTCCATCCGTCTGGATTTCACGGACAGGATCGGATACCGGCGGATGTCAGTGGACATGTCACTGCTGACATCCACAGATCCATAGAGGTGCATGGAGCGTCCAATCAGGTCTGCCTAAAAAACTGACAGGCGGACCTGATTGGAGCGCCCGTGTGAAATGGGCCTTACAGTGTGCCATTGAACTTGCTAGAAAATTTGGCAAGTCAGCTCCCCAGTCCAGTCCCCTTCCCCCTTGCATGCCATAGTCCTTTGCTTTTCTGGGAATGTCTAATTACCGTCTGTGCTGGCCCAGCTTCTACATCCCTTTACCCCCCCCTACATGATTATTTTTTTTTATGCAGCAGTCTTTGGAGGAGTGAAGGGGAATATAGGATGTCACTTGAGTGACAGCTTGTAGTCTGCTGACATCCCATTCAAGATGGCGACACCCAGCAGAAATCTCAGGACTTTTACATTTCTACACATTTGAGGCTTTTCCAGAAAAAAAAACAATCATGTATAAAAAAAATGCATATATAAACTAATGGAAATATTTGTGTTAAAATGAATGCTCTGCCAACAGTTCTTAGAAAAATGTTTTATCTAGACACGCTATTAGCAGAAAATGAATGTATCCGTTTGCAATTGTGTGCAAATACCTCTTGGCCGCAAAGGGTTAAGAAGGAAAATAATGACTTCAGTCCACAAAATAGAGTACATAGCACAGCTATTTCTAAGAATAAAATGCATTATACAAAAGGTTTCTTGCCTTCACAGGGAGATAACCTTTATTGTTAGCAGTGTAATGTAGAAGCAAAAATATACATTACCTGACATTAAAGATAGAACCCTGGGGACTTAAATTGTATAATAAAAAGGTACCGTAGGAATGTTTTATTACAAGAAAAAAATCTTAGCTGTAGGAAAGGTTTAAGACTTATTTGGAAGTCTGTTTAAATTGCCTGATAACTGTAAGTAATGAGAACAATAATCACTGCTAGAGAAAGGTCTATTTTTTTTCCTTTTCAGTCAAGTGCAAGTAGATGAGAACTGAAGAATAACTGTTAAGACTTTCATTTACTTTAGACTAGTGACTCATAGTGGGTACACATATGAGAACAGCGGCATTTGTGCGTTCTTAAATAATATTTGTGCTAATCTCTCATTTTACCTTCTAAAGGTAAATCAAGGTTTTGTGGAACCCTAGGGAGCCCTATAGAGATTTCTTAGCAGTGAGGGTATTGGCGGATTAATCTCCTGCCTATCAAAGTAGACTGGTTCAGACCAAAAAAATGGTCCTGCAGGTCTTTGGCCTGAATTCGATGCAAATTCAGCCATACAAACCGTATAGGTGAATTCGCATCGCACAGACATCGCATGTGATTTGCACTGCAGTACGGTGCGAAATACATGCGATATTGCACAGCGCACCAGTGTGAATCGGGACTAAAGAAGCACTGCATTGACGACCAATGAAAAGAGCCAATTCTCCACTGACCATTGCATTTCTTTTCTGGCCATTATTAATTATAATTTGATTATTACTATTATTTAAAATAATTGTGTACTATAATTCAGAGTTATGTAAAAAATGATCTGCTGTTGACGTCACAACCACTAAATACGCCACATTCTTTTTTAATTTAAAGTGATTGTAAACTATCATATTGTAAAACAATCCATTCAGTTTAAAATAGTAATGAAAGGCAAAAATATTTTTGTATAGATATAAAAAAAATGAATATATTTTTTTCCCTTGTGATCACATTCCCTCTGTTCTCAGCTGCATAAGAGCTGGGGGGAGGAGAAGTAGCAGCCCACTGAGCTTCGCAGTGATTGGCTGTGCAGCGAGGGCATGTCAGGACAAGTATTATCATTGGAGGACAGTACACCGAGTTCCCTGCATAACTAGAGAACTGGCCAGACTGCTTAGTGTGGTCAGTTTTTAATAAAAAAAGCAAGAGGACTAGCAGGAACACCAGGGATTTCACACAAAGGAAGCAATACAAAGAGAGCAGGATACTTTCTCATACAAGTACATGCTACAGCAGGAATATGAAGTGTTGGGGTAAGAAAGGCTTTCCTTTTATAACTCACTTATTACGCTAATGTACCATGAGCTGAATATAAGAATTTATTTAAAAAATATTACAAAAGGGTTGGTAGGGATGTTAATCACTGTTTTGGAAATTATAAAAATGTGAATTATTTTGGAAGTACAATATTTAACCCATACTAGTACTGACTATTGAACTCTAGGCACATAGCAAAATACACAGAGGTTGATATACTAAAACTGGAGTGTGTAAAATCTAGTGCAGCTCTGCATGGTAGCCAATCAGATTTTAACTTCAGTTTGTTCAGCAAAAAAAAAAATCTGGAAGCTGATTGATTTCTATTCAGAGCTGCACCAGATTTTGCATTCTTCAGTAAATCAACCCCATAGCGCTGTATCCACTGAAGAATGTTTAATTCTATTCGCCTCATGCTTTGTTCATTGGATTATTGATCACATTTTTTCTACTGCTGATTTGTTGACCATTGAGGAGGCAGGTGACACACAAAGCTGCAGAACTGAAACAGAAAATAATAGTTCCATCTTCCTCCCTTTTACCTTAAAGGTGTGAAAATCACGGGACCAGCTGACCAGAGTAAAACATATTTGAAGGAAAACAGTTCACGTGTGATAAGTTCCACAATCCGACAACAGCAATCAGTTATGAAAATATCACAAATGTGTGAGTCCCAGCTACAAAGAGAAGTGAACTGTGTCCGCCTGCCTGTTAGGAGCAAGCTAAATGGTAGCCCATTCCTATTAGTGGCTTCATAAAAAAGAGACTATTTGACCCTAGGCAGACTTCAGCAGCCTAAATAAGGATAACTGCATCTAATGTTTAGAGACTTGTTAAAGGAGGGGGGCATTTAAGGCTTCATGCACACATCTTCTTTTGGCTGTTCATAGAGTTGCCACCTCATCCCTTTAAACCTGAACACATATTAATTACACAGGTTCTGAAGCTAAGTTAATGCATATAAGGCACCAAGTGAGTTTAATTACCACCTTAATCAGCCAAAGAACCCCTGTAATTAATACGTGTTCCAGTGACGGCTGGTGCTAAACCGACACTCAGCTCTCTGTGCCCCCCAGCGTTCAGCCCTCCACCCTCCATGCCCCCTCCCCGCACTCAGCTCTACACCCTCCATGGCCCCCCCCCCCGCACACAGCCCTCCATGGTCCCCCCGCACACAGCCCTCCATGGTCCCCCCGCACTCAGCCCTCCATGGTCCCCCCGCACTCAGCCCTCCACGGTCCCCCCGCACTCAGGCCTCCACGGTCCCCCCGCACTCAGCCCTCCACAGTCCCCCCCCGCACTCAGCCCTCCACCCTCCACAGTCCCCCCGCACTCCACCCTCCACAGTCCCCCCCCGCACTCAGCCCTCCACGGTCCCCCCTGCACTCAGCCCTCCACGGTCCCCCCTGCACTGAGCCCTCAATCCCTCCACGGTCCCCCCCCCCCCGCACACATCCCTCCACGGTCCCCCCTGCACTGAGCCCTCAATCCCTCCACAGTCCCTCCCCCCGCACTCAGCCCTCCACGGTCCCCCCGCACTCAACCCTCCACGGTCCCCCCTGCACTGAGCCCTCAATCCCTCCACGGTCCCCCCCCCGCACACAGCCCTCCACGGTCCCCCCTGCACTGAGCCCTCAATCCCTCCACGGTCCCCCCCCCGCACACAGCCCTCCACGGTCCCCCCGCACTCAGCCCTCCACGATCCCCCCGCACTCAGCCCTCCATGGTCCCCCCTGCACACAGCCCTCCACGGTCCCCCCGCACTCAGCCCTCCACAGTCCCCCCCGCACTCAGCCCTCCACGGTCCCCTCCCGCACTCCGCCCTCCACGGTCCCCCCCCCCGCACTGAGCCCTCCATGGTCCCCCCCGCACTCAGCCCTCCACCGTCCCCCCGCACTCAGCCCTCCACCCTCCACGGTCCCCCCGCACTCAGCCCTCCACCCTCCACGGTCCCCCCGCACTCCACCCTCCACAGTCCACCGGCACTCAGCTTCCTCAGCTTATCCTCCCGGCCAACCTGATCCACCTCCTGTCCTGATTGGCCGGGAGGAAAAGCCAGAAGACAATAGCGAATATTGTCACAAGCGAGCCCAACCTTTTTCAAGCCAATTAGAGCATCAGGCTCTAATCATTTGGCTTGAAAAAAAAAAAACTCATAGAAACCTATGAGTCCAGATCTCCACATGCAAACTAGGGGTGTGGCGCCCCTGCACCTCTTATGGACAGAGAAGACAAGGCCATTATTCCTGTACAAATCAATGACAGGCAGGGGTGTTCCCGTGTAATCGCACATTGAGTGTTTACATGACATTAGGGACAGATGAGTGGCCCTAGATGCAAACTAGCCGTGTCCAGGGCCACTCATCTGTCCCTAATTGCATGTAACTGCTTGATGTTCGATTACATGTGAACATCTGCAACCGCCTGTCATTGATTTCCACAGGCTGAACGGCTGATCGAAAACACCTGTGATCTCAGCAGCAGTTGTACACTCATTCTTGACGGTGTACAGCCCCTGAGGCCTAAATCTGAACTCCAGGCAGATAAAAAATACAAAATGAATGAAGCAGTATTCAACAATACATTATTAAATGTAATTTGTTTAATGCAAACAGTGTAATACCTGAATTCTACTTTACATCAGACTCTTGTAATCGCTGCTTAGCAGAGTTAAGTCTGGGGAGAGGAGGAAGCGGCACAAGCCGGTCAGTTGTGCTCCAGTGCTTATGTGCTAATGAGACATGCTGATAGGAGGAGAGAGCAAAGTGACTAGAAGATGGACTAATTAGTCTACTGCATTCTTTTCTAGAAGGTTGGATCCTGTCCATGCATTGCAGTTTAGGGCATTTTTTTTTTTTTACGGAAAAACATATTTAAGTGAACTACCAAGTCAATTGCAGCACAAGTGCCTAGGTGTGAAGGGGACAGAAAAGGGATGGGTGCCTTTATTGCATGTTACATAGTTACATAGTTAGTCAGGTTGAAAAAAGACACAAATCCATCCAGTTCAACCTTAAAAACAATAAATAAATACAATAAAAAATATCGTACAATCCAATATACCCAATTTTATACCCACAGTTGATCCAGAGGAAGGAAAAAACCCCTGCAGAGCATGATCCAATTTGCTACAGCAGGTGAGAAAATTCCTTCCTGATCCCCCAAGAGGCAAATCAGCCTATTCCACATTTTCACAGCTCTTACTGTGAAGAAACCTTTCCCTATTTGGAGATGAAATCTCTTTTCCTCTAGACATAAAGAGTGCCCCCGTGTCCTCTGCGTTGACCGTAAAGAGAATAACTCAACACCAAGTTCACTATATGGACCCCTTATATATTTGAACATGTTGATCATATCTCCCCTTATTCTGCGAGTGTAACTGTTATTATTGCTGCTGTTTTTATTCTATTAAAAATTACTACACTATGAGACTTTCATCTGTGTCTCCTGTGGAGTCATTTTTTACATTCTAGCGCCTTCCTAAGTGGCCATTGGAGTGGATTCATGCCATCAGTGGAACCAATTTGGGTTTCCCAAAGTGTTTCTTAACTATCCTGTAAAAAGGGGTCAAACAGCTCTGGTGAGTGGCCATCTTTATATTGGTGGAAGATGTAGAAGTTTTATCTCAGAGCATTCCGTTTTGGTGTTGGGATTTATTCACTTATGGACTTTATGCTTGCCTATTTTCTCATTAATGTGCAAAATTATATCTCTCTCTCTGGTGTCCATACTTCTCTTAATACAAGAAAGGACTTTGCACGCTTTGGAAACCGCAGCTTGGCATTGCATGCTATTATTGAGCTTATGATCTACCAAAACCCCCAGATCCTTTTCTACCACTGATTCCCCCAGTTGTACTCCCCCTAGCATGGATGATGCATGCATATTCTTAGCCCCAAAGTGCATAACTTTACATTTCTCAACATTAAACCTCATCTGCCACATATTTGTCCAATTAGACAGTGCATTGAGGTTGGCTTATAGTTACACTACAGCTGTACGTTACATGAGGAAGGACATTTTGGTTCAGGTTCCTTTTCAGTGAAAGATCTGACTATGTAAACCCAGAAAAATAAATTGAGCTAAATAGCTGCATTATTCTATTGCAATTCATGCATGCATAGAGTGGGAGCGATTATCTCAGATCATCATCAAACAGTAGGACATTGATGAGACAATTTGGAAAAAACTAGTAATTTCCTATTCATCTTGTGATCAAACAGCTGTAAGCTTGTACTTCTTTCAGTTTTGTGGAACTTGTCCAATATTTACTGTCCAACGGATGCTTTTATATAAAGCTCACCCTACGTGTTACGGTTTCTGACGTGTTGTTTGGACACAGTGCATGTGTTAGTCTGCTTCCGTTTAATAAAAAAATAATTCCACATCATTACATTACAGTTTTGCACAGCCACTTTTATTTATTAGGATTTACCTTTATCTTTATCTACAAACATGGATTTTGAAGTGGGTGGAATGTACAGTCTGACTGTAATGTAATGTAACAAGGTTTAGCATTTTTTTTTTATAAACCAGTTATGTCCATGAGCATATAAATAACACAAATCTATGTATTTGTTATTTAACCACTTCAGCCCCGGAAGAATTTACCCTCTTCCAGACCAGGCCATTTTTTTGCGATACAGCACTGCGTCGCTTTAAGTCGCGTGACGCTGTACCCAAACAAAATTTACGTCCTTTTTGTTTTCCCACAAATAGAGCTTTTGTTTGGTGGTATTTGATCACCTCTGCGGTTTTTATTTTTTGCGCTATAAACAAAAGAAGAGCGACAATTTTGAAAAAGAACGCTATCTTTTTTACTTTTTACTATAATAAATATCCCAATTTAAAAGAAAAAAAAACAAACAATTTCCTCAGTTTAGGCCGATATGTATTCTTCTACATATTTTTAGTAAAAAAAAATTGCAATAAGCGTTTATTGATTGGTATGGCATTTTTATTATTTTTTTTTTTTACTAGTAATGGCAGCAATCTGCGATTTTTAGTGGGACTGCGATATTGTGGCGGACAAATCAAACACTTTTGACACATTTTTGGGACCAGTGACATTTATACAGCAATCAGTACTATAAAAACGCACCGATTACTGTATAAATGTCATTGGCTAGGAAGGGGATAACACTAGGGGCGATCAAGGGGTTAACAGTGTTCCCTAGGTGTGTTCTAACTGTGGGGGGGGATGGGACTGACTAGGGGAGGAGACCGATCGGTGTTCATACTTAGTATGAACACACAATCGGTCTCCTCTCCCCTGACAGAGCTGGGATTTGTGTGTTTACACACATAGATCCAAGTTCTCGCTCTGTCACGAGCAATCGCGGGTGCCCAGCGGTGCGCGCCTCTTACAGCGTCTTAAAGAGCCGACGTACAGCTACGACGGCTTGCCCAGGGGAGCTATCCTTCCGCAGTAAGGCCGGTTAAATACTAAACACACGCTGCTTAACTTACATTGTCCCTTATATTTCTATATTTAGATGATGGCACTGTAATTATTTTAATAAAAAAAATAAAAACTTGAAGTACTTTTTTCCTAATTAATATACAGCTGTCACATGCCCCGGATCTTTCCTAGCCTGTCTGCAGGGAAACATAAGCAGGAGGAGATTCCAGTCCTCTGCTGCTGGTCACATGTTCAAAATGAAAAAAAAATAGCCTTTGGAATACAGAGTAAAAATAAATAATAATAAACTGTTTTAAATTGTCATACAAATATATATTTGAATTTAAATCTTTATTATTTTGTGGAAATAACTTGGTGTGGGTGGATTTCTGCCAGTCACAGGCGGTGTCACGCCCCTCTAGCCCAGGGCTTGACAAATTTGCTTGGAATCTAGGAGCCAGCTAAAAAAGTTAGGAGCCAGGTTTTTTTTTTTTTTAAACGACCGACAAAGCTTTATTTTCAATATAAAAATTAACCAATCTTAAATTTACACAGAGACGACTAGAACGAATGTGACTGCTTTTATTTCCTGCCATGCAGGGACACAAGACCACCATATTCTCGCTAAGGATCCAATCAGGTCTGCCTGAAAAACTGACAGGCGAACCTGATCAGACAGACTTCCTTCCCGCAGGACGACTATATACGTCCTGTCTTTGAAGAGAAATACCGTAGTTATGGTAGCAGCTAGCTACCATAACCCCGGTATCTTCTTCAAGAGCCGGCGGTTCTCTTTCAGATAAAAGTGGTCTCTGCAGCAGATTAGCAGCGAGATCACTTTTATCGGCGACAGGAGAGGGCCCCCCCTATCGCCACGATCGTTAGAGCGAGAGCAATAATTCTAGTCCTAGACCTCCTCTGTAACTCAAAACATGTAACCTGTAGAATTTTTTAAATGACACCTATGGAGATTTTAAAGGGTAAAAGTTTGTCGCCATTCCACGAGCGGATGAAATTTTGAAGCGTGACATGTTGGGAATCAATTTACTCTGCGTAACATTATCTTTCACAATATAAAAAAAAATGGGCTAACTTTACTGTTTTCTTATTTTTTAATTAAAAAAAGTATTTTTTCCCAAAAAAGTGCGCTTGTAAGTCCGCTGCGCAAATACGGTGTGACAGAAAGTATTGCAATTACCGCCATTTTATTCTCTAGGGTGTTAGAATAAAAAATATATATAATGTTTTGGGGGTTCTAAGTAAAGGGAAGGAGATGAGCAGGCAGTGAAAACAGGTAGGAAAAGCTCCATTAGCATTGATGAATGTCTTGTAGTACCAACGGCCACCACCAGAGGGCGCCCGATTGCAGAAAGAACCAGGAACCATAGGACTGCAGTAGGCCGCAAAGCCGGGGCCTCAATTACCGGCGCGGCCCAGCGCGATCGCGGCGGGAGGGGGGGGGTGTCGAACGGACACACAGCTGTGCCGCCCCAGGCGCCAGGTCGCTAATTCTAGTCGCAAATGCGACCTGGCGCCCGGGTTTTGTCGAGCCCTGCTCTAGCCTGGGTCTTCGAATAAGAGGGAGGTGAAGCCTTCATTAATCTATGTAATATCCCACCCCCATTAAGTTTAGCCGGTTAGTGTTCATGGAGGAGGACAGAGCTATCATTTTACCACTGCGTATACAATAACGTGTGACTCTATAGTCAAATGGGCTGTTTAGATGTGATAAGGAGGAAATGCTCGGCATAGCAACCCACAAAAAAAATGTGCAAAGTTGCCACCACAGCTGCAAAATCCCTAGCTGAATTGGGGACATGAACAGAAGGGGGAGATAGAGGTCAGCAGGATCAAGCTGTTTTTTTGCAGGATACAGAAAACAAATCTCATAGTGACTGAGTGAGCATGAACAGCATGTAATACACAGTTTATTGATAGTGAGTGATGTGGGTTTTTTGCTGCCGCTAAACGGACAGTTTTTTTAGCTGCCCCTGAACTCTCCTCTGTTATCTTATCAGTACATGTACATTTACAGTCATTTCTAGGCAGTTGAGTTTAGAGGCATTTTTTGGAACGCAAAATAATGCGTTCAGAAGCTGAGTTTAGAGGCATTTCAAGCACCAAACGTGGTAACTCGCGTTTGCCGCGTTTTGTTTATAGGCGTTTTTCATTTTTGGCTATTTGGAAAAAATAAATAAAAATGTATTTCATTTTTTTTTAAAACGCAAAACGCGGCCAAACGCGGCAAATCGGACGTTTTAAACGTCGCCTACTATCTTTCAAGTTAAATCGTTCAGGGGAGGTTGTAAAAACATCCCGTGTACATGAAGCTTAAGTGCCGATTCACACTAGTGCGATGCGAGAACCCTGCGAATCCAGTTCCCGTATCGCACTTGAATCGCACAGTGGTTCACACTGAGATTTGCGAACCGCTGCGGGTGGCAATGTAAAGTTAACGACATCCCCAGATTGGTCAGCAGATCGCAGCGCGAACTGTGAAATGGTGCAGGAATCAGATCGCATAAGTGTGAACACCCATGCGATCCGATCCCAGTGCGGACCAAAAAAGGGTCCTGCACCATTTTGCTGCGATTGTGATGCGATTTCAGGCATACAGTTTGGCTGAAATTGCATCGCACAGACATCGCATGTGATCTGAACAGCAATGCGGTACAAATCACATGTGATGTCTGGCATCGCACTAGTGTGAAACGGACCTAAAGCCTCGTACACACGATCAGACTGTTGGCCAACTGAGCTTCTGATTTTTGTCCAAAGGGCTTGTGCCAGGAGCTTGTTTTGCATACTAACGGCACACAATTGTCGGCCAACAAACACGAACACAGTGATGTACTACGAGGAATTTCAGCTCTTGAGTGCCACCCGTCCGGGCACCTTCTGTTCATTTCGTGTTTGGTGAGCATTGATTCCGAGCATGCGTGTTTGTACTTTCAACTTTTGTGTGACGGACTTGTGTACACACGATACGAAAATCTGACCAACAGACCGTTGTCCACTGAAAATTTACTAGCCTTCCATGTGTTGGCTGAAAGTTGGACAACAATTGTCAGAAGGAGCTTACTAATGGTCAGATTTTAGGACAACAGTCTGTCAACAGACAATCCCCTGCCAACAATCTGATTGTGTGTACGAGGCTTAAGACCTCATGTACACTGCTACTGGTAAACGGACGTTTAGGAGCAGTTGGGCGTTTTTTTTCAGCTGCTCCTGAAATCTCCTCTATGTTATCTTATCAGTACATGTACACGGGGTGGTTCTATCAGTACATACACACGGGGTGGTTCTTTCAGTACATACACACGGGGTGGTTCTTTCAGTACATACACACGGGGTGGTTCTTTCAGTACACGTACACGGGGTCGTTCTATCGGTACATGTACACGGGGTCGTTCTATCGGTACATGTACACGGGGTCCTTCTATCGGTACATGTACACGGGGTCCTTCTATCGGTCCATGTACACGGGGTCCTTCTATCGGTCCATGTACACGGGGTCCTTCTATCGGTCCATGTACACGGGGTCCTTCTATCGGTCCATGTACACGGGGTCCTTCTATCGGTCCATGTACACGGGGTCGTTGTATCAGTACATGTACACGGGGTCGTTGTATCAGTACATGTACACGGGGTTGTTGTATCAGTACACGTACACGGGGTTGTTGTATCAGTACACGTACACGGGGTCCTTCTATCGGTCCATGTATACGGGGTCCTTCTATCGGTACATGTACACGGGGTCGTTGTATCAGTACATGTACACGGGGTCGTTGTATCAGTACATGTACACGGGGTCGTTGTATCAGTACATGTACACGGGGTCGTTGTATCAGTACATGTACACGGGGTCCTTCTATCGGTCCATGTACACGGGGTCCTTCTATCGGTCCATGTACACGGGGTCCTTCTATCGGTACATGTACACGGGGTCCTTCTATCGGTCCATGTACACGGGGTCGTTGTATCAGTACATGTACACGGGGTCGTTGTATCGGTCCATGTACACGGGGTCGTTCTATCGGTACATGTACACAGGGTCCTTCTATCATTCTATCGGTACATGTACATGGGGTTCTTCTATCGGTACATGTACACGGGGTCGTTCTATCGGTACATGTACATAGGGTCCTTCTATCATTCTATCGGTACATGTACATGGGGTTCTTCTATCGGTACATGTACACGGGGTCGTTCTATCGGTACATGTACATAGGGTCCTTCTATCATTCTATCGGTACATGTACACGGGGTCCTTCTATCGGTCCATGTACACGGGGTCGTTGTATCGGTCCATGTACACGGGGTCGTTCTATCGGTACATGTACATGTACACAGGGTCCTTCTATCATTCTATCGGTACATGTACATGGGGTTCTTCTATCGGTACATGTACACGGGGTCGTTCTATCGGTACATGTACATAGGGTCCTTCTATCATTCTATCGGTACATGTACATGGGGTTCTTCTATCGGTACATGTACATGGGGTCTTTCTATTGGTACATGTACACGGGGTCCTTCTATCGGTACATGTACATGGGGTTCTTCTATCGGTACATGTACATGGGGTCCTTCTATCGGTACATGTACATGGGGTCGTTCTATTGGTACATGTACACGGGGTCGTTTCTAGGCAGTTGAGTTTAGAAGCATTGTAAAACAAAAAAATATGTTCAGAGGCATTGGAAGCACCAAACACCTGTAACAGCTTGAAAACGCATGTAAACGCGGTAACTCGCGTTTTAGCCGCGTTTCGGTTATAGGCATTTTAAATTTGACTATTTCAAATAAAAGAAAAACGCTTCTAAACGCAAACGCGGCATGTAAACATGGCAAAATGGATGTTTTTAAATGTGGTTTACTATCTTTCATGTTTAATCGTTCGGGAGAGGTTGTAAAACGTCCCGTGTACATTAAGCCTTAAAGTAAAGGTCAATATTGACTTCTATGTTGCATGCAGACATATGAAGTACTAACATGCCACAATTATAGTTTCATTGATTTAAAAAAAAAAAACAGATCCACCGAACTTTCCAATCATAATTTACAGCAGTGGGCACAGCGATGGTTTCTTCTCACCTGTATGTGTTAATCCCTGTAAGTGTAATGAAAGACTATTCTAAGGACCTTTTGTATTGCATTGATTAGAGTTTAATCAATAAAGATTAAAGTGCTGAAAATTGAGATCTCTGATTTCTCACTTCCCCCCTGTTGTAGTCCACTAATTAAAAATGGATCAGAGACGAGATTGATCATTGTTACTGATGACAGCTGTTGATATTTCATTAGTCTGCTGGTGTTTTTGGAGCGAATGCAGTGACAGTTGACTTTCTGAACAAGCCTCTTAACAGGAGGTTTTCATTTGTTTCAATAGCCTGCTGCTGCATGACGTTCTAGCATTCCTGCTCAGCAGAGTTCATGTCTGACTTTGCTCCAGACAACAAATAAATGTAACATCAGCGCTTGGACTTTATCCCATATCTGTTCACAATAAAGATTGTGTTCTGCTCCTCCTCCTCGCTTAAGCCTCTGAAAAAGATTTACTTTAGTGTTCATGAGCCAAGGGGCTTTGCTTGCTTTATAGTCCACAAGGAGCTTGGCTGTTTGCAAATCAGTTTGTTTTCTCAACAGAGCGGGTGCTAGGCATAAGCAGTAGAGTCTGTGTTTGGAGCTCAAGTGAGGATGGCAGAGAGCAGCAGCAGCTGGCAGTGTTGACACGTGGGAGTGGTCGCTAATAATCGGTGGTAGGAGGCGTGATGGTACAGAGTGTAACTGAGCACCCCGCTGACTTTATTATCCAGCTTCTCACATTTTTCTTCTATATAGTGCATCTGATGTCTGCCTTCTAAAGATTGGAAGTCTGAGGGAACACTTAAGATCATGATCAGAGGAACTGATCGCACTAGGTTCTATACTCTGTACTAGGTTCTTTTCTAGATCTAGGTTAGCATAGTCAATAAGAGCATTGAGTAGAGAGCACAGTGACCCACAATAGACAATTCGAATTTATTCTGCCCATTGAAATTGCTAGCTCAAATCGCTAAACGTGTTATATGCATTTAGGCGCGTCACTCATTTTTTTCCTGCCAAAACGCGAACTACTCCTGGACACGCTGCCTGTGGGGGGGAGGTTGCCTCTAAAGGCCCCTACCTCTAAAATCCTATATATACATGGACACATAGGCTAACATGCAGGGGCGTTTAGAGGCAAGAAAAAAAAGCGCCCCTTGGAGCAGCAGAAAAAAATGGCCAGTGTGCATGAAAGGTATATATTTTTTAAATTAACAAACATTACAAAACAAAACGTACCTGCTTTGTGCAGTGGTTTTGCATAGAGCAGCCCCTATCCTCCTCTTCTGGGCTCCGCTGCTGACACTCCTGGTTCCTTTCCCCATCAAAGTGCCCCCATAGTAAGCCACTTGTCCATTGACACACACACACATCCGCCCCCACTCTTAGGCTGTGATTGACAGCAGCTGAAGCCAATGGCTCTTTCTGCTGTCTCTATGTCCAGTGATGAGAGAGAAAGAGGAGAGAGCCTAGCTCTCTGGCACAGCGCTGGATGGGGATCAAGCTCAACTAAGTATTATGTATTAAAGTGGTTCTGAAGATAAAGGTTTTTTCTACCTTAATGCATTCTATGCAGCTACCCTCAGCCCCCCCCCCCCCCTTTTAGTTATGCGTGTATTCTTGATCCAGTACTGTACACGAGAGCTGTGGCTCTTGGCTCTCACTTTCCTCTCTGTGCCTAGGCAACAACATGCTGATAAAAATCACAGCCAGTGATGAGAGAGCAGGAAAAGGGGGGGCTGAGTGCCCCCATAGCAAGCAGCTTGTTGTGGGGGGGGGGGGGCACTTGGTTGGAGGGGAAGAGCCAGGAGCGCTGGTAGGGGGGCCCCAGAAGAGGAGGATCTGGCCTGCTCTATGCAAAACCATTACACAGAGAACGTAAGTATAACAAAATCCTTTAGAATCACTTTAAGGTATAGGTTTTCAGTGCATAATGTCTGCACACCACCGCAATGCAGTAGTGTGAACCAGGCAGACAGACAAGGCATTTTGCCTTGTCATGCAGTGGGACTGCGCTGCAATAGCCACATAATGCAATCCCACCGCATGTCCTTCATATGGATTGAGGTGTCCAAGACTTTCCCCTTCAAATTCTGGTCTATGTATGTTTACACACGTTCATAGTACCTAATCTGCCCCTGGATGCACAGATTTCATTTTTTTCTTAACGCTGTTTAGCAGTTTGCACCTTAACACAAGTAAACGCACACTGTGTATTAAAATTTTAAATATTAGCTGTATTTTTATGCATTTGGAAACGTCCTCTAAATGCATATAATCCCATCTTTGTTATTGCTCATGTGAATGAGACCTAAGTGATCCTCAATACTGCATTATGCCATTCACATTGATGGTAAACCTCAACTAATTGTAATGCCTTTTAAATTCCTTCTGTAGCTTTCACTAAGTATATTAAATGTTTTTCTTTGAGCTTCTGCAATGTATTATCATCCTTGCTACTCTGAATGTCATGTCTACTTTGCACCAAGAATTTTATTCCTTTTGGCTTTGATGGTTGCGTAGATTGTTAAATATCCTATAGATTTTCTTTCCTTCCCTGTGGAAGGATTTCCCCATCAACACATTCAGTGTTGAAGGGGGAATGCCTCCTGCAGCGCTATCGTATTATGCCCGATGGGAGGGGGCCTTCCCAGCCCGCAGAATACAATTGAACTGGCCTAATTTTGATCCATGTATGGCCAGCTTTAGTATAGTTTAAATCCCCCCCCCCCCCCAATTATTGGAACCTATCTTAAAAAGGAGTGAAGGTTACTGAGTTTATCTGTTAAGCCTCACACACACGGTACGATTGTTGGCCGACCGAGCTTCTAATTTTTGTCAAAAGGGCGTGTGCCAGGATCTTGTCTTGCATACTACTGTTACTCAAATTGTCCTTCCACAAACACGAACGTAGTGATGTACTACAAGGAATTTCAGCTCTTGAGCGCCACCCTTTGGGCCCCTTCTGCTAATTTCGTGTTTGGTGAGCATTGATTCTGAGCATGCGTGTTTGTACTTTCGACTTTTGTGTGACAGATTTGTGTACTGACCATCCGAAAATCTGACGTGGAGCTGTCGTTTGACAAAAATTTACTAGCCTGTCATGCAACATTTGTTGGCCGAAAATTGGAAAACAGTTGTTGAAAAGAGGCGTACGAACGGTAAGAACTTTGGACAACAGCCTGTCAAACGACAATCCCCTTCAGATTTTCGTACCGTGTGTACGAGGCTTTACACAAGGTGGAGGGATGATGGTAAACATGCAAAGTGCAGATTCTCTCTCTCTTGGTTATGACGTCTAATACCCAGCAAGAAGGGAACTCACGTTTTAATCTAATTAATATTATTATACAGGATTTATATAGCACCAACAGTTTGTGCAGTACTTTACAATACAAAGTGGGACAGTACAATTACAACACAGTTCAATATAGAAGGAATAGGAGGGCCCTGCTCGTGGAGCTTACAATCTAAACTGGGGTTTATGTCATGCAGCTGTACATTTTACTTTTAAAGATTTTTTTCCCCACATGAATATTATAGCTTTATTCGCCATGATGCTAACTGATTTCTGTCCAGAAGGAAAATGAGGCCCTAAAAAAAGAGCATGCACTTTTAAAAGCATGTTGAGCTTGTTTAAAAAAGAATCAATCTAGCTGTTTTATTCCAAGGCTGATTTAAAAAATAGCGGTTTCTTATTTAGACCTTGTTTCCACTTTAAACATGTGTGTGGAAGAAGATAAATGAGTTGGACAAGCATCAAATACAAGCGAAACCAAAGCAGGTAAAAGAGAAAAAGGAAGCAAGGCTTTTCTTATCTAGCTAAATCGCCATTTAATGTTCTTATTTTTTCACTTTGCTGCAGAAAATCAATCCTTTGCTTTTTAACAGAAGCGGTATCTCACCAATCTCAAGCGGTAATCCTGACTTGGGTGTTAATTCCCTGCCCACCGCAACTCTGTAGTGGTATAAGAGAATATCCGTTATTGGCGTTCAAATTGGATTATTTTACGACCATCTGATACAGCGTGCATTTTGCTTTGCATTTAGTTTCCGGGTTTACCCAGCCACTGCATAAGCAGATTTTCTTTTCTAAATAGGGCAACTTGCTTTAAGGAAATTTAATAAAGGTTGGTAGTAAATTTGTGCGATTTGTGTCCCTTGCAGAGCTTGTATGTAGAAAACGTCCAATGACAAACAAAATTCAGAATGTAACCTAAGACTATACCATATTTGCACCTTTTTGTTTCTTGTGGGCCATAGCAGTTGTGTTCTGGCTCAGGGGCTTAGTTGTCCAGGATTTAGGGATTGTATAGTTGCCTTTGTGGACTAATTTGATAAGGATCCCAGTGTTTAAGGATTCCGGTTGGTGAATGATTGACAGTCAATGAGGGGCCACTCAAGTGTGCTGCGGTGCCCATATTATGACAAGGAACATTCTGACAGAAGGCGATGACCCTCATCAGTCCGTTGCTTCTCCTTTATTGTCCAATAACAGGATGGGGTTGGGGAAGCGACCTAGTTGCATTGCTACTTTGCATAAGGGAAATGTGAGGTCACTAGCTTTGCTCCATTGTCCATGGTAAATCACAAGACTGGTTGGACAGGACTACTAAAAAATAAAAAAATCTCCTATAAATGTATTTTAGCTTTGTATTTAGCGCTTTACCTGGAATGCAGCCTTAATTGCTAACTGTACCTTTGGTGCAGTTACACTTTGATTGCATTTTGCAAATCTTATAGTCAGTTCCTGGTCCAGCATCTTCTAAACTCTACATGGGATTGAATAGATGGTGTACAGTGCAGTACATGTGTGCGCGCCTGGCTCAGTACATTTTGAAAAGCTCTGTGGCTTCATGGGTGATAACTCAGTAGGTTGGGGACAGGTAAGTGTTAAATTTAAAGGGGGAGCTGGGAGCAGGCCAAGTAATAGTTTCTTGAAGATGTGTGCATTAGGAGAAGTCTAATGCCGCTAGCAAAACTCAGATGAGAGGTTTTGGTCGGAAAATGCAACTATGTGTATGCTCCATCTGACTTTTGCTGGCGGAATTCCAGGCAGCAAAAGATTGAGAGCAGGTTCTCTATTTTTCGGTCGGAAAAAGTTCCTATCCGAAAATGCGTTTGTCTGTATGCAATTCGGACGCGCAAAAAATCATGCGTGCTCGGAAACAATTCGACACATGCTCAGAAGCATTGAACTTTATTTTCTCGGCTCGTCGTAGTGTTGTACATCACCGCGTTCTTGAGGGTCGAAAGTTCAGAGAACTTTTGTGTGACCGTGTGTATGCAAGGCAAGCTTGAGCGGAATCCCGTCGGAAAAGCCATCATACCTTTTTCCGACCAAAATTCCGATCGTGTGCATGTGGCAAAAGACTTTAAATTATACTGCTATATACCCCATTCTACTTTTTTTTCTTGGTCCTTGAGTCCTGCTTAGGAGCATGTATAATAATATAAGCTGTTACTCCGCACTCTACAGAGTGGCATTCAAATCAGATACTGGCATCTAGAGATGCACTGATACCTTTTTTAAGACTGAGTTCAAGTAATTATACTTTTTCTCAAGTACTCGCTGATATTATTTACCGATACCTATTTTTAGTGAGACCAGTTTCCCATATGTGCGGTTCGTTCAGCGGTTCAGCTGCGATTCATCTGTGAATTTTCAAAGTGTATGACACTGGAAATTGCACCTGAACCGGCCTGAAAATCATACCCGACTCTTTTTAAAATTGCTCTGTGGCCGGCTCGCACATATGTGAACTGGCTCCATAGAAATGCTGCTTTGGTTCACATGTCATGCAGATTGGATGTGGTTCAAAACGCATCTAGTTCACATATATGTGAACCAGGGCTAAGGTATCGGTTTTAGTATCGGAGCAGTTGCACGAGTTCAAGTACTCATGCATATAAAAATTAGTGTGGCGCTATAGAAATAGGTGTGAATCGTGACAAAATTGATCACTAATACCAAAACAATTGTAAAGTCCAAAAGAGAGTAAAATAAGTCCACAAAAAGTGTATATAATTGAATCCACTGAATCCGTATTGAAGTGATTTAAAAATGAGTTTAACACCAGACCAGTGTTACCAACAGCCTCCGACACCCAAGGTTTAATGAGGTATTTGCTCACCAGATAGTCATGACCCTCTTTCTCAAGAGAGGTCGTGAGTTGCATGTAAAAAAACACTCTAGAACAGTCACTTTTTGTCCCAAAATGTCCCTGATCTCCTGAAGTCAATCATTAAATATGCCAGCCGAAACTCAAAATGAGAGTAATAATGCAAAAAGGGAAGTGAAGAGCCTCTAGTGCAGTGATGGCGAACCTTGGCACCCCAGAAGTTTTAGAACTACATTTCCCATGATGCTCATGCACTCTTCAGTGTGGTTGAGATTCATGGGAAATGTAGTTCCAAAACATCTGGGGTGCCAAGGTTCGCCATCACTGCTCTAATGTGATAAAAAGATTGGCAACATTAAACCAATAAAAATACTCACAATGATTATAAAATAAATTCACAAATAAAAGTAGCAAGCCGGCATCGTTCCCTTGTTCTACGGATGTCGTGACATCGGCACAAGGCTCCGCCCCACGCGTTTTGTCTTTAAAAGGACATCTTCCAAGTACTCATGCAAATGCTTAGTATTGGCATCGATATCGGTATTGGTGCAACGCTACTGACATCTATTGCTTATTTTGTCCAGAAATCCCCTTGTGCTCTACCTGAGATTATGTTCACTTTGCCGTGTAGGCCTGGACTTAGGCCGGCAATAGATGGTTTAAATCTCTGCTGGTTCAGTAAGAACCGTCTGAGATTCGAACCGTGTGTGGGCAGACTGAAGGTACCAAGTTGATCAATTGATCACCTTGGATACAACCAGCATGCCGGATCCATGTGTGATTATCGCTAGCGGCTACTATAGCTGCCAGCAATAATCACTGTCTTCTCCTGGTGGGGGCAGTTTCCCCTCCCCCTTGCCGGGATCAGACAATGGCTTGGCAGGAGGGATTCCCCTGTCAGTCCTGTCTGTGTTGATGGGGGAATCGTGGTTGCAAGAAAGAAATTCGAACTGTCTATGACCTGCCTTAGACATCTTGCCTAACCACTGCCCCCTTATCCAGGATGTGTGCTTTATTGGGCGGTAATGCTGAAGGGTATAGTGCCTCGTCTTAGGCAGCACCCATAGATAGGTACAGTGGAGGAGCTTGTTTTTAAGAAAGTAAAAAAGGAGGGGAACAATGGGGTAAAGGATAAACCCAATAGTGCTGGGTTTCAAAAAGAGGTTACTTCATGCAACAAAGTAGTCAATAATCATAATTCAATAAAACCATCTATTTATTGATATTACCTTAAAAATTCACATTTGTTGGAAAATTATGCAATGAGCATTTTCTAAGAATTCGGTGCGGCCGCTCAAAACAATGCAGACAGGACTAACATGACAACAAAAAACATATAAAGCTACCCGGTCAGGGCGTATTGCATTATGCCTCGGAGACCTTATTGGGCCATCAAATTAGCCAAATTGTGGAGTTTATGACCCCATTGGTCTACAATTTAGTATCCTTTATTTTAAGACTTGCGGTCAAACGTGGCAAAATGCAAGTGGGGGTGGAGGGTGCGATAGAGGGAAGCCTATTAGAAACCTAGGTGGTATAAAACTTGACGTATTCACTTCCACTAATTCAATGTTCACACTTAATAGATGATTCGAAAGTCCTGTTCAAAGAAATGAAAGAATGTATATAGAACATCTTATGTGTGAAAAATAGCTGGAATAGCGATTGGTGAGTCATTTAACATCTTGGTTTAAGTTGTATAGGTTTCATGGTTCTGGCAGATTTCAAACTGGAAATTGATTTCAGGCAGTGCAAGGATAAAACAGATGTTGTTAGGGACTGTTAATCTAAGCAGTGTGGTATTGTGGCCTGCAGATCATGTAGCCATGGCAATCAATCATATTATTGTGGTGGCTGTACATTACCAATCGGTCATAACTCCATGACTCCTGGACTGTCCGATCGTCTGTGTTTGGACACTAGTGTATGGGGATCCTCTGGACGGCTGCTGCGCGGGACCTCCAATGTTAATACGTTAGTTCCCTGGGAGCTTTTGCCGTAGTAGTCTCAGAGCTAGAAAAAATTCCTTGGGCAATCCGCTTCCACTTAGTATCCTCCACTCATAGAAACACACTGCGATCAAAGCGTCCCTGCTGCAAAAGCAGCCGTGCACTCTCCTCTCAACCCGTAGCACACAGACCGGGCGGCGTGGTGACGTCAACGCGTTTCGCCGTGGTTCACTGACGTAGCTTCATCTGGGACGCTCATTGGACGGTTACACACTCTCCCTTCTTATTGTAAAATTTTTTTGGTGGTCACCGCCAATGAAAGTACTTAGAGGGCACTTGAAGGGATATTGTCCAATCTTAACTAATGAATTGTTTCTTACGGCCTATCAGCTGATATTGGCATCATTGTTGCCTTAATTCAACAAGGGATATCAAATTGCTGCTCATTAAAAAGTGCTTGTCAGCGCCTAGTAAACGCTGGTCAAATGCTAAATATCAAACATAAGGGAAGAAGAATGGCAGAAGTAGGTGAGGTGATGATAGACAGAGGTAGGACAGATTTATACACCGTTGGATAACCCCAGGTTCAAATCATAAAGTGGAGTGCTCTATTTACTGTGTTACATGCAGCGTGGTGACATATACATATCATACAGTTTAACTAACTTTTGAAAAGGAATAGGTAACTATTTTAAGCTATTATATCTGCTCATAAATTAGACCAGGATGGGAAGGTGATTATTTTGATGGGAACATAAGAATTGATGGCATCATAGCATGCCCATTAGTTTTTTTCCCCCCCATGGGCTTTTCCCCCATTCCTTTAGTTTAAACTTAACACCTCCTCTTCCTTTTCCATACCAGGCATGTATCACGTCTAACAGAAAATATAATACAATTAGTACCTATGAACGTTAATTGAGAGATTTCTAATATTGTTCAAAGTTCTAGATCTAAGGTTCCAGAAACACCTGTAGATTCATCTCAGTGTTTAACCCTACCGGCACGAGGGATTTTAACTTGTATACCCACCACTTCTCCTTTTGGAGAAGTATGCGGTCAAAATCACCTCGTCTGGTGGGTAATTTCAGTGCATAAATCCCTTTAACTGTTAGTCCCTCTGAAGAACCTTGGTGGCATAGGGCAAAATGTTTGGCGAGAGGTTTTTCTGGTATCTTTCCTTTAGTGTTAATTTCACGAAGATGCTCGCCAATGCGTATTTTGAGCGATCTTTTAGTTTTGCCAATGTATATTTTGGGACATGGACACGTTATTAGGTAAATTACTCGTGACGTGGAGCAATTAATGAGGTCACGTATCTCATATGTCTTCTCATTCAATGCGTCGGTAAAAATGGAGGTTCTATGGACAAAGGGGCACACATGACACTTATTGCAAGGATACATCCCCTTTGTGCGTGGATATTGGGACAGCCAAGTTGGATCAGGTTCTTTAACGAATTCAGACTGTATCATCTGTATCATTTTAAGAAAGTAGTCTCAACGTAATACACAAGGATGCTTCCTTACTTTTAACCTGCAATGTTACTAACAGAAAAGATAAGCTTTTATTCAATCATAAAGCCACACTTTGGAATTCACATTAGAATTCTTCAGTGATTTACAAGCAGGTTGGCACTGTAAAAAATCTGTAACATAGTCTGTTATATGGGTGATAAAACAGAGAGATAATTGTTCCGAATTGTCTGGCTCCATTTTCTCAGGCAAACATCCCCTCCCACACAAAATCACATTTCCTCCTCACAAATAATATTTTATTGCAGCTCCTTGTCGCTCGGCATTTAAAATACATTTTGTCATATAATATTCATGTATGTGGTTTTCATGGAGTCAGTAATAAATGAACGACTTCAGTGATCAGCCCTGAATCATTTATTGTGTATTTAAATCTTTTGGTACGACTGTTATAGTTGACTCCCTTAGTCATAACTAAAATGAATGTTCTGCATTTTTTCCTTTGGCCCTTTGAATATGTAATTGTTAAACCAAAGTGGTAGCTATTTAAAAGGTACATTCCTTTCTGACATTAAACTACTGTTTATATAGACAAAGGGGTTACAGCAGCCTCAACCTGCATAATGGTTTAAGTTTTCATCCTAGCACCTACACTATGTCAGTCTGACTTTACAAATCAATATAGTGATTGTAATCCTGCCCTCTTGAAACTCCTGGGATCTAAGCTGGCTGACGTGCAGTTTAAAGAACACCAGTAACAATGAGGCTAATTCAAGAATTTGAATATTTTGTCTTACATTTCAGTAACTTTGCAAGTCTATATGCAAGCATGAATACATTCTTAACATGCCACAATATAAAGACATGGCTACATTTTAAAAAGTAGCTTTTTCCCACTGAAAATCAGTCTTTAAGATCCAGGCAAGTGGCTTTGCCTAGACTGAGATGATGGCATCTACCTGTAGATTGCAGCAAGTCTCAAGGTGAAAGGCTGCAACAGATGCTCATTTGGGTCCAATGCTTATGAACACAGCCAAGAATTGCATTAGCACATCAGCATTTTACATTGCTGTGTCATCTCTAAAGCTGACCATACATGTTTAACTAGCAGGATGAACGAAAAAAGCTGACCCTGACATTTGTGGATGGGGGAAGTCTCCCAGATATGTCATTGTATTCTGACAGCGGAGAGACTCTCCTGCCGGCAGAATACACAGATCAGCTCTGCACCATTTTGCCTGCAGCACTGATTGAGTGAAAAAATACCAACAGGGTGGTTGATCAACTTCTGTTCAACTACAGTGGATCGGGGTATGACCAGTCCCTGTTGAACCGGATGAATTTCAATCCATGTATGGCCAGCTTAAGACAGTTTCTTAAACTAAGAAGTAGATGCTTACCCTAGATCAGGGGTCTCCAAACTTAAAAAAATACATGGCCAGTTTACTGTCCTTCAGACTTTAGGAGGGCCAGACTGTGGGCATTGTGAATAGAAAAGGTCCCAACATCAGTGGGAATAAAGAATGCCCCATCTTTGGAGTCAGTGTGAGGAAAAGCACCCCATTGTTGGTGTCATTGGGAGGAATTCCGTCTCTTCCTAGGCGTTGGGGGGGGGGATTATGCCCCTTTACTGTCCTTCAGGCTTAAGTGGGGCCAGACTATAGGCATTGTGAATAGAAAAGGTCCCAACATCAGTGGAAATAAACAATCCCCCATCTTTGGTGTCAGTGGGCGGAATAGCATCCCAATGTTGGAGGGGGGGAATAATGCCCCATCCTTGGTGTCAGTGGGGGGAATTATGCCCCACTGTTGGTATCGGTGGATGAAAACAGTGCCCAAGGGCCAGATAAAATGAAGCGTAGGGCCGCATCTGGCCCCCCACAGTTTGGAGACCACTGCCCTAGATAATGCATGGAAAAAGATGGTTCCATCCTTCTGAAAAGCAGATGAAGACATTGCCAGGGGGGTACTGAGATTTCCCAGAGAGAGATAGAGAGAGAGACAATGGAGACAATGTAACTGATATAAATGCCACATAAGATAATATACCACATAAGATAATATTGGCTAATGACAGTCAGCTTCACCTCATACTTGAACCTGCAACCTTGAAACAGCAAAGAAAACCTGCTTTTCAGTCTTTAATAGGCACTGTTAAGCCATGTACTTTATTAATTTAAGAGATTGTTTTATTTGATCTATCTTCCTTTTGTTTCATATCCGTGCTGATATTGTTAGGTGAATGGGTAGGCGCAAGGTGTTGCCAGTAGAACAAACAAAGGTGTATTGTTAGGCATGCTTTTGACATGGATTAACATTCTTTTCAGGGTTATAATGGAGAATCCATTATACAGCAAGGCATTCTATTGTTAGTGACCTTGTAAGTAGGATTTACTGAAAGCATTTGTAAATGCAGCCCTTACATTTTATGGAGGAAGTTGTATTGATGCATTTGTCTTACATTTCTCACTGGCCTGCATTATACAGTGGACCAAAAATATTATAAAGGTAAATATAAATACGATGTGTGTGTGTGTGTATAATATATAGTTTCAACCTACATAACCCCTTTTTTGCAAAGCTTATTTGTAACAGTTTAAAGCAGCCTTTTGTATTTTCTTTTACCTGGGGGAGGTAAAAATGTTCAGGTTTCTTTGAACTATTAGTAAGACCAATTCATTGGAGGTCAGTAGGAAGATTGCCACCCTTATAGAAAGCTAAAAATGTGATTGGTTTTGGCAAGTAGCACTGGCATCATTAGATGGGAGGTCAATCAGCCACACCTTAAAGTGTTACTAAACCAAGGACCCTGCATTCACTATATCCGGTCTCCCACAGTACACAGAACATGGAAATGCAATAGTTTTAGTAAATATAAACAGCTAAATACATTTTCTCATCAGCAGTATATAGCAATCTTGTGACTTGCATCAGTCTTTGCTTAAAGCTTGTAGGAGGAGTTTTCATTCTCCCCTGATCCTCTGTCTGGACAGCGCTGATTGGCCCTGTGCTGATCACATGCACTCTTCCTGGAAAAACAAAAAACTCTCTAGCATGACTCCTATTGCTGTCCTCTGTCAGTAGATGGGTTGGAGTCAGTTAAAGAAGATGAGGATCAGAGAGACAGGATCACACGGCCTTTATACACAATGCAGAGGGTTAACCCTTTAGGTTCCACAGTGAGTAGAACGAGCATGCTTTACTGTAGCTCCAGTTTTGTTGTGAAGAATAAAAAAAAAGCAATCCTCTCCAAATTAGCTTGATACATTGCAAGGATTTTTTTTTACATATTCATACATTTCTTCCTTCTGAATGAGTACATCCTTATCTTACAATGTTTTTGAATTTTGAATGAGGGGGTCTGCCTCATTGGGCTGTGATATGCAAGAAAGTGACATTTTAATTGTTTGAACAATATTGAATTTTTCAGTGTCTTTTTAGGAAAAGTTTTAGCTCCTGTCATTCGACTTATAGCCAAGTGCATAGTACTGGGAAAAGGCCAAGCACACAAACTGGAAGTGATGCTACGGGGGAGTTCTGTACACGTATAGTATGCAGAACTCCTCTAGGTTGACCTATTTCAAATTGACAGTTTATTTGTATGACTTTTTTTTGTTTTGTTTTGTTTCATTACTACTCATCTTAGTAATGGGCGTTTTGCAATAAATATGCACAACATTATATCCGATCATCCCCTAACCTGTCCACCTTTAGGAGATCCCTGAAAACTCACTTATTCAGGGAAGCCTATCCTACACCCACCTAACAACCCCATCAAATCATTCCCCGCATCTATTACCTTTTGTACCCCCTCCCTTTAGAATGTAAGCCCTCCTGTCCCTTCTGTATTATACTGTAATTGTGCTGTCCCCCCTCTACATTGTAAACATTGTAAAGCACTGCGTAAACTGTTGGCACTATAGAAATTGTGAATAATAATAATAACTTGCTAAAGGAAGTGTAGAGACAACAGCAGAGGTTAATGGGACCTTAAAAAAGTTTAACTCTCTTCTGCCAATGCACAAACCATCACCTTAAACCCCCCCCCCCCCCCGCGTCAGAACACTCCGATCAGCGCTCTCAGCCATTGGCCGAGAGCACTGATCGAGAGCCGGTTGGCTGCTGGTTTTCCAGCATGCTCGTCTGACAGAAGCCAGACAAATGGCTTCTGTCGGACCGGCTGCCTTACATACGGGCCCAATGTCGCCCGGTTTTTATTGAACCAGCCGATGTCACTCGACATTCATCCTGTGTGTCTGGGGCTTAAAGTGGAGGTCCGTCCACCCCACAAAAAACAAATACTGCAGCTGCTGACCTTTAATATATGGAGACTTACCTGTCCAGGGACCCCGCACTGTCGGCACCCCAGCCAATCTTCGGATTGGCTGGTGGGTGCAGCCGCCGCCATTGCCGGTAAGGGAACACGGCAGTGAAGCCTTTTGGCTTCATAGCCGGTTCCCTACTGTGCATGCGCGAAGCACTCTCTAATTGGCCCGGCAGAAAGGAGGAGGGGGCCGAGCTTTGCCATGGCGCCGTCTCCGGAAGTAGGGAAGGGGACCTGTCAAAAACAGGTCCCCGTTCCCCCTCTCCCCTGAAAGGTGCCAAATATGCACCAGAGGGGGGGGGGGCTGGGGGGGAGACGAATAAGTGGAAGTTCCACTTTTGGGTGGAACTCTACTTTAAGTGTGATGACATCTTTGTGTCAAGCATTGTGATATCTTTGTGCATAACATACATCTGGGCCCAGGACAATCAATAGCAAACAAAGCTCTAGTGCCCATTGTAAAAAATGTCCAAGATGTGAAGCATGCAGTTTTGAAACTACTCTAACGTATACGTTAAAATAAACTTAGGCTTGTTTATAGGTGAGGGGTTGCGGCATGTACATTTCTTTTTTGGGTTTACTGGATTTTGGAGCGCAGGGAAGTGTGAAAAGTATACTGCTGTGGTTTGCTGAGGATCCCCTGCCAGCTCTGCCTATGCAGCAGGGGTTTAGAATGGTCCATTGCCTTCAGAGGAGTACTCTTCCATTCTACATTGCTGGAATAGAAAAGTGGCAGGAGTGCTCCGTATGTGACTGTCAGAGCTGGAAACCAGCAGAGCAGAGAAAAATGTTATGTCCGTTTCATAACCTTCCTTTGTGCAATAGCTTGCTCACTAGCTGTGAATCCAAAAGACCACATTGGCTATTGTTTTTTTAAAGACACGTTAACCACTTAGTGATGGCGGTTGAAATAAATGTTAATGACTGAACACAATTTTGGAACTTTGACATGTGTTCGTAAAAATGTACATATCATTGCAACTACTTTGTATGTCAGGCTCCTGACAGACAGGGAAAATACCTGTCAGACCCGCTCCTCGTGGTCAGCTGAAGCCAACCACCGAGTACCCACACCCTCCAGCCAGTGAAAAGAAACACAAAGTGCAAAAGTGACAAATGTGAGGAGAAAAAAATAAAATAAATTGTTGCTGTACAATGTGCACTGGCTAGACCCTGAGGCGTACTAACTGATCATAGATATCACAGCGATCAGGTGACCAGGAACTAGGAGTCCACGGTCCTGATCGTTTGTATGGGACCTGAGGCTCTTCCTGTTCTGGGAGTGTGCAGCTCCCAATACAAACACAAGTGTGCATATATGTGGCTTCACGGATGAAGAACGTCTCCTGTGAGGCCACATACAGTATCTCACATTTTTGTAAATATTTTATTATTTTTATTCTTTTCATGTGACAACACTGAAGAAATGACACTTTACTACAATGTAAAGTAGTGAGTGTACAGCTTGTATAACAGTTTAAACTTGCTGTTCCCTCAAAATAACTCAAGACAGCCATTAATGTCTAAATTTCTGGCAACAAAAGTGAGTGCACCCCTAAGTGAAACTGTCCAAATTGGGCCCAAAGTGTCAATATTTTGTATGGCCACCATTATTTTCCAGCACTGCCTTAACCCTCTTGGGCATGGAGTTCACCAGAGCTTCACATGTTGCACCTGGAGTCATCTTCCACTCTTCCATGACGACATAATGGAGCTGGTGGATGTTAGAGACCTTGCGCTCCTCCACCTTCCTCCACCTTCCGTTTGAGGATGCCCCACAGATGCTCAATAGGGTTTAGGTCTGGAGACATGCTTGGCCAGTCCATCACCTTTACCCTCAGCTTCTTTAGCAAGGCAATGGTCGTCTTGGAGGTGGTTTGGGGTCGTTATCATGTTGGAATACTGCCCTGGGCCCAGTCACAGTACATGTTGGTATTCATGGTTCCCCCAATGAACCGTAGCCCCCCAGTGATGGCAGCATTCATGCAGCCATAGACTATGACAATCCCACCTCCATGCTTGACTGTTGGCAAGACACACTTGTCTTTGTTCTCCTCACCTGGTTGCCGCCACACACGCTTGACACCATCTGAACCAAATAAGTTCATCTTGCTCTCATCAGACCACAGAACATGGTTACAGTAATCCATGTCCTGTGGTTTGCTTGTCTTCAGCAAACTGTTTGCAGGCTTTGTTGTGCATCATCTTTAGAAGAGGCTTCCTTCTGTGACGACAGCCATGCAGACCAGATTGATGCCATGTGTGGTGCATGGTCTGAGCACTGACAGGCTGACCCCGCACCCCTTCAACCTCTGCAGCAATGCTGGCAGCACTCATACGTTTATTTACCAAAGACAACCTCTGAATATAACGCTGAGCACGTGCACTCATCTTCTTTGGTCGACCATGGCGAGGCCTGTTCTGGGTGGAACCTGTCCTTTTAAACCGCTGTATAGTCTTGGCCATCGTGCTGCAGCTCAGTTTCAGGGTCTTGGCAATCTTCTTATAGCCTAGGCCATGTTTTTGTAGAGCAACAATTCTTTTTTTCAGATCCTCAGAGAGTTCTTTGCCATGAGGTGCCATGTTGAACTTCTAGTGACCAGTATGAGAGAGTGATGACACCAAATTTAACACACCTGCTCCCCATTCACACCTGAGACCTTGTAACACTACTGAGTCACATGACACCGGGGAGGGAAAATTGACATTTTCACTTAGGGGTGTACTCACTTTTGTTGCCAGCAGTTTATACATTAATGGCTGTGTGTTGAGTTATTTTGTGGGGACAGCAAATTTACACTGTTATACAAGCTGTACACTCACTACTTTACATTGTAGCAAAGTGTCATTTCTTCAGTGTTGTCACATGAAAAGATATAATAAAATATTATTATATTAATAAAAATGTGAGGGGTGTACTCACTTTTGTCAAATACTGTATATGTGTACAGTTGGCAGGAAGCGGTTAAACATCTCCAAAACATCAATGAAGTTCTTTAGACCAGCATGGGAGAAATCCCATTTATACCTGGGCGATTTTAACATTTTTTGGGGGGAAGTTTTTGCACATGCAGACAAATGTTTTTGATGTTTTTTGCTGGTTTGTAGTGTTGTCTTCTGCTCTTGGAATCTCGTCCTTCCAGGACCCCTGCCTCTTTTTCCTGCTTTTG
Source organism: Lithobates clamitans (assembly GCA_037952925.1). Classification (NCBI taxonomy): domain Eukaryota; kingdom Metazoa; phylum Chordata; class Amphibia; order Anura; family Ranidae; genus Lithobates; species Lithobates clamitans. The sequence continues at coordinate 27,561,684 of JBBGZY010000438.1, forward strand.
TAATGCATATCTCTGCGGTTGTAAATATTGGTCTGTGCCTGCAACTTACAGGTCAATGCCTCCATATTCGGCATAGCAAGGCCTTGTAAGCCTAGTGCACACTGGCCGAATATCGGGTGACATCAGCAGGTTCAATAAAAACTGGCTGATATTTGGCCCATGTGTATGGCAGCTGGTCCAACAGAAGCCAGATTTGCATGCTGGAAAACCAGCAGCCGTCCGGTTCCCGATCAGTGCTCTCAGCCAATGACTGAGAACGCTGACCGGAGTGTTCTGGTGGGGGGCAGTCCTGTCAGAAGACCCCGACCGGAGCTGTCAGTTTATTTTTCATTCAACCCGCTGGGTTGAGTGAAAAAAAAATCTAGTGGTGTGTACTAGGCCTTAGCTGATCTTTCTGAATGGGAGTAGAGGAGAGCAGAGGAGAACTGTTGTTCAGGTGTGAGAGTGTTTACAGGTGCTCCAGTTAAAATCTATGGGGCCAAAAAAAAAAAGCTCATTCACCTTTTTAGGCTTTGAACTTTAAGCGACTGAGTGTAGAGATTTAAACAACCACAATAGATTAGAAATGGACTTTGAGGCTGGGTTCACATCTCCATGCGGAGCGGCTCACAGTAGGGGTCCAGCGCGTCCCTCCTCACCGTTTCAGTCTAAAATTTAGACCTGAAACGGACCAGAAGACGCACAGGACTCCTGTGAAATTCACTCCGCAGCCGCCCTGGAGCTGTGTGAACAATTCACAGTCTCCTGACATGCGAATTGGATACGGGGAACCCTGCATCCAATTCTCAATAGTGTGAACCCAGCCTAAATATTAAAGCAGGATTCCGTCCTAAAAAAAAAAAAAAAAAAGTAAAGTCAGCAGCTACTAACACTGTAGCTGCTGACTTTAAATAAGTACTTACCTGTCCTGGGTGCCCGCGATGTCGGCCGACCCGTCCCTCGGCTCCCAGCACCGCCATCCTAGGAAAGGGAAAAGGGCAGTGGAGCCTTGCGGCTTCACTGCCAGTTTCCTACTGCGCATGCGCGAGCGGCGCGGCGCTCCGTTCTGTGAATGGCCGCGTGGTGTTCTGGGAATACACACAGTTCCCAGAAGACAACGGGGCCGCTCACCAAGGAGAAGAACTCACCGCGGAATAGGAAGAGGCAGATTAGGAAGACTGTCTAGCAACAAGGGTTTAGGCAAGTTTAATTTTTTTTTTTTCAAATTTTTTTTTTTTATTTTTTTTTTAGGATTTTTGGTGATTTTTATTTTTTTCAGGATGGCCCTCCACTTTAAGCATTGTAAGGAATTGTGCAAAAACATGCAACAAAATTCTCAGGTATGAATGATGCTTAGGGAGGGCTGACCATACTTCTTGATATTTCAGGGCAGCAGAGGCCGTGTTGTCAGCTCACTATGGGAACATTTTTAAAGAGAACAGATTTGAAGTGAGTCGTTAAATTACAGTACACAAACGGACCAGTTGTTGCAAATGATGCAGTTAATTTGTGGATAGCTTGCAAGAATCAGGCCTTGTAGGGAGTTACTCCCCAACAATAACAGGCTCTTTTGAACATCAGAAAAGCATGCTTTTCCTTGCGGGGGGGGGGGGGGGGGGGCGCCATTATGTGCGCCTGCCTGAAGGAGTTTGCATATCAGGGAGAAATGTTGTGTAGTTGACAGCATCAACAAGACAGGCAGATCTCTATCCGCCTGTCAATCTGAGCCAAAGATCTACCTCTGTATGACCGTTCTTAGTCGTATTTTTTTTCTAGTTAATGTCAGAACATTAACTTCAAAGTGACTTTATTAAGTGATCAAATAGAAGGTGACAGTGGAGGATGTTGTGATGTTGTGCCCCATGCTCCTCCACAGAAGATTGATTTTTTTTTTTCTGGTCCATCATGTTATTTATTAGTCGGTTGCTGTATGTACAGCCTCATATGAATATTTGTGTTTCTGGATGCTGCTTGCAGACAGTGCTGCACTGTTCTTCTTGGCACCCATGGAATGCTTTACTCATCTAACATTTCACTTCCCATATTAGCATATACATATTTTTTTAAACATTCTCTGTTCTTCATACCCTGCCTTGGGCATTCTTGGAAAAATACACGTTGGAATAATATGGTGAAACGCAGCATTATTGCTTAGACTAAAGATAGGCTTGTGAAAGCATTAGGTCTCCCAAACACTGCTGCAACTGTCATTCAGCTGCTAGGAGAGATGTAGAATACGCTGGTAACATTTTTGCTATTAAATCCTAATGCATATTGAAAGCTACACATTTTTTTTTTTTTTTTTTGTGGTGGAAGTGCCTACAAATTCGCTTTTTTGTGCTAAACCTTAGAGGAGTTCTGGACCCCCGCGAAAAAATTAAAAGTCAGCAGCTACAAATACTATAGTTAATATTAAAAGTCAGCAGCTACAAATACTATAGTTAATATTAAAAGTCAGCAGCTACAAATACTATAGTTAATATTAGAAGTCAGCAGCTACAAATACTATAGTTAATATTAAAAGTCAGCAGCTACAAAAATACTATAGTTAATATTAAAAGTCAGCAACTATAAATGCTGTAGTTGCTGACTTTTAATATTAGGACACTTACCTGTCCAGGGTTTCTGTAATGTCGGAACCTCAGCCGATTTTTGGATCGGCTCTTGGATGCTGCTGCCGCCATTCGTGGTAAGGGAACCCATCAGTGAAGCCTTTCGGCTTCACTGCGCTTTCTAATTGGCCCGGCAGCGGGGGAAGGAGGAGGGGGACGAACTTCCGAGGGACGGCACCGCGGTACTGTCTCACAGAAGAGGGGATAGGTACCCCCCTGAAAGGTGCTAAATGTGGCACCGGAGTGGGGAGGAGTCAGTTAAGCGGAGGTTCCACTTTGGGGTGGAACTCCGCTTTAATGTGTGTGTGTGAACCCTAACGATTTTCTCTCTTTTGGTCTCAAACATACCATTTTAGGCAATTTGTTGTTTTATATACGTGCAAAGAAATGTCACCAGAAATTCCGAGCTGTCCTGTGTCATCTCAATTGGCCCCCTTAGTACTTATCTTGCACTGGAGAATAACTAGTCTTTATGTTGTGGAGATGTGAATCCCAATCCATCTTCTGATAAGACAGAGCCTTTGGAGTCACTCTGCACATGCTCAGTTTGGTGTGTATTGCTAGAGAGTTTTTTTTTTCTTTTTCTTGGGAGTGTGCATATGATCAGCACTGTCCAGACAGCGGATCAGGGGTCCTGCATCCTGATAGGACAGCCAGTGCAGTATGAAAACTCCTCCTACAAGCTTTAACCAGACACTGATAGAAGTCACAAGACTGCTATATACTGCTGATGGCAGACCAGATATAGTGAATGCAGGGTCCTGGGTTTAGTAACACTGAGTATTAGCTATAGTTTTTTGCTACCATTTGTTAGTGCATTTAAATGTGCTAGCACATTTAACACTCCCCTCCACCCAGACTGACAATGCTGCTGTCCAGTGGTGCCCCTGTGCTCATTCATCCAGAGTGGGGGCACTCTAATTCAGGAGGTGTGTTACTGGGCAGGATCACCAGGTTTAAACAGAGGGGGAAAAGCCTAAGAAAAGAAATGCAGTCACTACATCTAATGATTGGTAAATTGCAATATATTACATTCATATAATTTTTTTTTTTTTTTTTACAAGAAAACATTCATATAGTATTTTTAGTTTTGGGTTGAATACTGCTCCAACATTTCTGTACTTACAGGGCCTTTAAACTGAAAAAAAAATGTTATACTTACCTGCTCTGTGCAATGGTTTTGCACAGAGCAGCCCGGATCCTCCTCTTCTTGGGTCCATCGCCGTCGTTCCTGGCTCCTCCTTCCTGCAATGCGGCACCCAAGCAGCAGGTCGGTGTGTCCATTCACACAGGGAGCTGTGGCGCGGCCCCACCCCCTCCATCTCCTGATTGGCTCACTGGCCAATGGCTCCCGCTGCTGGCAATAGCCAATCAGGGGTGCGAGTCCCAGGAGAGGCAAGGCTCTCGTGGACATCACTGAATCGAGAGGGGCTGCTGCAGGCAGAAGGTTTTTCCATAGAATGCATGAAGGTGTAAAAAACCTTTGTCCTTTCACAACCACTATAGATTTGACATGGGGTTTTTTTTTGGCTTTTTTGCGCCCTAACGTACGCTTTAATCCTTCCCTAATTCCTTAGTGATTTATTATACATGGCTTCCTCTATGTTTTCTCCCAGATTTTATAATCGTTTTCTCTTTAGTAAATGTACTTTAAAACAGAGCCGTTCAATTCAATGCCACCTTTTTATGATGGAATTAAAAATGCATTCTTCTAGACTTCAGGTCAGTAAAGGAGAATTTCTTAGGCTTTGTAAAACACATAGAATATTTTATCCCTGTTGTTTTAAAGGTCGAGTGCCACTTGTCTGCCGATTTGATTTTTCTATTGTTTGAATTGCCAGCTTCAATCCTTTCACAATACAGTACAAATCTTGTGTGACAATTAAATCTGGAAATATGCTGCGTTTTCCATCTGTTAAATATTCCTACACATGTAACAATGTTAGTGATTCTATCTTTCTTTTCAGTGTTCTGTTTGGGATCAGAAGGTTGCGCTGTGTACATTTTGTGCTTTCTCTAGACATATGACAGTAATTGCTCTTTAGGAAGTAACAAGATGTTCAAAAGTTTTTTTTTTCCTAACAGAACTTTGTACATGTTCACGTGACTGATGGTAGAGACCAACAAAGGATTTTCATCATTGAGAATGCGTAGTTATTTGTTGTGGCCATACCCATCAGAAAGGCGCAAGACACTTTTTCGTATGAGTATGTGAAAAAGCTATACAAATGTAGTTATGTATTTTCAGGCAAATACACTTGTACTGTAGATGCTAAATATTAAATACTATTTAAAAATGACCCAGCAGATTGTTGAGTTTGATATCTACCATGTTTCCTAAAATACATAACATAGAAGTTGCATTGTTCTCCCTAGAAACCCAAATTTGTGCAGCCCATTATTATTATTCAGGATTTATTTAGTGCTAACAGTTTGTGCAGCACTTTACAACGTTAGGGCAAACAGTACAGTTACAATACAATTCAATGCAGAAGGAATGGAAGAGCCCTGCCTGTTAGAGCTTGCAATCTAAATGAAAAACTTTATAGCTCATCATTTTGAAGTTTAAAGCTAAATGATGGCCCTAAAATGAAGTTTTCTTTGACATGCATTGCATCCCCCCCCCCCCAAAGAAAAAATTAAAAGTAAGCAGCTACACATACTGTAGCTGCTGACTTTTAATATTAGGACACTTACCTGTTTTGGAATCCAGCGATGTTGGCACCCCAGCCAATGCTTCCATTGGCTGTTGGGTGCTGCTGCCGCCATTGCCAGTAAGGGTCCCTACTGTGCATGCGCGAATCGCGCTGCTCTCTCTTACTGGACCGGCAGCAGGGGAGGGAGGAGGAGGGGGCCGGACTTCTGACATACCCCGCCACGGCGAGGAGCGATGGAAGTGGGGCCAGGGTACCTGTCAAAAACAGGTACCCGCCCCCCCCTCAAAAGGTGCCAAATGTGTCACCAGAGAGGGGGGGAATCAGATAAGCGGAAGTTCCACTTTTGGATGGAACTCCGCTTTAAGAAGAGACTGTGTTTGGCGCTGAGGAGAGGCTGCAACCAAGATAGTGGATCAGGGAATTTTGAGTATAAAGCTGGGTATACACGGATTGAAATTTGGCTGGTTCAGCAGGGGCCAGATGAATTTTGATCTGTGTGTAGCCCTCCCTGTTCGCCAGAAGCCCATCTAACAATCGTTAAAGGGTCCTGCTGGAAAATTTGAATCCAGCACTGATCAGTGTATTCTGACAGTAGGGAGTCCCCGCTGTCACATTAGAACAGGGATATGCAATTAGGGGACCTCCAGCTGTTGCAGAACTACAAGTCCCATGAGGCATAGCAAGACTCTGACAGCCACAGGTATGACACCCAGAGGCATGATGGGACTTGTAGTTTTTCAACAGCTGGAGGTCCACTAATTGCATATCCCTGCATTAGAATGTTCTGACGGGAGGAGGATTCCTGCATTGTGTGAAAGCAGAAATCTTTACATTTTATTTTTCATTCAGCCTGCTGGCAAAAATACCCCAAAACAATCCATGTGTACCCAGCTTGGTTTCTCTTTAAAGCAGTATCAATCCCAAAAGTAAACATTTTTAGTTTACCTCTTTTCTTCCCCTTATTTTTAATGTTTTAAGTGTAAGGGAACTAAACGGCAGAAGATATGGCTTAGGGCTACTTTATCTAGGGCTCGACACACCCCAGGCGCCAGGTCACCATGGCAACAAGAAGTTTCGTCATGGTGTTTGGGAGGGTCTCCGCCCGAATTCTCCCCTACCCCACGCGCGTGCGGAGTGCATTGCACAGAGGAGACCTTGAAGGTCTTTTAGACCCAGGATGTCTCACCAGGAAAAAAAAAAAAAATCATACCATAGGGGGCTGGCTCCTAGATTCAAATCAAGCCCTGACTTAATCCAATGTCATAGCTTCATATTGACAAGCCTTATTCTTAAAAGTATAAATGGTAAAACATGCAGTATTTTATTTTCCGAGGCCATAAAGCTGCAATAGGGCGCAGGGCTTTCCGATATCAATGACATTAACACTTGTATACAACATAAAAATCACAATGGAAAAAGAGTCCTTTTTATCACCAAATTTGTATGCAAAGTTACCATATTACCTTTCAGCCCTATAGTTACCTGTCAACCACACCTCATTGATTGCAGCTGCTTACCTTCTCTGTATTACATTGCCCCCTGTTAGCTTGCTGCACTATGAGATATGCAAAACCTTCAGGTATGGGGGGGGGGGTGTTATGTGACCCCCACAAGGAGTTGCTTGGCACCTGATCACCAAGGAGCCAAGTACCAATGGTGGAGGGGGAGACTGTTAAGCAAACCTAAACAGAAGAAATACAAAAGCACTTAAACGCAGCTTTAACCTTAAAAATGATAATGGCAGGGAAGGATCTTTACAAAGAAAACTGTCCTATCACATCGATAGTAATGCTAAACTAATCCTGAAAAATACTGCCATCCCATTCCCCTGTGCTCAAAACTCCAGCAGTGAAAATATTGTGTTGAAAAATCATTAAGTGTCTATACTGCCCCATAGCAAATGTTCATTCTCCAGCTGGTAATTTCCAGTGCAAGGTTAAATCCAACTGCAGATGTGGTAGTACAGACAGTTCTTACTTCTGATCCTTTGATACATGAGGCCTCCTGTGAGTTCAATACTTGCCCTTAATGAAGCAATCAGTGGGGAGCCAAGGGGAAGAGCCGTTGCTATGGTTCCTTTGCTGCAGCCATTTCCTACTCCGCCGTTGGGAGAATCATTTGAGCCTCAAGCTGTTCATTTAATTTTCTTTACAGACCCCAGTTCCCTTGCCCCAGTTTTTTTTTGACACTACCAGTCTAGCAGAGTCTAAAGAAAGTCTGGTACATTGTAAGACATTCGGCATGCTTTCATAGAGAAGTCGAGGTGATGGCAGAACATGATTGGATTGAAAAATTGTCTGCATAAAAGGACCATGTAGCAAACGACGACACCTCTTCATTCACTTGTACTTTGTTCTGGATTAGATTAGTGACCGTGTTTTTAAAGCAGAACATTTTGTTAAGCGATGTGCAAACTGTTAGCGCTATATAAATCCTATATAAGAGTAATAAGAAAAACAATTATTAGCAGATTTTGTGGCAAAGACAACTCTTTATCCCAGGGTGGATAAAAATCAATGATTTAAAAAAAAATTATTTAAATCTTATTTTTTATTTAAATCAGATTTTTTTTTAAATCAAATTTTATTTAAATAAAATGCTTTTGGAGTAAAAATCTACCTAAAGTTAAATGAATAATTTAGTTTTTTAGCATGAAATGGAGCTTAGTTATGTAGCATGAGGCTGTATATTCTGCAATATTTACATTTTTGTTTTTTATCATTGAATGCAAGCGGAGAGAACATGCACTGCATTGATGCATTCACACAGTATCACAGTAATCATGAGATAAAACAAAGTTCAGGAATATTCCTTTATCCCCTTATTTTGCAAATCTATGTACACTACAAATGATTGAATAGGTCCTGATGTTGATGTTTTACTAACCTGACAGCTGATTCTAAATAGGAAACCTTCATTTTGTTTGCAAATATTAAAGATTCTAACTAGCAGCAAGAGTAAGTCCTTACATTTAAAGCGTTACTAAACCCACAGCAGTAAAATCTGTTTGTATATGCAGAATAGCATGCTTGTTATACTCACTGTGGAACTTAAGTGATTAAGCCTCTGTATTGTGTAAAAAGGCTCTTTGATCCTCTGCACAGATCCTCCCCCTCCTGCAGGGTCTCTCTTGGCAAGGCCAGATAAGACACAGTGAGGGTAGTAAAGCTGCACATGCTCAGTTTGGTCTCTCTTGCTGGAGAGAACAGTTCCTTGTTGAGCTGAGCTTTTCAGGTCACATGGTATTGACATCACACATTTGGGTATGTATACAGATCCTAAAGGACAGCCCAGTCCCTCCTTACTCCTTCATGCCCAGTAACTAAAAAAAAACAAAGTGGGTGGAATGTCGCATCTTAATTCATGGATGATCCACCTCCCATAACAGCCTCTGCGGGAGAGAGATGACAGTTGCTCTTTAAAAATTATGATTTAAATCTAGTAGATTTAAATCAAGGCTTTTTACTAGCAATTTAAATAATAATTTAAATAAAATCCACCCTGGATCTGAAAGGTGAGAAGGTTACCAGGATAAATGCTCAAATGGTTATGCTTCATAGGCTACAGCAGTATTTTTCTAATCAGTTGTTTCTAGTGGTTAGTTGGGATTTGTCAGTTTACTGCTGGCATGATATGACTTTGGGTTGATATAGAAACAATTTGCCTTGCGTTGGTTGTGACATTTGGAGAGTGTAATAAGTGTCAGTTCGTATGACAGTGCTGTGATCTACAGAGCGTTCTAGTAATTCTACCAGTTTGCAGCATATGCTGTGCTGAGAAGAGTTATCTTGACAATATCACGTTTGTTTTGATAAGACACATGATAAGGTCACAAATGAGTGTAGCACTGGTAGTTGCATAAACCTCCCTTGAAATGAGTGCTTTGTTTTTGTTGCATTAAGTAGTGCAAGGGTGTTTTACACCTCACATTAAATCGGAACCAAAAAAAAACGTTTTTACCCAGAATGTCTTCTTTTTTTTTTATTCAGACCATAGATGATGTAATTTTCTTTCCTGCAATCGCCTGATTCCTCCATCAACACAGTCAGTGTCAATGAGGGTATCCCTCCCACTGAGCTATTGTGTTCTCCCTGGGAGTGGTGCTGTCCAGGAGAACGCAGTTACTTTTGCTAGCAGCTATAGTCACTAGCAATGATCTCATGTAAATATTGGACAGGCTGGTTGTACCCAAGTCAATTGATGGATCGGCTAGATACAATCAGCCTGCCTCAGATGATACACAGAGTTTAAACAAATCCTCCTACATAAGTTTTAGTCCCCTTTCACACTTATACGACTTGTCCCACGATTTTGTACTGCAAAATCGTATGACAAGTCATTCTCCATGATTTTCAATGACTACCATTCATATTGGCACGACTTTAAGTCGTCCCTGCACTATTTTGGTCCAACTTCCATGCGAGTTGATGTCCATAGACCTCAATGTTAAACCCTCAAGTAGCATGCAAATCGTACCTGAATAATATAGACAAGATTTCAGTACGACTTTGTAAGCACAAGCTGAGAATGGTTAATGCTAAAGTTGTGGCAAAGTCGTACAAAGTACTACTGCTCCCAAATCGCAGCAAAATCACGGCCGCGAAATTGCATTAAAATCGCGTGACTTTGAAATCACACAAGTGTGAAAGGGGCCTTACTTGTATATCTGCTGTCTTCAGCTTCTACACTCTTTGGGAAGTGCAGATCATGTTAGAAATATTTCTTCCTCTTTCAGCAGCACATAAGGGTGGGTGGGAGGGAAGTCTGGACATACACTGTGTGAGAGCTGATTGGAGGAAGGGGACACACCCCTCTCCACGTAGGCAGAGGAATGAAGAAATGTGCTGTAGTCTGAATAGACAAGCTCTCTGCTTATCTCCCTCTAAACTCCCTCCCCAACACAAATTTTCAGCTCATGTTATCTCTTGTGTCGGAGAATTTGTCAGAAGTGACTCTGCTGATAACAGAGGAACGGAGCACCAGAGAGAAACAGCACTTAGAGCTTTGGAGAGAGATAAGTAAACACTACAGATATACTATGGGGTTGATTTATTAAAGACAAATCCACTTTGCACTACAAGTGCACTTGGAAGTGCAGTTGCTTTAGATCTGAGGGAAAGATCTGAAATGAGGGGAAGCTCTGCTGATTTTATCATCCAATCATGTACAAGCAAAAATGCTGTTTTTTTTATGTCCCCCTCAGATCTACAGCGACTGCACTTCCAAGTGCACTTGTAGTGCAAAGGCAATTTGCCTTTAATAAATAAACCCCTATATGTGCTTAGGTCAGATTTCATGAATGCTGTTTACAACCACTTTAACTCTTAATGGCACCCCCATGCATGAAAAACATGGTGCGGTTTTTCGCACATTGAAATTGCATGATACAAAAGCACCATGTAAATTTCCTTGCGGCCGCATTTTAAAAAAGGTGCAGGGAGCTTTTTTTTTTTTTTCCCCTCAACTAGTTTTCTATGAAATTTACCATACCATACAAATGAGTAGATTTAAAGTATATCAAAATGGAAAATCATATACTCATTTCCACATTGTACTTCAATTATTTCTAGCCTATTTCTATTAGGCAACATTCACACGAGAGTTCGTGTTTGGCCTCTGGCAAGAATCAGTAGATTCTTGACAGAACTAGTATGGAAGGGATTTCACCCAAAGGGGAATGCCAACATCCGTGTGATTTACATATAACAAAACAACTCTGGATGGGACTTTTTAGGCATTCACAATATGCGCACACACAACATAAAATCTAATAGTTTTCTGAATATAATACAGAGTTGAAAGCTTTTCTTTGGTACATAATAAACAAGGCAAAAAAAAGGCTGAAAACATATGCACTCAAACAGGGTCACTATCCAGTGTGTCCCTATTCCCTAAAGTCCCATCAATTCAAAAATGGGTAACTGTAGTAGATTTAACATTCAACAAACAAGGATGTGGGATATTTCTGATGCAATTTGAAATTCTTCCTCAGAGGAGAAGAAACACTGTTCACACTACAAAAAATACAAGACATGTTATGAGTTGTAATGTGTACAGTTAAAATCTCAAGGTATTTCACCTTAATGCATAGAAAAAAAAACTTCTGTGCTGCAGCTGCCCCCCAGAGCCCCCCTTTTACTTACCTGAGCCCGATATGAACCAGCGATGTGCAAGAGCGCAGCGGCTCCAGCCGCTGTCTCTCTCCTCATTGGATAGATTGATAGCAGCAGGAACCATTGGCTCCCGCTGCTGTCAATCAAATCCAGTGACACGGGGGCGGGGCTGAGTCCTGCTGTCTGTGTCAATGGAAGCCGCAGCGGGAGCCAGACCGCACGGGTGCCCCCATGAAAAGCGGCTCTCCGCGGGGGGGGCACCCGCTGAAGGGGAGGAGCCAGGAGCGCCGGCAGGTCACCCCACAGGAGGAGGATCGGGGCTGCTAAAAACCCTTGCACAGAGCTGGTAAGTATAACGTGTGTTATTTTTAAATATATATATATAAAAAAAATTGAACCTTTACCAACACTTTAATTAAAATCACATGAACATGATATTTTAACTTAACCTCGAAGCAATCCTATGTAATGTCAGCCAGTAAAAACATATTGGATATTCAGGTCAACAGCATCACAAGAACCTACAGGTACCAGGCATGTATGGCTGAAATATGTCAACAAAAAGGAGGGGGGGGGGGTGAATAAAATATTATAGAATCCCACCCCTAAAGATTAGAAACCTAGTATAAAATGTTCATACCCAGATAGCAAAAAAAGGAGGATAATATAAGGGCCTAATAATGGATCCCACATAATACTTGCATATCATGGAGATGATACTACTGTATGCAAATCTATACCAAACTTTATGCTCCACCACTACTTGGTTGGAAAGAAAGGGATAAAGACATGAATATAGCTAGTAAAAATAAATTAATAAATATCCCTAGGGAGCCAAGTTCAGTGTGTCAAAAGAAAGCGAATATTCCTTGCTTATCCATGAGTAAGTATGCTGCCAGATGTATGTGTATAATGTGTATAAAGGATTAATTGCTGTCAAACAAGCTCACTAATTATTTGATACTATGCATATGTGTGCTACTGGCAAGCATAATTAGGATGACATACAAAGGAGAAGATCAAAAATAGTGCTCGCACCATATTGTTCCTGCCCCACAAGATGTATGACATTATCACACACACACGCACCACACTGGCACACAAGGCAAATAACACCAGTGGGGAAGCCTAAATTGCCATCCAAACTATGGGCAGGCGTCAGGGCAGCCACACACAAGTAGGGAGGACATGCAGGAGTACAGGAGAGGAGGTTGGGACCAGAGGCAGCGCCTGCCTAATACAGGATCGCCCCACCACCAGCAAGGACACCCTAACCAGAGCCGCCTACTCCCTCCCTAAACAAGTTATGGTATCCAAGGCACAAGAGCCATTCCCAAAAGGGGAGACCAAGTCAACCCTGGAGCACTGGGTAACTCCAGGACAAGAGCATACAACATCCCTTAGGGGAGAACGTCAACCTACTACACAAAATAAAATAAAAAAAATTAAAAACAAATATAACACAATGTAATCAACATATACAGATATACAGTGCCTTGAAAACGTATTCATACCCCTTGAAATTTTCCATATTTTATCATGTTACAACCAAAAACGTAAATGTATTTTATTGGGATTTTATGTGGTAGACCAACACAAAAGTGGCATGTAATTGTGAAGTTGAAGGAAAATGATAAAATGGTTTTAAAATTTTTTTTACAAATATGTGAAAAGTGTGGCGTGCATTTGTATTCATCCCCCCTGAGTCAATACTTTGCAGAACCACCTTTTGCTGCAATTACAGCTGCAAATCTTTTTGGGTATGTCTCTACCAGCTTTGCACATCTAGAGAGTGAAATTTTTGCCCATTCTTTGCAGAATAGCTTAAGCTATGTCAGATTGGATGGAGAGCGTCTGTAAAATTTTCAAACAATTTTCAAATTTTGCTACAGATTTAAATTGGATTTAGGTCTGGACTTTGGGCCATTCTAATGCCCCGTACACACGGTCGGATTTTCCGATGGAAAATGTGTGATAGGACCTTGTTGTCGGAAATTCCGACCATGTGTAGGCTTCATCACACATTTTCCATCGGATTTTCCGACACACAAAGTTTGAGAGCAGGCTATAAAATTTTCCGACAACAAAATCTGTTGTCGGAAATTCCGATCGTGTGTAGGCTCCATCACACATTTTCCATCGGATTTTCCGACACACAAAGTTTGAGAGCAGGCTATAAAATTTTCCGACAACAAAATCCGTTGTCGGAAATTCCGATTGTGTGTACACAAATCCGACGGACAAAGTGCCATGCATGCTCAAAATAAATAAAGAGATGAAAGCTATTGGCCACAGCCCCGTTTATATTCCCGACGTACGTGTTTTACGTCACCGCGTTCAGAATGATCGGATTTTCCGACAACTTTGTGTGACCGTGTGTATGCAAGACAAGTTTGAGCCAACATCCGTCGGAAAAAATCCTAGGATTTTGTTGTCGGAATGTCCGAACAAAGTCCGACCTTGTGTACGGGGCATAACACATGAATCTGCTTTGATCTAAACCATTCCATTGTAGATCTGGCTGTATGTTTAGGGCTGTTGTCCTGCTGGAAGCAGGAACCTCCACCCCAGTCTCAAGTCTTTTGCAGACTCTCAGGTTTTTTTCAGGATTGCCCTCTATTTGGCTCCATCTATTTTCCCATCAACTCTGACCAGCTTCCCTGGTCATCTGACGCGAGCACCCTCTTCCACATGTTTGCTATGTCCCCCACATGGCTTCTTGCAAACTGCAAACGGGTCTTTTTATTGTATTCTTTCAATAATGGCTTTCTTCTTGCCACTCTTCCACAAAGGCCAGAATTGTGGAGCGCACGACTAATAGTTGTCCAGATTCTTCCACCTGAGCTGTGGTGGATCTCTACAGCTCCTCCAGAGTTACCATGGGCCTCTTGGCTGCTTCTTTGTTTAATTCTCTCCTTGCCCGGCCTATCAGTTTAGGTGGATGGCCATGGCTTGGTATTTTTGCACTTGTGCCATACTCTTTCCATTTTCGGTTATTGGATTGAGCAGTGCTCCGTGAGATGTTCACAGCTTGGGATATTGTTTTATAACCTAACCCTGCTTTAAACTTCTCCACAACATTATTCCTGACCTGTCTGGTGTGTTCCTTGGCCTTTATGATGCCATTTGTTCTCTAATGGCCCGTACACACCATCCGAATATTGTACGAAAACAGGAGGAAGGATCGTACGATATTCGGATTGTGTGTACACTACTTTCGACAGCCGATCACGACCGTTTATCCGATATTATTCGATTGGACATACATGAACATTTTCCTCGTACGATTCCAGATCGTACGATTTTCGTTTAGTCAGTATAGTTGTTGTCCGAAAATACAATACAAATACATTACATCACTTCCGATTTTTTTGTCTGTTGTACGAGAATTTTCGTGACTTTATTTAGCTATTGAATTTCTACTTGTGACTATTAAGCGAGAATGGTCATACGATCGGTCGTAAGATATTCGGAACTTGTGTACGAGGCATAAGGTTCTCTAACAAACACCTGAGGGCCTCACAGAACAGCTTTATTTACACTGAGATTAAATTAAACACAGGTAGACTCTATTTACTAATTAGGTGACTTCTGAAGGAAATTGGTTCCACTAGATTTTAGTTAGAGGTATCAGAGTAAGGGGGTCTGAATACAAATGCACGCCACACTTTTTAGATATTTATTTGTAAAAAAAATTAAAAACCTTTATCATTTTCCTTCCATTTCACAATTATGTGCCACTTTGTGTTGGTCTATGACCGAAAATACCAATAAAATACATTTACGTTTTTGGTTGTAACATGACAAAATGTGGAAAATTTCAAAAGGGGTATGAATACTTTTTCAAGGCACTGTATACAAAATGCAATTTGCAAGTATTTCATTGATGTATATAACAGGCTGATTGATATAGACAATAAACCAAATCTCCATGTACGCGTCCTATAAACTCTATTGCTATGAGACTTGATGGGCGGGAATGCACGAATTTCTAAACAAATTATCATCCACAATGTAATGGCACCATTGCTATTATTCCAAAAAGGTTTAAAACTTGTATCATTTAACCCAGGTGTCATAGTAGGACTCTGTCAAGCCCAATAAATTGAGTGCATGGAACTTGATAGTTGTGTTGGAATGCTACATGTCTCCCAATAGGAAAACTTAAACTGCCCGTACGCATAGCATATAAATGATCCTGCATGTGCTGCCAAAACTCACTCACATGAGAGCAAGTAAATCAGTCCCACAGTCCTGCAATTAATGAAATGTTTGGGCCCAAATATACTGGCGTTCCCTAGAATTTGTCATCTGTTCATGTCAATATAGAGACCATAAGTGCTGCTGAAGCGGCCAACGTTCGGTATGTGTGTACTGGGCTTAACACGTATTACTAGCGTCCACTGTATTTGGTAACTTTATTAGCAAACACATATATAGACATGCATTGAGTAACCAGAGAGAGTGAACCTTGTAACAGATTGATTTTGGTAAGTTAATTTTTGAGCTAATGCCATGCATACATTGTAAAGCAGGGGATTTCCAACACTTAGTATAGAACGCTATCTGTGTTCTGTATGGGTCAAAATTTCTCTTTTATTTTGTTTTGTTACAGGGAGTTTTCTATGTATTTTCCCTTTACCCCTTTCTTTAAAAGGAGACAATATATTCATGTAGAACTGTAAGTCACTTATAAATAAAATGTACTGTTTTTGCATGTGTTACATCATTTCAGTAGTGTGATTTGTTCACTTACTGGAAAATATGAAAAAAGATTACATAATGATCTAAGTTTTTTTTTTAGTTTTTTTATGGGTTTGAAACTTTGCTACTTACAGTGCATATACTGTAAATGCAGATGTTTTTTCCCATTTGCTAGAATGCATCTAGCACAAAGCAATGGCTGGTAGTCATAGATTTATGGTTTGCTCTGTTGAGGTTATCTTTCCCTTTAGGCCTTGTAGGTGTTGTATCTCTGCTTGCTTGTCATATTTTATTCCTTTGTGAAATTCTAGACATTCTCAGCAGTATCTTACCTTAACCTCCACTTATGCACATATGCCGTGCAGCCGTTGTCATTTTCACCTGGACAGATTGAAGTGATTGCATAGTTTTCTTTGGATTTTTATGCATTTTATGAGAACTTCACTAAATGTTATTGGTTAGGTGGAGGCTCGATAAAACACATGGAAATCTGAACTTCTGCGGAGGATTACTTGAACATGAATGTTTTTGTGAATGCAGGTGAGAGTGTAGACCGGCTATTCAGGTGCCAGCTCAGTAGCAGTCAACTGAAAATACCTAAAATGCAGAAAATCGCCAGCATGCCAACTTGATATGTAGAGCGATTGTTTACCGAAGTACCATATCACTAGAAAAACAACAATATTTCAAGGGTACATAAATTCTCTTTATCAAGGTGTCAAGCAGGGACAATTAAAAACAGCAACAAAGTGGGACTATGTACATGCGTATAAACACATCTGAGACAACATGGTGGTCAGAAAACTGCCTCTCTACTGGCTGCAAGGCCAAGACCCTGGCAACCATAGAGTGTAACATGCTTGTCTCTGGTGTGTTTGTATGCAGGTTTATACAGTATATTTCCACGTTGTTGTGGTGTCTCACCTTGATGAAAGGGGGTGTACCTATCCTCCTAACATTGGTGTTTTGTACTGATATGGCACATAAACAGCCATTCCTCTGGATCAAGTTGACAAGCTGGCTTTTTTCTGCATTTTGGATTTACATGGCATCACCCTTAGCCATGCACCTACTGCTACAGATAGGTCTACAAGAAGTTTGTGTGTTGTGGTTTGATGTATTGCAAGCGGAAAAAATCTAACACAACCTGTGACCATTTCCCCAAAGATGGTTCGTCTGGTGTTCATAGGCAGATGAATGGCTTGTTTAAAACATGAGTATCTTCTCGTTTCTGCGGGCACAGGGGAGGCTCTCCGGGCACAGTGTTTTGTAAAATTACTTTAAATGGAACTTGCAAGAATAGCTTTTACCTGTCAAAACTGAGACCTTGTATGAGCACATCTTCCAAGCTGGCTTTAAAGTGATACTAAACACGCACAGTTTATTTTGCATTGTATCTTCTATCTCTGTATGTGGATGATGGCACTGTAATTATTTTAATAAATTAAAAACCTCTAAGTACCTTTTTCCTAAATAATATACAGCTGTCACATGGCCCAGCTCTTTCCAAGCCTGTCTGCAGGGAAACATAAGCAGGCGGAGCTTCTAGTCCTCTTCTGCTGGTCACATGTTCAAAATAAAAAAAAAAATAAAAAAACTCTTTGGAATACTGAGTAAAACATAAATAATTTCATATCCATAAACTGATTTAAATTATCATACAAATATATATATTTAAAAATCAGATCTTTATTTAATTTTTTTAGCAATAACATGGCGTGGGCGGATTTCTGCCAGTCACACCCTGTGTCACACCCCTTCAGCCAGTTTCTTAGAATAGGAGGGAGATGAAGCCTCCATCAATCTACATGTAATATCCCTATTATGTTTAGCTTGTTAGCAGGCATGGAGGAGGAGGGAGGTATAGTCTATAGTCACATGGGCTGTTCAGATGTGATTGGGAGGAAATGTTCAGCATAGAAACTCACTGGAAACTGAGCATGTGCAGAGTGGTCAACACTGCTCTGCAAAATCCCTAGATGAATTGGAGACATGGACAGAAGGGGAAAATAGAAAACAGCAGAATCAACCAGTTTTTTGCAGCATACAGAAAACAAATCTCATAGTGACTGAGTGGGTATGTACAGCATGTAATACAACATTTATTGATCGTTTTTTATGATGTGGGTTTAGTGACACTTTAATAATACAAGCACAGTATGTGCAAACAGTTGCAATGACTAGCCTTAGCCTTGCCTGGCAGCAAATGATCCCAGGTCAAGGAGATAAAGGATCAGTTAATACTACACTTCATCCTAGCAAGACTTTTCAGTTGATTTACACACGCCCTTTCCTTTCTTGACATTTGCTTGTTTCTAAATGTCAGTAGTTCACTAATGCATACTGTTTCCAGCTTTCCTTATAACTCCCCACCACAATCACTTCAGGAGAGTGTGCACAATGGCCAGTTCTTTGTTGAAGAGGTATACTCCTTGAAGACTTGCTTGATTTCACTATGGGGGTTTAAAGCATTCTATGTCCATTTTTTTTCTGAAAAGACAGATTATTTTTTAAATCTCAACTGTTAAAACTTTTTTTTAGCTTTTGATAGCTTTAGGAAAGATTTAGACCTCTTTTAGGTTTTTATTGTTTGCTGTAACCCAACTGGAGAGATTTTTCCTCACTTGCTATGAAGCGAGGGGATCTCTTCCAATCCACAGGTACATAGACAATAAATCATACAAACAATAAAATCATCTTTGTCCAGAACTGACAGTTGGGCGAACAATGGTGACTAGAATGGTCAGCTTTTATTCCTACAAACTTAACCATTTATCTAAAAGAAATAGTAGGAGTTTGGGTTTAGGGTGATACCATTTATTGGCTAACCAAATAGATTGTAGTACAAGCTTTCAAGGCATGCTGGCCACTTCTCTAGATTGCCAGAAGAAGCGGACAGAGTGCCTTGAAAGGTTTTGCTACAAATCATCTAGTTAGTCAATAAATGGTATCACCCTAAACTCAAAATCCTACATTTTCCGATGGCTAACAACACAATACAGCTCTCTGCTGCTGTCAAAATGAAATACTGGACTTGTAACTGCTTAAAAAGTGTTAGATGGAGTTGGGCTTAATGTGTTGGTCACTTACTCAAAGTTTATATAAAGCTGCATGTACATGTCTACAGGGTGACAACACTGTACTGATTTCACTCTGAAACAGGAACTGGAAAATCAACATCTCTACTGTCAGGATAAATGATATTTGCAGACAAAGCATATACCCAGATCAGCCATAACATTATGACCACCCTCTGGTATGCTGTGGTATCTGGCACCAAGTCGTCAAGAGCAGATTTTTTAAGTCTTGTAAGTTGGAGGCGGATCCTTCATGGATTGAACTTGTTTTCCAGCACAAACCACAGATGCTTTATTGGATTGAAATTTGGAGAATTTGGAGGTCAAGTCAACACCTCAAACTCATTGTGTTCTCAAACCGTTCTGGAATTCATCAGACCTGGCCACCTTCTTCCATTGCTTCTTTATGCAGTTCTGATACTCACGTGGCCATTGGAGGCACTTCTGGTCAGCATGGACACTCTGACCACTCTATACTACACAACCCCATACACAACAAGCTGTGATACACTGTGTGTTCTGACACCTTTTTATCAGAACCACCATTAACTTTTTCACCAATGTGACCTACAGTAGCGCTTTGGATTTGGACTACACAGTCCAGCCTTGGCTCCCCATGTGGATCAATGAGCCTTAACTGCCCATGACCCTGTCCCTAGTTTTCTGTCCTTGGACCACTTTTGGTAGGTTCTGACCACTTCAGACCCGGAACATCACACAAGAGCTGCAGTTTTAGAGAGTTACTCTGACCCAGTGGTCTAGCCATTACAAATTCTTATACCTGCCCATTTTCTTTTGCTTTTAATACATCATCTTCAGGAACAACGTTTTCACTTGCTGCCTAATATATCTCACCCACTTGCAGATGACATATAACAAGATAATCAATGTTATTCAGTGTCAGCGTTATGTTATGGCTGATTGGTGTAAGTCATTTTTAAAGTGTTTTTTTTTCTTTACATTTCTTCAGTTACTTCCTGGTGTCATACATCCCAGAGAAGTCTTCAGGAGCAGGGGAGGGTTATCTCAGCTGAGCACGCTCTCCTGCATGCATGCTTGAGCTCAGGGCAGATGGATTTCAGTAAGTCAATGATACATGAATCATATGCCCTTACTCAAAATGGCCACGGACAGAAATGCCAGGGGGTTGTTTTTATAAGTAATTTATAAACAAAATAAAGCATGGAGACATGGATGGATGGGGAAATTGCTTTGAATAATAAAAATGAATTATATAGTGTTTTTGGTTTGTGGTGCTCAGATGCAGTGAATATCTGCTGCTTTAAGATTACTGTAAGGAGAAGCTAGCAGTCAGCTATATTCATAATGCTGCACAGTCAGCTGGCTGGATAGTGTAAGCACCCTCCAAATAATAAATGCATTACTTTTATGTCACATTATTTAAGCCCTTTAGTAAGTTTTAGCTGCACTTTGTAGTGATTTTACAGTGTGCAGTCATTTAGAGCTTTGTTGATTGCTTGCTAGCTGATTGACATGAAGTAATGTCTCAAGTGCTGCACCTATGTTTGCTGAAACTACAAAGAGTCACAAATCATAGCTTCTTATTTTCCCTCCGATGTCTTGATTTGCCTGGGCACTTAAGTCTCCATTTGTCTCGAGTTCAGTCTTCTTACTTTAATGTTACAAAATCCACAAGAGTAAAATCATTATGTATATGCAGTAAAGCATGCTTGTTATACTGTGGAACCTAACGGGTTAACAGTCTGTATTGTGTAAAAATGCTTTTTGATCCTGTATGCACAGATCCTCCCCTTCTTGCATTGTCTCCAAAACATGTCCGGATAAGACAGAGTTACTGGAGTCAGGCTGCACAAGCTCAGTTTAGTGTGTATTGCTAGTGGACTTTTTTTTTTCTCGTGAGAGTGCATGTGATCAGCACAGAGCCAATTAGCACTATCCTGATAGGACAGCCAGTGCAGTATGAAAACTTGAAACATATATCACTAGCCAATTTAAAAAGAGAAGATAAGCAGATATTGCCTTAAAGCCGTATTAAACCCAAAACTGTAATATATTACAGCTTACCAATCATTGTATGTAGTGACATTTGTTTTATTATATTTTTAGGCTTTTTTCACCAGATCTGGCCAGTAACAAACCTCCTGTATTAATGTGTCCCCACTCTGGATGAAGGAGCACAGAGGCACCTTTGAACAGCAGCGTTGTCAGTCTGGGGGGAGTGGGGTGTTAGATAGACATTGATCAAAAGCATCCCGATGCATGTGTTGTCAACAAGCTCTTTTGTATTTTTAACCTTGGTTTTTATTTATTAGAGTATTATAACAAAGAGCTTAAAGGGGTTGTAAACCTTCATGTTTTTTCATCTTAATGCATCCTATGCATTAAGGTGAAAAAACTTCTGCCAGTCACTGGCCCCCCAGGCCCCCCGTTTTACTTACCCGAGCCCCGTAATTCCCACGCCGGAGACACGCTGTCCCTCTCTGCGCGGGGTCCCGGCTCCTGATTGAATAGATTGATAGCAGCGCAGCCATTGGCTCCCGCTGCTGTCAATATAATCCAATGACCCAGGGGCCGGGGCCGGGGCCGAGTCGGGCATTCGTGTCTATGGACGCAAATGCTGGACTCGGGAGCGCGCCGACAAGGTAACCCCCTCGGGGGAGCACTTCTCCTAGGGGGTATCTGAAGTGAGAAGGACGGAGCCGCCGAGGGACCCAAGCATTCGAGGATCAGGGCCACTCTGTGTAAAACGAGCTGCACAGTGGAGGTAAGTATGACATTTGTTATTTAAAAAAAAAAAAAAAAAAAAAGGCGATCCATTGTGCATTTTTGTTTTTCGGCCTTGGCTAAAGTACATAAAATACAGCAGTAGCTCTGGGAGCGGGAATACTTTCATGGGACTATATGGTGAAATTAGACAACTATGGCAGAGCGGTGTGTTCCTATCATGTTCTCATTCTTAAAAGAAGCTGTTGTGTTTACAGCCACTGTCTCACGAGAACAAATTGTCACATTTTCTTCTTTAGCTATCGCCACTTCATTTATTCTCATTTGCCTCTAAGCCCAACTGAAGAAGGTGTGATCACAGTTCGGCCTGACATCTCAGAGCACTGAGCGAGGCATAATGTTCCATTACTGACTCGGTGCTCAGAGAAACAGGTACATTCTGCTACTGAGCTCAACTAAACAACAAACGTTCCCTGGTGCAGGAATACGACACCATCAACTGTGTCTGTATTGACATATTACAGGTCAGAACGCCACTTTCATTACAGTCATGTTTGCGGTTTCGCTCAAATGGTTTTAACACCGGTGATCAAAAGGTGTTGAAGTAACACTGTAAAATAAACTATGGCTAAAAATGGGAAAAGTGACCTGTCCACCTTTTGGTCAGTGAAGTCACCTGGGTGACCCCATCCCTTTATTTACTTTAGCATTGGGCCCCCGGAAATGTCATTTGGTGTGTTGAAAGCGACAAGATCAGACATGTCTTGGCGGGTGCATGTTTTTTTTTTTTTTTTTTTTCAGCAGGCATGATTCATCGTGCTTGATGTGGACCTACATCACTGGACAATGTGTTTAATGGTGGATGTACATTGGTATCCAGGGGCCAGATTGTAGGTTTGGATAAGGGTCTGGTATGACATAAATGAGCCTTATACAGATTTTATTTTTGGTATTGGGTCCCTCTTAAAATTCATATAGGACCCGAAGGGAAAACTTGTATACCATTTTAAAGAAAAAAAATGGAATAGATGCTATGCATTTGTTAAACATCATATATAAATTATTCCAATATATGTATCCTCAATATCACCATAGATTAGTTATATTTTAGCTTGCTGCTATCCACTATACAGAAAACTGGGAAAGGGAGGGCAGTAAGAGCAACTATAGAAGGTGACCACTGTGCACCTTCTCAGTGTAAATAGCAGTGCCAACTCCCATGGAAGAGGCTTCCTTTAAAGTGATATTAAAAGGCAACTTTTTTTCTTATATAAAACATGCATGTTATACCTACCTGCTCTGTGCAGTAGTTTTGCACAGAGCAGCCCTAATCCTCCTCTTCCCAGGTACCCAGCCGGTGCTCATGGCACTTCTTTCCTGTTGAGTGTGCCCAGAGCAAGCAGCTTGTAATGGGGACACCAAAGCAGGTGCGCTCCCGAGTCGCTGCTTTGCATGTCAGTTCAGAAACAAAGACATGGTTCAGCCCCATCTCCTCTCTCTTCATTTCTTGTCTGGCTGTGATTGACAGCAGTGGGAGCCAATGAGGAGGGAGACTCTCTGGAGAGCCAATGCTCTTATGCACATCGCTGGATCGAGAGGGAGCTCAGGTTATTATGGTGGGCTGGGGGGACTGCTGCACACAGAAGGTTTTTTTTTACCTTCATGCATATTATACTTGAAGGCATAAAACCTTCAGCCTTTAGAACCACTTTAAGATATAGCACAAAAACAGATATTTTTTTTTGCATTTTTTCTCATGATGCCTGAAGACTAGGTACCCCTTTAACCACAGTAATTAATTAAACTTGTAGAGTGAGGTCACAGATAAACTCCTCTCCAAATGTTATTGTATTACAATAACATTTGTTAAATAAACAGACAATAAGAATATTACAATTAGATTTTGCGCCCACATATATTCCATAAAAATGAGGTGAAAATACCAGTTTTTCTTGCCAGGCAGCTATCGGTCACATAAAGAGTTTACACTGCTTGGAGAGCACTTCTGTGTCATCTCATTTACACATTATTTACATTCATGCTTGCATTTTTCAGGATCTATCAGGAAATGGAACTTCTTGAAGAACATGTAACCACAAAGCGTGTTGGTTGATGTATTTGCCTTGTACAACTGTGTCCCCACTTGCTCTATTATGCAATGCCTATATACAGGGCAAGCTGAGAAATTCATTTTGCCAGCTATATAATCTATGTAAACATTGCATAGTCCTTGTGGAGCTCAGTATAAGCAGCTGTTTTATATGTACAAGCTGCCAGATGTTTATCCTTAAAATCTGACAATTTAGTCTCTGCTTGATAGCTATAAGAACTGCACAATAGTAAGGTCAATGTATGTATACTTAAAGAGACTGTCTCTTAAAACAAAAAACACACACACTTATACAGTAGTAAAGCACAGTTATGTTAGTTATCACTACCACCATTATTACATCTGATTTGGACTCTGCCACAAATTCTTTAGCATTCGACACTTCCAGAAGTGTTGGATGCCTTTGTCTCCCCGCTGTATGCTGCTGCTCCCTTCTCACCTGTGCTGCCATTGTCGCATTTAAACAGTTTCCGATTTACAAGATGGACCTAGAACATTGTCCTGAGCTGAGTTACATTGGATGCTTTAAATTCTTTGCACATCCCACAGTACATTATCCAGCAGGAGAAACAGCAGCAGTCTGTTGCATTGGAAACTAACCTGCCTTCCAAACTGCAGACGTATGTGCCATCACTGACCCATCTGAACCCGGAATGCCAAATTGACTGTAAACCTCCTGGGACTAATCACACGCTTTCTGAGTTTTATGCCACAAGACCAGCAGACACAAAACCTCTGCCTGGACTGAGCCATCTGCTACTCCATTTTATTCTTCAGTGCCTGAGGTACCCGCTTTTGCCACTTACAGCATCAGTGAAGGCGCATTTGTGGTGACAAAGCCAGAAAGAACAGATACATCAGACCTTGTAAGGTACATGACTCTCAAAGAAATACTGATCTCATGAAGTTCAACATAAGCTCAGAGTACTTCAGGAGCTGGAGGTCCATGTTCAAGTCAGGACTTCAGCATCTCACCTTTGCAAGAGCTTTATCTGCTCATTAGATGATTAGGCCCTCAATCTTCACTGTACACATCCATGGTCCACACAGAGGTCCTAATCTCACATGGGAGAGATTAGAGCGGATTTATGTTTACTTTTCAAACTTGATTATTCAAAAGATTTACAAAGTTTCCTAAATTATCCAACAGGGCTAACCAATTGCAAATATAATAATTACAATCATCAAGAAAAGTGAATAACAGCAGGCTCTAGGTATTGCCACCATTTCTTTCTTCTCTGGGTTCATTAGAGATATTGTCAAGGTCAAGAATGACCCAAGTTTCTCTGTTGACACCATTGATGCCCCTTACTTTACAGCTGCAAGGTGTGAGAACCCTATGCCCAAGTATAAAGACTTTACAGATGCTATCTCTGTCAGAAGCACAGGAATTACACCTGCTGCTACCAATAACAGGTACAATGTGGATGAAAGACTTTAACTTCCAAATTATCACAGACTCATCCACAACAAACCACGTTCTCTCAGAAAATGTTGTGTTTTTAGGGAAAAGTCATTGGAAGAGCACAAGGAGTTCTTGATATTTGCTTTAAATCATTAGAGCACTTCACAAAAGATTTGAAAGCTGTAGTTAAGTGATCGAAATGCACGGATCAGCCTTAAAACCAAACTCCTCTAATCAGAATTCTGTGGTAACTAAACCTCCTCACCGATGTTAAATCATGGTGGGAAGACTTTACAACCCCCACCTACAACAGTCACGTTGAAGTATAGTGAGCTACTCCACAAAGGCATTTAGGGGAAGACTTGTGCAAAGTTATGTCTTGTAAAGGTGTTACCCCAAGGACAACCCAAGAATGTAGTTAAGAAGTACAACCCCTGGCAAAAATGATGGAATCACCAGTCCCTGAGGATGTTCCTTCAGTTTATTGTTGTAGAAAAAAGGCAGATCACAGACATGGCCAAAAACTAAAGGCATTTCAAATGGCAACTTTCTGGCTTTAAGAAACACTAAAAGAAATCAAGAAAAATAATTGTGGTGGCCAGTAACTGTTAGATTTATAGAACAAGCACAGGGAATAAATTATGGAATCACTCAACTCTGAGGAAAAAATTATGGAATCATGAAAAACAAACAAACAAAATAACACTTCAACACATCACTGGTACTTTGTTGCACCACCTCTGGCTTTTATAACTGCTTGCAGTCTCTGAGGCATTGACTTAATGAGTGATAAACAGTACTCTTCATCAATCTGGCTCCAGCCTTCTCTGATTGCTGTTGCCAAATCATCTTTGCAGGTTGGAGCCTTGTCATGGACCATTTTCTTTAACTTCCACCACAGATTTTCAATTGGATTGAGATCCGGACTGTTTGCAGGCCATGACATTGACCTTATGTGTCTTTCTTCAGGGAATTTTTTCACAGTTTTTGCTCTATGGCAAGATGCATTATCATCTTGATAAATGATTTCATCATCCTCAAATGCCTTTAGTTTTTGGCCATGTCTGTGATCTGCTTTTTTTCTACAACAATAAACAACTGAAGAAACATCCTCAGGAACTAGTGATTCCATAATTTTTGCCAGGGGTTGTATTCTGTCTTAGATGACTATTCACGTGCAACTTCAGAATTAACCGACCTGTTTGGCATAAAGGAAAATGTTGTAACGTATACACTGCACATCTTGTATATGCTGACTCCACAAAAAGTTCAGGAAGAACAATTTATACTTCTGGTTTCGTTATTGTACATTAGGCAATGGATTGCACGGTGTGCAGTGCAATCCATTGCCTAATGACAAGGAAATCCCTACAACAGAAGATACACTTTCTTAACCTCACCTGTGTCATTTAGCTGACTGACTAAAGCATACACAAGGAACATCAATAGCACAATGATTGGAAAGATGATCCTTATGCCCAAAAAAAAAAAAAAAAAGACCTAGCATGGGTAATTATTGAAACCCACAGAGAATGAAGGTCTCAGATGTAAAACCAGTAAAGCTATCATACAGAGACGTCAAGGCTACATTGCTTTGTATAGCCCTTGTGAGTTAACATTCCAGACTTTGACCAACAGTGGCAAACCTACATCTTCTTCAGATGATCAGGAGTTTACTGGTACTGAGATTCAAGCTAACACCACTGACAGCTCAACCAACAAACCTGAAATTCAATTAGTAGGGAACTACTAACTGGGACTTTACAGAATCTTCTTTGCAAGTTCAAATTAGAGCTTTACAAGGATGGACTTGTCAAGAGGGACTACTCCACCTTTGTCACCAAGGGACTATGCATGTTTTGCTACCTTTTGTGAAGGTATTAATACTTCTAAGAAGTGCTTCAGCCGTTTCAAGCCTACACTAATGAAGACTCATTGGAGACTTCACCATTCTAAAGACCTATGCATTTATATTTATTTTGCATGTTTCTCCTCTCTCTTTGTGTATATATAATTTAATAGTGATATCTGTTGATACTAGGCAGGGAGTGTGTTATTGTTATGCTTTGAACTTTGGTACATTCTGTTGTTTCCCCCCTCCTGTCATGCACTAGTTATGGTTGTATCCTAATTTACTGGATTTGGATAACGGCTATTACAGGCATAACAGACAGAACAAGAGTAAATGGCTAGGTGTACAAAATGCTAGGCACAGCAGCAATTAGACTACTCTTTGTTACACCAGTCTTTAGTTGCCACTCATGGCTGTATCATGCTGTCTAGGTACTTTTGTTTTTGCACTCATATGCCCTGTACACACGGTCGGATTTTCTGACGAAAAATGTGTGATAGGACCTTGTTGTCGGAAATTCCGACCGTGTGTAGGCTCCATCACACAAAGTTTGAGAGCTTGCTATAAAATTTTCCGACAACAAAATCTGTTGTCGGAAATTCTGATCGTGTGTACACAAATCCGACGCACAAAGTGCCACGCATGCTCAGAACAAATTAAGAGACAAAAGCTATTGGCTACTGCCCCGTTTATAGTCCCGACGTACGTATTTTACACCACAGCGTTCAGAACGATTGGATTTTCCAACAACTTTGTGTGACCGTGTGTATGCAAGACAAGTTTGAGCCAACTTGGCTTTCCGTCGGAAAAAATCCATGAATTTTGTTGTCGGAACATCCGACCGTGTGTACAGGGCAATAGAGTTAGAAAGCATATTTATTGTTTCATAATACTTGATTAAAATCCACTGTAGTTTATTCAAGTCATCTTAGTGAGTTGAAGCTGCCTGTAAATTCTGTCAGCAAATTGCCCTATTGTCCACACAGACTGGGTCTCAGGAGGTGCCGTCCGCAGCATTTGAAACAGGACATCCCTTCCACCATGACAATTATTTATCAGAGCCTCTCAATACACTTCCAAACATCCTTATGACAGGCATTCAGTACATGTACACTGGGTGGAGCCAGTTAAAGTGATTGTAAAGGCAGAAGGCTTTTTATCGTAATGCATTCTATGCATTAACATAAAAAAACCTTATGTGTGCAGCAGGCCCCCTAATACTTTACCTGAGCCCCATCTAGATCCAACGATGTTGCAGGAATATCTCGGCAGCCCATGACTCCCCTCCTCATTGGCTGAGACAGCAGTGTGGCGCCATTGGCTCCCGCTGCGGTCAGTCAGCCAATGAGGGGAGAAAGGGGACCTGAATGGACACAGGGAGCTGTGGCTTGGCTCGGGTGCCCCCATTGCAAGCTGCTTGCTGTGGGGGCACTCATGAAAGGAGGGAGGGGCCAGGAGCACTGAAGAGGGACCTGAGAAGAGGAGGATTGGGGCTGCTCTGGGCAAAACCACTGCACAGAGAAGGCAAGTATAACATGTTTGTTATTTTTAACTAAAAAAAAAAAAAAGACTTTAAAGCTAACTGTAAAGATTTTGTGAGAACACTGGTGTACCACAGAAGATTGGACCATGTGTATAATAACCATTAAGATACTGTTACCTAATTTGAGCCCAGTAATGCCAGTGCTGTAAGCCAAACTGATTACCAGTAGCCTTCTTTATCTTTTAGCATGTATCTGATCTGCCTACATACTAAAGGTTGGCAGGTCACTTTCAGTGCAGATTAAGTGTATTCTTCCAAAAAGACTTCAGTCAGCTGTTCAGTCTAGCTGCTGGATACCACAATACCACATCAAAGCTAAATCATGTTGTGTTTGCATAATAGGTATATACATATGCACATTCATATAGGTAATATACAGTATTTTAGATTTCCCTCCAATATAAAAAAAAATATTTTTTTAAAAGAAGTTCTAGGGGTGACATTGCTGACTTGTTGCCTAGCTATCTCAGACATCAATACTTTGAGCCACAGACCCCAAACAAGAATTCAATCAAGTGAAGTCTGAGCTCTTGATCTGCATACTTTCTCTGATTTAGTTTGCAAGAAGACATTGTACATAGAGCGTCAACATGACAGTCAAGCAGCTTGTATTTTTTTTTAAAGAAAACTGCATTGGCAGTTCACATATTTCCCCCATGACAGCTTTTAAGTAGTGTGCTATTTCTAGCACTTTAATTTTAGAGTGACATGCTCTGTCTTCTACACTGGCATGTCCAGGTAATTGCACACTTAAATTATTGTAAACCCTCACATATACCGAGTGAAGTGACTGGCCTCAGGTGACACACAGAGATGAAACAAATCCTCCTACATAAGTTGTGCGTGTCAATCTGCAGCCCTCTGTTCTCTACATCCATTCAAAGTGCTGAATTTTAAGCTTTGTCTGAGCTGTCAGATAAAAAGGGGGCAGAGAGCTGAAGTTACACTCTTCAGAGCTCTGACACCTGATTGAATGGAAGGGACACACCCCCCCAAAACAGGAACAGAGCTGAGGCTGCCAATCAGCTGGGGATCCCTCTTCTGTCACCATTTTTCTCTTGGTGTCAGGAAAACTTGTGAAAAGTGAGTCCTGCTGATAGCAGAGGAGGGAAGCAGCAGACGAAAGTGACACTAATGCTGGCCATACACTATACGAAAAATCGGCCGAATCCATTTGAGAAAAACGGACATTCGGCCGTGCGAGCAAATGATAGTGCCATCGTGTAATGACGGAAAAATCGTTCAGTGGACATAAATGAATCAATTTTTTGTTCGTTTCGTTTACATATACCTAATGCAAACAGTTCGGATGGGAAACACATTAACCTTTCAATTTATCGTTCGTTCGCCAGAAAATTTCCAACCCTGTCCTTCATTTTTTTTTTGGCTCAAAAACGTCCCCAACGATTATCGATTTTATGCCCATTAACTGGCCCAAAGAACGAACGAACTGTCTAAATGATCGAATTTCAGCCAATTTTTGGTATAGTGTATGGCCAGCATTAGTGCTCTTAATTGAGTACACACTCACTATATGCTTTGTTTATATTTAATGTCTGAGGTTTACATCCACTTTACTCCAGTGGCTGTTTAAGTAATTGTAATGAGACAAGTTATAGCCAGCATCTGATGTTTGCTAATTACATCACCTTTGCTGTTCATTTGTATTTTTTTTTTTGATAAATGAGCCCTCTTCTCTGCCAAATTAAGCAGACGACACAATGTAAAAATCTACTACCCACAACCATAATCTTTAAAAATCAAACTATAATATAACAAGTCCAATTCTGTAATCCTGATCCAACAAATATGCCCGCAGTGTTAGGACAGTTTGGTATAAAATCGGCAGACTGGAAGACGTGAACAGTCAGGCTGTTTAAGACTGTGGAAAGACGCTGGAGTCTTTTGTACTCCGATTGTGCTACAAATGAGGGATCAGAGAAGAACTTGTGCTTGGATATCGGTAGCACAGCTTTAGAGCTGCTCACGTGGTTCCCTGTCACTTGCAGGACCATGTTCTGATGGTTATCTAGATTATGTACAGACTTGGAGCAGTAATTCACTGTGTCTGACGAGCTGGCTTTCTAAGCCCCTGGATAAATAATCATCCCTCTGATACTAAGCCTGCTGTCAGAAGTGCCTTTCTGCCTCTAAGTCAGACAAAGTGTACAGCTGGGTTTCAGGTAATAACCTCTTTATAGGCCTACGTGGGTGTAAAATACCGTGCTGTCAAATTAACTGCATGTTGTCTGAAATAGCTTGAATTAGCAAACATACCCTTCTAGGTTGGGGAGTGCTCATCTGGATGTTGTTGGGAAGGCCCGATTCTCACTTCTAGTTAGAATGGTGCTTTATTCTGAAATGTAAAAG
Source organism: Lithobates clamitans (assembly GCA_037952925.1). NCBI lineage: Eukaryota > Metazoa > Chordata > Amphibia > Anura > Ranidae > Lithobates > Lithobates clamitans. The sequence continues at coordinate 27,592,812 of JBBGZY010000438.1, forward strand.
GCAACAGCTCAGACAGAACCAAACCGCATCAGTACTTAAAAGATCTCATCGTTTATTTAAAGCCCTTTTAAATCTTTCAGCTGTTTATTAAATATGTACTGCTCGTTCGCTATAGTTAGCCAGGTGATTAACATCGGTCCCAGATTTTAGAAGTGACCTTAATGCTTACCACTGCTTAATCTTAACAATACAGATCCTGTTTTCTGGATTTGTGTAGTCATTTCCTGATGTGATCTTTCATATGTGGAATGAGGTATGTTTAGGATGAAAATAAAAAAAATAAAATAAAATATTTTTAAAGTATTTTCTAAATTTCAGATTGTAGTTTCCTGCAGGGCTATGAGCCAGTATTTGATTAAGTAGTATACTTATTAGTAAATTGTCCTAACAATTATTTGAATATTGATAGCCATCATGGATAGATTACTGTGGATAGATTACTTACAACCCGATCATAGGGAGTTACATCTTTGATTTTTAAATCCATTGTTATGGACTGATAGTTTCTTCTTCCCGAGCGCATACCACTCTATTTCCCTAGCCATCTCCAGTATATCTCCTTCTACTTCTTCCCCTTTTCCCTCTTTCTACCTACCACCTACTCTTCCTTCCCCTTAGGCTGGCAATACACGGTTTGAACCTTGGCCAGTTCAGCATGAACTGGCCGAGATTCAAACTGTTAACGTGCAGGCTGAATGTACCAAGTTGATTGATCAATCAACTTGGGTACAACCAACCTGCCGGATTCTCTTGCGATTATCGCTAGCGGCTGCTATAGCTTCCCCGCGCTCCCTCCCCTTAGGCCGGCCATACACGGTTCGAATCTTGGCCAGTTCAGCATGAACTGGCTGAGATTCGAACTGTTAATGAGCAGGTTGAATGTACCAAGTTGATTGATTGATCATCTTGGGTACAACCAGCCTGCCGGATTCTCTTGCGATAGCTTCCCCAGACCCCCGCCGGAAGCAGACAATGGCCCGGCAGGAGGGATTCCCGCATCAACACTGTCTGTGTTGATGGGGCAATCAAACAAATTTCTTTCCTGCCAGACCAGAGTGAATCAATTCACTCTGTGTATGGCCAGCCCTACTTTCTTTTCCTATCCTTCCTTTTTTTTTTCACACCTGTCCTCATATTTCTTTCAACCACTTTTTTGCTCCTCCTCCCGGACAGTTCAGTAAACATTCTGTTCGCTTGAACTGTTTTTTTTTTTTTTTTGCCTAAGCCTCCAGTGATTTCATTAAGCCACTTTGTTTATGATCATTGGCACATTGGAAAATTTTGCAGTCAACCCATTATATCTTGACTCCCTAATTGAGAGGCTACTCAGTCTACATTTCCTGTTATATACAGGTTTGCCTCCTTATTTGGGCCTTTACTGTTTTCAGGCTTCATTTTAAGCTACATCCCTGTGAACTGCGTTATGTTTTGTGAATTTAATACGTACACTTGGTGGTTTTCACTTGTACTTCTGTATTGTGAACTTTGGTAAAAATATATTGAGCAAGAAATTGCTTGAATATGCTACAATGTATCCATCAGCAGTGTTAGTATGTATATTCATTTGTTCTGCAATATTTAATAGTTAGAAGGCACTTAAAATACTCCGCTTGGACCAGTTGCTGTTAATTCTAGCGTGGAAGGCAAAATAAAACTACACGGTTATCCTTACGTTGTTCGATGAACAAGTCTGCCTGCATTTTTATATTATACTTCTATGATAATTATAGATTTTTATTTTTTAATTCTCCAGATTACCTTTTCATTGGTTCAGTCTGTTCTATATAATGATCTTCTGCATTCTAATTGTCATTCCCAATTGGTGCTGGCCTGCCAAGACATGTAATTCCAAGAACCATCGTGCCAAATCTCTTTCTATAGGATAACCAGTTCTTACATCTGCCCCTAATGCCTGCAACAGAGAACATCATAAGAGACTCATTCAACTCAGAGGTGGTCCACCATGATACAAAATGCTCAGTAAGGTTGCAGGCGGATTCCCCAGATTTCCACCATATAGAAATTATGCATTTCCGATTCAGACACACGCATTTAGGCAAATGTATACCTTAGTTCAAAATGCGGCATATATCTTTTAGTATTTGAAAAAAGACAAGTCAGTACTGCTCAGGATGCCCCACTATATTGCTCTGTACATCTCGATTACTGCTATCAGGTGCTAGTTAAAGTATAATTTAAAAGGCAAAATTGTATTTTTTAGTTTTGGATAGCGCCTATAGGGATTGGAACCCCTGTCAGTTTTTATTGCTGTCTGTGCCCCCATTAGGTAAAGTCACCCTCTTTGTTTGTCCTGTTTACCTTCATCATAGAAAGTGAAAATAAAATAAAATCCCAAATTTTGGGTTGTCCCCAGAAAAGTAATAGAGGGGAAAAACTTCCAATGGGGACTGGTTCTGGTGATCTGGGGGTCCCCAAGAAATTCCCTTAATTTGCAGGGACTTCTTCGTGCTTCCAGTTTTGCTATGGGACAGGAAGTGAAGGGAAATCTCCGCAATGAAACACAGATGGTGAAAAAAAATCTGACAGGGGTAATAACCCTCCCTTACTCTATCCAAAATGGGAAAAAAAAGTTGCTCCTATAGTTCTTTAAGCTAGGTAAAGGCTTGTCAAGCTCACTCTTTGGTCCATCGAGCCTCCCCATACGGGGTAGACTGAAGAATGTGCCTTTGAGTACTTTTACATGCTAGCGCCAACAAGCATGGGGACTATTTTTTGCCCAGTTTTGCCTATTTTTAGTACACTTTTAAAAACAGGAAAGGATCTAAAAGCGGAATTGCAGCCTGTAAAAAGTGGGGGGAAGGAGGAGGGGTGATACATAATGCAGATCGCTGTGTGGCGATCTTACCAGGAAGTGGGAGTGGGTACCTGTCAAAACCAGGTACCCACTCCCTCAAAAAAGTGCCAAATGTGGCAGTGGAGGGGGGGGGGGGTGTGAACAAGCGGGGCTTCCCCTTTTGGGTGGAGCTCTGCTTTAAATGCTGGATGTGTCCATAAAATGTGAAGCATGTCATGCAGCCTTAAAAAAAAAAAAAAAGTTATTCACATTGCAATACATAAAATATACATCAGTCAATGTAATAATTTACTAAACAATACACTGCAGCAATCTGCAGGCCTAAAACATGAATTGAATTACAGACAAATGCAGAAAAAATTTAAATGCACACAAGCCCTCGGGAAGTGGAAAGTAACATTGCCTTATCGTCACTAAAAATTTACTGAACGCTGTGTTAACAACTGTGAAATGTTTACATAATCATAAATACATCTGGTAATTTCTTATAGTATTCATACAGTTACTTTACTTATGTATCAAGTAATGCATGTTTCTGAAAAAGAGTTGTAGCTCTGTGGAAAGGAAAACCTGATCTAAATCTCTACGTACAATGCTCAGTACACTGTACTTCATGATGCTGTAACAAAAGCAAGGTGCTACAGCTATTAACTAGTTTTATAGGGAAATGGCTGCAATCTTATTGGAATAGACACGGTAAACAATGTGTGCATAGGTGTCCGTAGTCATTAGAAGGTGGTCAAATGTCAATACATTAACAGACCGCATTTAGGCTTTCCTATCTAGCCATTCGTTGTCTTGGCTTATAGCACACCCCCAAAGAGCAGACAACTGTCAGACATCTATCTCACCCATAGACATAAGGTCCTCACCTAACCCATCCAAATATTTCCAGCAACAATCTCTTGTCTAGGGTTGCCTTTAACTTATTTAGTTACATATTGTATTGCCAAGTTTACAAATTGTGTAACAATATCATGACCAACAATGATGTCTTATGTTGCAATTTCAGCTTCTATAATTTGGCTCTTTTTAAGTTTAGCATAAATATAGTTGACCTGTATTTTTCCAAGGTTAAAACTGTGCTGAGGTGCAGAAACTTTGTGGTAATTGTGTTAGTTTTCTAATTGGTCCCTGTGGAGTCCCTTGAATCCCAAGACCCCAGGGTGTACACAATGCATGAACTTCTGCCCACATTAATGTTAGCAGTTCTGCATATGATGGAAAACTATATAGTGGAAAATGAAATACCACTGGATACAGTGAGAGGTTTGACATTGCACTAAAAGGTAACCTCTGTGTTTTTACTGTACCTTGCTGTTTCCCATCAGATCATCTGTTTGAATTTCCCAGTTTGTAACAGGTTTGCTTTAAAACGAGAAGCTGCTAAAATTACAAAGTATAACCAGAGAAAGCTTTGACCTCTTTTTCATGCAATGGGTGAGAAGTAGCATGTCTGTATTTGACACTCTGATTTTGGAATTCCATGTATCTGAATAGGAGCAGTCAGGCATGGAAACACCCTACTCTAGTACAACCTCTTTCAACCAGGGTGCCCAGAGGCAGTCAGGTGGCTGCTGACCTCTTTAAGCGTCAACACTAAAACCTGGAAGCTGCACCAGATTTTGGACGTTCTAGTTTTAGTAAATCTCCACCATTGTGTTTCTGCTTTTGAAGCCTCATGAAATATCCCAGGAAACAATATTCTTGCCTACACGGGAATGGCAGCTGAGAAAGGGGGAGGGGGTGTATGGTGGGGCAGTCAAAATATATATAAAAAAGTGCATGAATACTTTTGTTTTTACCCTTTTTGATTGAGGTTGGGGAGGAGGCTGCAGTGATGACTAAAGGGAAGGTCCACTTTAAGGTTTCACTTCCTGCTCGGTAGAGTTGCATTCTACTGCTTTTACCATTTCTTTCTACTAACAAGGGCAGTTAGTTGGACATGGTGGTGCAACCCAACTTCCTTTTGGCAACAGAAGACTACATACATTGGTAAATTCTGCTCAGCTAAGAATGCAGTTAAAACACAAAGAGTGGGAGGAGGGAGCTGTGGGGGAACTCTAGCTGAAACAGCTAGTCAGCCTTGAACCTGGGATGCTCAGCTCATGATTGTGCACCCGTTACCAGTTCATTCAGACCAGTTAAAACCACTATCTTTTCTCTCTGTAGGAATGCTAATTGCATTTGATTGGTATATAGGCAGCCATTATACATATCTTTTTCTGAAACGCCATCATGAAACTACCAATCAGCAAGTAATGATTTGAGCCATATCCAGAAAAAATTGCAATAATAACTCATAATATGTAATCACTTAAATACACCAGAGATTCCTTAGAATTATACAGAGCTATGGAAACATAGAAAAAGACAGAATGATCCATTCACTAATCACTTATTTTCAGTTGAAGCGAGGCATTGTGGAAATCATAAGCAACACACATAAGCATTGTGCTTCTATAAAAGACTGATTGCAAAACCAAAAGGAGTTTAAGATGTATTTGTGAGATTTTATAGGTATTTTTGATGCGCAGTGTGTGTTCATTTTAAACCTGCCTCTGAAGTTCAGCCTTAGTAAATCGGTCCATTCTTCTGTGTACCATACTAGCTTTGTCTAGATCAGGGATATGCAATTAGCGGACCTCCAGCTGTTGCAGAACTACAAGTCCCATAAGGCATAGCAAGACGCTGACAGCCACAAGCATGACACCCAGAGACAGAGGCATGATGGGACTTGTAGTTTTGAAACAGCTGGAGGTGCGCTAATTGCTTATCCCTGGTCTAGATGCTCTGTAACAGGTAGTAATCAGATTCTATACTACAGTTCCTTTGTTCACAAATGATACGTACATTGGTTTTTGCTGCACTTGGTTTCCAGTAGCCAAAATAAATTAATAGTAAAGTGGATCATACATTGTCCCTGATATGTAACCTAACGTCCAGTAGTTTTCATAAGTTTAACCTACATCTTAATCTTTCAGGCAAAATTGATTATGATAAGCTAACAAGCAGCTTTCAAAATAAAACAAACTTTGGCTGCAGGTTCCCTAAGTTTCAGATACTTTTAAGCCTAGTACACATGGGCCGAACGTCGGACAGCATTGGTCAGTTCAACAGAAAGCGTCTGATATTCGGCCTGTGTGTACTGCAGTCTGTCTAACAGAAGCCAGTCGCTCGGAGGGGCGTGACCGAAAAAGGTCCGCCGATCGGCTCCTTGGCTATCGTAGTGTTCTAGCGGGGGGGTTGTCAGTTTTTTTTTTTTTTTTTTTCCATTCAGCCTGCTGGGTTGAACGGAAAAAATAACTAGTAGTGTGTACCAGGCTTTAGTCACTGTCATGGAACAACTGTGGTGGTTCTTTTAATGCTTGTTTCAGGTTGGAAAGTATTGAAGCGAGAGAGAGCCTGGCAACCAGAAGTTTTAGAAGGAGGGCACCAATGGTGACGACTCTATTTCCTTCAAGACAGGGATTAACTGTTATCTGTTGCAGTACTTATTTCATATATTATTAATGATCTTTAGTTTTGCTATGCTGCCAGAAGTCTTAATATCAGACACTAGCTCATAATACCTTTTTTTTGTGACCCCTGTTAAGCCAGCCATACATGGATTGAAATTCCACCAGTTCAGCAGGGACCGACCAATATTTGATACATGTATGGGCAGGCTGCTTGTACCAAAGTAAAATCCATTAATTGACTTGGGTACAACCAGGCTGTCTGTTTTTTTACATTTGATTATTGCCGGCGGCTATAGCCACTAACAGTAATCGTGTTCTGCCGTCCAGGAATGCTCCTCTGTTGGCAGAACACAATAGCACTGTGGGAGGCATTCCCCTATTAACATTGACTCTGTTGATGGGGAAATCAAGCAATTTTCTTTCCTTCCACGCGTGGTGGTAATCTATTGGTTGCTTTAGGAGGTTTTGCAGAGTGTCATGTGAACGCCTCCATTAACCCTTCTGCTAGGCTGAAATTGATTAAAAACAAAGCAGGATAATGTGACATAATTTTAAAATACGTTCACAATTAAATTGTAGATAAAAGATTTTCATTGCATTCACTGGGTATTTCTCTTTATTTCATATAAACTTAACATGCTGAATGTGAAGCTTCAGTTTCAATGCTTTCTAGATTGAGTCAGAACAACTATTCAGATTGGGAGAGTTGGAGAAGTGTCGGAACTCCATATCTCAAAGCTTGTTCAGGTCAGTGATTGACAGTCTTAGAGCAGGAGGGTTAGATTAACAGACAGCTTTTTCATAATGAGAGCTCAACAATGGCAGTCTCTTAACATGAACATATTTTTATTACTTGAAGCAGAACTCTGGGATTTAAAAAAAATCCCCCATTAGTACACCTCCACCCCCCCCCCCCCCCCCCCACACACACACACACAAACACAAAACACTAAACAGTTATTACATTTGTGAAATTTCTTACCGTTTAAGAGATATGACTGATTGAATTTTCAGGAAGTCAGTTTTCTGATTTAAAAAATGCAGCCTGTATTTTGGCAAGGAGGAGGTGTTAGAAGAGGGATTGCATCATATCCTCTTCTCTCTCTCTAAGGGCCCTTTCACACTGGGGCGGTTTGCACGTGCTATTGCGCTAATAATAGTGCCTGCAAACTGACCCGAAACAGCCGCTGCTGTCTCTCCAGTGTGAAAGTCCCGAGGGCTTTCACACTGGAGCGGTGCGCTAGCAGGACGGGAAAAAAGTCCTGCTAGCAGCATCTTCGGAGCAGAGTATACACCGCTCCTTCACCGCTCCTGCCCATTGAAATCAATGGGACAGCGCGGCTATACCACCGGCAAAGCGCCCCTGCAGAGGCGTGTTGCGGTGGTTTTTAACCTTTTCTCGGTCGCTAGCGGGGGGGTAAAACCGCCCCGCTAGCAGCCGAATACCGACAGTAAATCGCCGCTTACATTAGTGGCGTTTTACCGCTGACGCCGCCCCCGCCCCAGTGTGAAAGGGCCCTAACTGTAATCAGACTACATTTCCCATGAATCCTTGGGATTGGAGTGAATGTGGGAGGTACACTAGGCTTGTACATGTAAAATGTCATCTTGCCCGCTTCAACATAAATCACACCCCTCATTCTGCAGCCAGCAAGCCATACATAACACATAGTATGATAGATTACAGCCTTTTAAATGCAAAGCATTTTAATATAAATGCATATTAATATAATATTAATTTAATGCATTCAATAAATGCATTTAAATTAAATTAATACATTTAATATAAATGCAAACCAGTGCAGCTTATCAGTGTCCACCAGTGCCAAATGTCAGGGATCACCAGTGCCACTTGTCAGGGAAAACCATGTCAGGGACCACCATGACAGGGACCGGCAGTGCCACTTGTCAGGGACCACCAGTGCAGAGCGGGGATTATCATCAGTATTTACTTGTATATACACAGCGAAGATCTCCCACAGTGTCAGGTATTGTTATATGAGAACGCTGAGCGCAGATGCCCCACCCCCCGTTTTATGATTGACAGCACACTGTTCCTATATTGGCGGGGGGTGGGACATCAGCATCAGTGTTCTAATATAAAATACCGGACACAGTGGGAGATCCCCGATGTGTCATACAAGTAAATACGGATGATAATCCCCGCTCTGCACCGAGATAGCAGGTGAGGGGGGGGGGGTTGGTTCGGTGGGGACGGAGTGGAGGCAGTGACTGTCAGGGAGCAGAGGAGGAGGAGGGATGAGAGAGAAGGAGGACACCTCCTCCATTGCGGCACAGACCGGGGGCTGTGAGACCCCTTCCGCCCACAACATGTCTGCTTCCTCCCTGCTCAGCTTTCAGAGGACTACAATGGGGCATGTTAGACCGCTAGCTGAGCTGAGGAGAGGGATAGCAGCCAGCGGTCTTACAAACAGGATGTCACCAGGCAATAACGGTTTTTCAGTTCAGCAGCCCATTACAGAGCCTACTTCAGTGCTCAGAAGAACATGGATGGCAAAGTGGGTGAAGGTAGGAGATCAGCAACAAGGACATGGAAAAAAAAATTTGGCCGGAGTTCTGCTTTAAAGTAGACTTTTTATCCATTAAATGTGACTTTTTCCTTTCCTGGTTCCTCTCTGTTACAGAATCGGAAAGCGTTTTCTAATTTTGGGATGGCGAATTATGTAGGGATGCCCAGGAAGCACTATTTTGCCGATGGACACATGCGTGCTGCAAGATTCTACACATGCTCAAACATAACATGGCTCTGGGTCAGGTATTTGGGAACTAGTAGAGACCCTCAGCAATGTATGTGCATGCACAGACATGCTGTGTGTCTCTACCCGTTCCCAAATACCTGTGGCATATCTGTGCACACATGGGAATTTTGAAGAGGAGTGGCAAGAGGAGACTTTCCCTAAAGTAAAGTTTCTCTTTAAAGTTGCCGCTAAAATAAATTAGGATATCATGGTATGTTAAAATGTTTACTAATGCTGCCTATAATATGGATTGAATTTCCCTGCTGAACCAGACAAATTTTGATCCATGTATGGGGCACTGTGGTTGTACACAAGTTGATTTACCAATCAACTTCTGTACAACCGCCCTGCTCGATCAGCGCTGAAGTCTATAGACTGCAGCGCTGATCAGTGTATTCTGATGACGGGGAAGTCTCCCCGCTGCCAGAATACAAAGACTCAGCGGGGAAGATTCCCCCATCCAAGTTGCGTAAAGGAGAATCAGGCCAGCTTTTTTTCATTTTAACCTGCTGGTTGAACAAAACAAGCTGACAAATGTATGGGCTACCTTACTCCTTGGCCTAATCGGTAACTCTAAAATTAACCCCTTAAACTGATCACTGATCATTTTGGGCATTGGACTATTCTTGCTGAAAGGTCATGCCCCTGTCCAGAGGTGTCAGCTCTGAAAACTGCCAATCCAGTGTGTGGTTTAGTATTACCGTTCTTGAGAGAATAATGAATCCAATCCTGGCTTGGCAAAGCAAGTGGTAAATGAAAGTAGCTATTCCTATTATCCAGAGTTTCTTTAGACTGCAAGTATGTGTCCATTCAAAAAAAGATATTGCAATGGACAAATGATTTACACAGGCATGGTTGTTATGTATGCAGACACTGGTACATTGATTTATTCAACAAGCTATTAGCTGTTCTGAGGTTCAGCTTAATCACAGGCGACCTTGGAGAAACAGAGATCCTTACATAGAAGAGACTGGTATGAGCTGGTACATGATTAGCAAAGTTAGTGAATTGATGGCAGAAACCTCGCTCTCTAGGTTGTATTCCATTCACGGTCAGCCTATGTAATAATGTGCACGGTCACTTACAATCTTTTTATGCAGACTGCAATATAGAACAGAATACCGTACTTATAGGATAACTGTACCTTTAAACTAAAAAAAAAAAAAAAAGAAAAAAACATCTCGGGCACAAGCGTTGTTCTCGGCTATTATTCTCTAGGGCTGTGCAGGGTTCATTCATGTCCTTTCAACAGGCAGCTGGAGCAGAAGAGGAGAGCGAGGATTAGAAATTCTGCAAGAGAGCAGCAGGCCGCAAGCGCTGCACACTATGTAGTCTGTATCTGAGGCATAATACAAGCCCAGGGTGATTACGGAAATCTATTTAAAGAGAAATAGTGGATGACCTTTTTCTGAAAATGGTTGTCTTTTCAGTCAATAGTAACAGACAGCAGCAAAAAATATTGCCATTCGTGGGCAGCTCCTCCCCCCACATTGTCTCTTGTTTTAATGCTTTGGCTCATTGACCTTGAACAATCTTTCAGCTTAGGTCACAGAGTCTGATCTGCATACTAGGTACAGGTCAGTGACTCCAAAATTAAATTTAAACCATTGGTTACAAAGCCAAAAAACACGCACTTTCGACAACACTTCTACTTTAAATGATAAATGTATTGATAAGTACATTTCAAGCTTTTTATTTCTTTTTTTGTGTCTTGCTTAAGGTCACCCTTGTGTGTAAAATTGGGTTGTTCTGCCAATACCTTTAGGCGTTGTTTACATTTGTGGTTTGGGGCCGTAAAAAAGCTTTAGAGGCAGCCATACGGGGGGGGGGGGGACACGATTCTGCCCCGTGTTACACTGGATGGGCAGTACTGCTCGCCAAACATGATCCATTCAAGTAAATTAGGGCAGTGGTGTGGTCTTTAAGGGGTTAAATCGGGTGGTGACATTACATCTCACCATCGCTCAAATGCCCTCTAAAAAGCAATTCACTGTGATCCTTCTTTGGAGGGCATCACCTGTGTAAATAAGCTCTTTACGGAGCCTGCAGAAGGGGTTATCTATGATAAAGCCTAGTATACACAAGCTGAATGTCGGACGGCAGTGGCCAGTTCAGTAGAAATCGGCCCGACATTCGGCCTGTGTGTGCTGCAGTTGGTCCGACAGAAGGCCGGCTTCTGTCGAAGGGGCACGTCTGAGAAAGGTCTGCCGATCGACTCCTGATCAGCACTCTTGGCCAATGGAGTGTTCTGGTCGGGGGTCCCCCTGTCAAGACACAGTAGCACAGCAGGGGAGGTCGCTGTACTAACGTCGGATAGTTAGTACAGAGGCTCCTCCTGAGCTGTCAGTTTTTTTGAAAAAAAAACACTAGTGTGTACGAAGCTTAAGGCCGTCCATAATATAGTTACTCTCATAATCCACCCTCCTGCCCTGATTATAAAGTCTGGGTGAAGTTATAACACCTGGACCTGATCTGCATACTTGTTCCAGGCTAGCACCTATTGAAGTCATTGGAACATCTTGACAGTCAGCATTTTCAGAAAGACATTTCAGCCTCCATATTTTCATACTATTGCTTATGTCTTTCTGAAATGCTAGTTGCTTGGGTTTTATGCTAACCCACCGGTTTTAGTAGTTTCCAAGTTACAGCAGATCAGAAAAGTTGGAAAAAAGTCAGAGGCCCTTATGTGTATAGTGGTTGCATGTCAGTGAATCAAAAATGTTGAAGTAAGAGTGACAGCCAGGCACATAGCATTTTTAGAAGGAGACAGGCTGCAGTTCCAGCAAGATTTCCTAGACAGGAGTTCAGTGATTTTCTATTTAATACGCCATTACTAGCCACCAATTATGCGCAGCTGATGAAACCCAATTATGCGTTGTTCTGCTTCTCGTAAGCATGTATAGCAGGGGTGTCAAACTCAATTTATATGGGCCACATCGGCATTTTGGTTGCCATCAAAGGGCCAGTTATATATCTGTAAGACTAGCATCCTGCATCCACCTCCTTACATCAGATGTCAAGAGATCTCCACCCACTCTTACATCACAGTGTACTACCCCTTAACTTGTGTTGTTGCTGGAAATAAGCTGGGAAACAGTGCAGGGTTTGAAGGAGAACTGGAGTCTGCTGAATGCTGAAGCCAGAGCAGAGACAAGCGGGTACTGTAGCTGCATGGAGAAGTGCAGGATCTGACAGTGGAGTTCTGTCCTCCTCTCTGCTGCCAACTGCTAAGGTAAGGTGGGGGGCGGTAACGAGAAGGGTGCCGCAGCTACAGAAGAGGTGCGAGGCCCACATGAAATGGCCTGTGTTTGACACGTGTTGTACAGTGTTCTAAATACAGTCTATACAGCTTGTGTATCTGGACCGAACTATGTCCCATGCAATCATTGTTTGTAATGAGGTTTACGGTTCACCCAAAATACCCCTTGCTCCTTCCAGTAATGTCAATGAACTAACTGGGAGAGTTTAAAGAAAAAGTTGTGAGCACACTTTGTTTCTAGTTTTCAGTAACCCTCCCACAGAAATGACATACATCTTCTGATTTCATGCCTCCACACATCTCATCCTATGACCACTTACAGCAAGTACAAATGAACGGGAAATGCTTTGTGTACAGAATTAGACATTGTAATACTCAGAAAAGAAACCACCACGCAGGAAGATAAACATCTTCAATATGAAATTACAAATTGGTTTCCCCCGTAGAACGTATTGATCACACTTCACACACTAAAAAATAATGAACTGAAGCTTTCAATAAACTTGACATTATCCAAACATCTTGAATCCAGTCACTGACTGCCATCATTTACTTGCAACAGATGTTGCAGCTAAGCAGAGATGTCATGTAGGCACCGTGATTGTTTTATTAATCAAACTTGGTCGAAGTTTTTACATACACTTAAATACTAAGCCTGCCCAGAATCTGTTTGTCTTTTAAATGCGGTTAGGTGGTTCTGTTATGACTGGACACGATTTTCAAGAGAAATGTTCAGATTAAATGCCTTACCATGGGCATCTGTTCACTGTGGAATGTTCCCTAGATACCACATTTCATTTTGTTTAGAAATCCCACATGACTACAAGCAAAATTTTAACATATCCCACCAGGGTTATTTGACTTTTCAAGAATGCACCCAAAGAAAAGAAAATAAGAGATAGTGAATATTATATACAGCGTGGATTTTTTTGCAGTCTTGCTTTACCATACAAAGTTGCAAACCTTAGATTAAAAAAAATATTTTATATATATATATATATATATATATATATATATATATATATATATATATATATATATATATATATATATATATATACATACATACATACATACATACACACACACACACACACACACACACACATACACACATACAGACAGACATACAGTTGCTTACAATGTGGTATTCGTTCTTTTGGAAGAAAGCTACAAGATCCATGTTGGCCAAAGGGAGCATGAAGTGAAGAGGTGTTTAGTTCTAGTGGGGATATGTATAAGGGTGCTGTTGTCAACAGATGCGCAAAATAGTTATTTTCTCTGGCCAATATCTCTAGCATTGGGCTTGATTGAATAAGTGTGATTCAGAATGGTTGGAAGTAATAGCAAGCGAGAGGCTTGTAAAATATGATTTGGGTTTTGCTACAATTTGAGGTTCAGCACATGTGTTTTTTATTGTGCTTATATTAAAGTCAACTTGACGGTCTTTCATTTTTATTTAAACTAAAGGCAGACTTGCTGTTTGTTATATGTTTTTTTTAGCTAAAAACCCACTTTTCATTTTCTAACAGATTAGTTTTAGGAGTATACCATAGTGTCTGGAGTAGAGCAAAGATAAAATGGCTGGTGGAGCCATTGTCTAGACCAGTGATGGCAAACCTTGGCACCCCAGATGTTTTGGAACTACATTTCCCATGATGCACTCTATAGTGTAGTTGAGCATCATGGGAAATGTAGTTCCAAAACATCTGGAGTGCCAAGGTTCGCCATCACTGGTCTAGACCAGTGTTTCTCAACCTTTTTTACAGTGAAGGCACCCTTTAAAATTAAAGACAATCTCAAGGCACCCTTTAAAATTAAAGATAATCTCAATGCATCCTTTAAAATTATGGACAGTTTCAAGGCACTCCTTCTAAAATATGAAAAACTATTCTAATACTTTTATATAATGCAACAATGTCCACATATAGGACACCCAATGTTAGGATGTGATTTATTTTTCCAAAGCAAATACACTTTTGCAGACTGGTACTGACTAGTATTCCAATGTTTCTCTTCTCCCCCAATTTCTCTTCATCAGTCAGCTAATGCGACCTTAGTGCTGAGGGAGAGAGGCAGAGAAGGGTCAAACAAGGATGCTGTGGAGGCGGCAGACATCCTCCTTATCAACTGAAGACATCATTGGTTGTTAGGATGCCAATGTCTAGAAAGTCGTACTGGTGCATAATGAAAACCGTAGGCTTGATCCACCTGCTGCACAATATTTAATCCATTTTTAGGCATTTTGCCAAGGCACTCCTGAAGAAGCCTCCAGGCACCCAGGTTGAAAAAGGCTGGTCTAGACACCTTCAAAAACAGAGAAAGGTAGAAATCCACTTTAGTTTGAAAGAGTAATAAGAAGGTGGTCAAGTCTTTGAACGAATGTAATTCCCCTGTTATGTTGATTAGAGTAATCCATTAGTCCTTAAAGTGCATCTGTAAAAAAATAGTGATTCTCATTTTGGCCAGAATCATGCAGCTCTAGTCCAAACTATGGATATAAAAATTATTTACATATTCTTAGTGATCGGTAAGAGAGCTTTAAAACAATCCACCCATGAACTCTCTAGCTGCTTGTATTGTGAAATAATTCATTTTTAAAGATCCTGAACAAAACCCGTAGTTGTAAGAATCTTGTTCAAATTGGTTTAAAAACATTGACATATGTGCTATATAGTATGTCAATAACATATCAGCAGATGTTTTCATTGACTCTTCTGCAACACATTTGTATTACTTATTGATACTGCCAGTAGATCTGTTGATTTTTCTACATCCTTTATAGAGTGACTGTGCATTTCTGCTATAAAATAACTGCAAGCAGTGTCGCCCTGTGGACATGGTAGTTTTAGTTGGACATCTCATTTTGGACTTTAAAACGCACCTGAGCTTTGACTTCAAGCATTAAAAGTAATTACATATTCTTAAGCAGTAAAAAGGCTTTAATGCAAACTCTCACTGACCCTGCTAGTGTCATGTACTGGAAAGTAGTAGCAAGGTAAAGATCAGGGCTTTTTCTAAAACTCTAATACTGATTACAGTATGTTAATAGTTTATTGCACATAGTCTAGGCACAGGTTCACTTTAAGTAAGTGACAAATAAAATTAAGGCCAACTCCAGCGATCATTTTTGGAAAAAAGATGATGGTTGTAAGCATTCCTGCCAGTATTATAATTTGCGCCATCCCTGTAATTGACACTTTTGTTGGACAGCTTGGCCTGCAACCTGGTAAAAGTGGGGAAGCAAAGAACTCTGAAAAAATGTATTTGATTACTGTTGCAAAAATACATTTGTTTTTACTATACTGGGCCATTAACTTATTTCACTAGATCAGTGATCTCCAAACTGCAGCTAAGAGCTGGATGTGGCTCTTTGCTTGCTTTTATCCGACCCTTGGGGCATTATACCCCCTACTGTCAGCAACAGTGGGGCATAGTTCCTACCACTGACACCTACAATGGGGCACCATTCCTTCCACTGATACCAACGATAGAGCACTAATCCTCCCATTGATACCAATAATGGGGCACTGTTCTTCCCACTGATACCAATAATGGGGCACTGTTCCTCCCAATAACAACAATGATGGAACACTATTGCTTCCATTGATAGACTAGTATTCCTCCCACTGACACCAATGATTGAACACTATTTCTCCCCTCCCAACGAAGGTGCACCATGACTTCTGACACCAATGATGGGGCACAATTCCTCCCATTGATACGAGTGATAGGGGCACAATTCCTCTCACTGACATCAATGGGGCACTATTTCTCTCACTGACACCAATAATGGATAACTATTCCTCCCACTGATCCCACACTATTCCTTCCACTGACACCAATGATGGGACAGCATTGCTCCCACTGACACCAGTGATGGGACAGCATTGCTCCCACTGACACCAATGATGGGACAGCATTGCTCCCACTGACACCAATGATGGGACAGCATTGCTCCCACTGACACCAATGATGGGACAGCATTGCTCCCACTGACACCAATGATGGGACAGCATTGCTCCCACTGACACCAATGATGGGACAACATTGCTCCCACTGACACCAATGATGGGACAGCATTACTCCCACTGACACTGCTGATAACAACGATGGGGCACCTTTCTTCCCACTGATGCCAGGGCATTTTTATTCTCCCAGGGGCCACAGTTTGGCCTCCCTAAAGTTTGAAGTAAACTAGTCCTTTGTTTAGAAAGTTCGAAGACCCCTGCAGTAGATCATGGGTTCATTCAGCTGTTGGTATTGAGAAAATGATCTGGTAGAGATTTTTGGAGTGGAGTTGCGACAATGGTTTATTAATACAGCATGAACCAACTATGGAGTCTAGACTTTTGAGTATATTTGGCTATACATTCATTCTAACTTGTACATAGCAGTAATTGTATTGATGCTCCATTAGATTTACCCCAAAAGGCCTGATACTTGTTTAATAGAGAAAAAATTGTGCATTTTGGTTAGTTTTTTGGATACGTGTACTAATTCTTCCAAAAAACAACTGCTTGAATCACTTGGGCTGCCATAACAAGACTGTAGTTGTAGCAGGTAGCTAGGTTTGAGCAGATTTACTTCCATCTACATATTTGTCAGTGTTTCCTCAATGTGGGAAGCAAGCACTTGGAGACTGCTGATATTATGTCTCTATTTACATTCCGGGAACAAAAAAAAAACACAATCCAGCAACTCTGAGATGAAGTTCTGATTATAAAGCATGAGCTTGGTTTTCAGCACTATCATCTGAAAGATTCAAACAACTTTCTGACTTTAGAGGGAATTGTTATTCTTGTGAGAGCATGAGGAATTTAACAGGCAAAATCTCATTTTAACGTCTATTGAGACACCGAGAATAAATCACAATAGTTTTCCTCTGGATGTAGTTATGGTTTCATTTTAATGGAAGCGGCTGTGTGATTGAGAGATGAGGCAAACATAATCGAATATGGGATGAGAAACACTTGTCTCGGTAGATCGTTACTGCCTGCAGTGCCATAGACCCCCAGACCTTGTTTGATTGTTTGTATTATTATACGAAGGAGAGCCTTTTCTGTATACCTATTGCTTGTTTATATTGTCCTCTTCTGTGTTCTGCATTTCTTACTGACATATTGTTTGCTCATTGAAAGATCCAAATGTGTACATAAATTGTATGGGGAAGGTGGTCATGGGTTTGCGTTACATGCCATTTTTTTTTATTGCATCTCTTAAGGAGAGTAATGAAGAATTTAAAGTGATTGTAAACGATCACCTTGTAAAACAACCCATTCTGTTTAAAATAGAAATGAAAGCCAAAACATTTTTGTATAGATATAAAAAGGTATTTATAATGTTTTTTTTTTTTAAATAAGTGAGCACATTCCCTGTGTTCTCAGCTGAATAAGAGCTGGAGGAGGGAGGGGGAGAAGCATCAGCAGTACACCGAGCTTCCTAGTGAGTGGGGGCATGTCAGGAGAAGTCCGATCATTGGAGGAGAGCACACTAAGTTCCCAGCAAAGCTAGAGAACTGACCACGGTGTGTTCTCCTGCTTAGTGTGGTCGGTTTTTAATAGGAAAGCAAAGAGACTGGCAGGGACACCGGGGATTTTACATAAAGAAAGCAGTACAAAAAGAACAGGATACTTTCTCATACAAGTACATGGTACAGCAGGCACAAATTAAGTGCTGGGGTAACAAACACTTTAAGAAGTATAAAATCAGGACCTCCTTACATGGAGGTTTTCCAAAATGTTTTCTAAGATGTTGATTATAATTTTTGTAAAGGGAAAATGGCTTGATTGTCACATGTAATTCTCAGAAATGGGAACATTGCTTTTTCAAGCTGGCCAATTCCTTTACAAAAGGTGCCAAATTCTTAGGCCCTAATCATGTGGTCTGTATTTTATGCCACAGAATTTAACTTCTGGGTGGGGGCCATCTCATTTATAGCAAAGTGCAGTGTTTATTGCCAGCAATAGTTTTAATGTCACCTCGTCAGTCTCTTAAAAACATTGAACTAAAATGAGAATATCCTTTCTAGTGGATTTTTTCTCTTATGTTCAATCCATTCCAGCGCTAAAACCACTATTGGACATGTCTGATTCTGTGTCCCCCCACCAAGCACTGTGGTTGCTTCCTCTGATCCCTACATCATTGCGGAGTCCTCTAGCCCTCTAAGGGATCAGAGGACGAAACCACCACATGTGGGAGGGGACATGGGAATCTGGCACTTCAGGAATGGCTGCAATGGAAGGAAGGTTGGAGATGAGGGGAGTGTAAGGACTGAAAGGGTCTCATTAGGATATACCCCAGTGAAAACTCAATTTATAACTACATTTATAATTAAAATGCATGCACAAAGGTTGTACTATTTGCACAGTACTTTCCATTTTAATCCAGAAATGCTGCATTGTACCAGCCCATTGGGTTCTGCAGAATTGTAATTCCCAAACATATTCACTGCATCCTCCTGGCTGCTTATCACATATGGAAAAAAAGATTATACAGCACACTCCCAGAGGACCTTTGAGGTGCTCTGTAGATTTAGGTTTCAGAACTCAGATTAGGTAATTGAAGCATACACAACCTTGAGGAGAAAGAGAGCAATGCTATTGCCAGGCTTTGTAATGGGCTGTAGTTAGCAGACCTGAGAGATATAAAAATGAACGTCTGTTCAGGTGATTTTACCTAGACTTATCTATAAACATAGATGGCACTGTCTTGATTAAAAAAAGTAGATGAAGGCATAGTTACAAGAAGTACTGTGATCTCTGTAAGAAATAATAAATACCTGGAGGTGTTAAACTTAGGGATTCTACACACCAGGTGCCCCAAACAGCATTTATTAATACAGACTTATTGCGAGGACTCAGAAAAAAAACCAAGTATTCTCTTTAGGCATTATTCACATGAGCTTACTGAAGCCTAAATCTGCACACTGTCTGCATTCGGACACACATCCGCTCCTGCATGGCCATCAAATTGGGACCAGCAATTGTATCCATACAGCTGCTGCCTCTCAATGGACATGAATGGGACTGCTTGTATGCAGATGCAGTTTAAGGCCCCTTTCACACTTGTGCGACTCCAAAGTCACGCGATTTTGCTGCGGTTTTACCGCAATTTTGTGTAATTTTGCCGCAATTTGGGAGCAGTACTACTTTGTACGACTTTGCCACAACTTTGGCATTAACCATTCTCAACTTGTGTTTACAAAGTTGTATTGAAATTGTGTCTATATTATTTAGGTACGATTTGCATGCTACTTGAGGGTTTAACATTGAGGTCTATGGACATCAACTCGCATGGAAGTTGGACCAAAGTAGTGCAGGGACTACTTTGAAGTCGGCACGACTTAAAGTCGTGCCAATATGAATAGTCATTGAAAATCATGGAGAATGACTAGTCATGTGATTTTGCAGTACAAAATTGTGGGACAAGTCATATAAGTGTGAAAGGGGACTAACACCTGTGCATCCCATGTGGACAAAGGTGGCTCTTCGCACAGGTGTATGCTTGGATACTCCCATGTGAATGAGGACTTACAGTATCTCGCAAAAGTGAGTACACCCCTCACATTTTTTGTGAATATTTTATTATATCTTTTCATGTGACAACACTAAAGAAATTACACTTTGCTACAATGTAAAATAGTGAGTGTACAGTTTGTACAACAGTGTAAATTTGCTGTCCCCTAAAAATAACTCAACACAGCCATTAATGTCTAAACCACTGGCAAAAGTGAGTACACCCCTAAGTAAAAATGTCCATGTTGGGCCCAATTAGCCATTTTCCCTCCCCGATGTCATGTGATTCATTATTGTTACAAGGTCTCAGGTGTGAATGGGGAGCAGGTGTGTTAAATTTGGCGTTATCGCTCTCACTCTCTCATACTGGTCACTGGAAGTTCAACATGGCACCTCATGGCAAAGAACGCTGAGGATCTGAAAAAAAACTGAATTGTTGCTCTACATAAAGATGGCCTAGGCTATAAGAAGATTGCCAAGACCCTGAAACAGAGCTGTAGCACGGTGGCCAAGACCATACAGCAGTTTAACAGGACAGGTTCCACTCAGAACAGGCCTCGCCATGGTTGACCAAAGAAGTTGAGTGCACGTGCTCAGCGTCATATCCAGAGTTTGTCTTTGGGAAATAGACGTATGAGTGCTGCCAACATTACTGCAGAGGTTGACGGGGTGGGGGGGTGGGGGGTCAGCCTGTCAGTGCTCAGACCATACGCCGCACACTGCATCAAATTGGTCTGCATGGCTGTCATCCCAGAAGTAAGCCTTTTCGAAAGATGATGCTCAAGAAAGCCTGCAAACAGCCAAACAGCTTGCTGAAGACAAGCAGACTGTATTTACAAAAATGTGAGGGGTGTACTCACTTTTGTGAGATACTGTATTTGCCCTGTATACACATTACAAGTGCCTTGGAGTGCTTTGCATAAAAATGGGAATTTTTATTCAGTGCAATGTACGATGCGCTTCAGCGTGTCCCAATGTTCATGCATAGAGGTATGTTAGGTGTTCGTTTTTGCCCCGCTTCCCTGACCTAACCCACCTATCCACAGATGAATAGTTACCTAGATCAGATGACTGTATGATGTAGGGGCACACAGCTTACCCCTATAGTCTGCAGGAGTCCTGCATGGCACCAGAGATCTGCTGATCACTGGTGCAATGCTGTACAGGCTCCTAGAAAAAACAAAAAAAAGTATTTATTTTCTTTTTTTTTTTAAAAAGGTTAACTTATCCTTTTAGTCATTACAGGCCATTCTGCTAAGATCGGACACATATGTTGGCCTCGGCTAGGAACTACTAGACTTTGCAGTGCTGGAGGGGAAGTGAATATAGATGGGCTATAAGCTGGCCATACATTGTTCCAATTTCATTGTTCCTCATGAAGCAACCAAACTTTGCTCAGTGGGCGGCCTTGTTGGTCACTTCCCACCTGACATCCGTGTAGTTAAATTTTTGGCCAATCAGCTGCTACATCCGATAAATTGCAGGCACTGTTTGACATCTGGTGGTGCCAGCTGTCAAAATTCAATACCCGCACAGGATATTTTTCCATCCATGCTGCATGGCATTCAAGCTGATCTGATAAAATCTTTATAAATATGCCCATCTTTAGTTTTGATTTAACATGAAAATTACATCCGATGTTAGGTCCATCTTAAGTAGTTTGGGGTAGTGTTTGTATTCTCTAGTAAGGGAACCTAAATAAAGGCATTGTTAAGGCACTCATATACCTACCTGCATGTGCATCAGATTAGCTTGTTTTAAATCCAGCCCTTGGTTTGTGCTTGGAATGCTGAACAATCAGTACTGTCAATTCAGTTTTATGTGGGTGCTTCTGTTGCCTGAGATTTAGACATTATTTTGCCCCCCTCCCCTTCTTTAAGGCCTGGCATAAGTAAAGTAACTGACAATTGCTTTAACAGATCTGGTAGATTGAATTTGAGGTTATTTTAAACTCACATTTACTTAGCAGTACATGTCTTGTAATCTTCCCATTACTGCCTCATGGACATAGTTATTACTGCTTAATGAGTACAATATTGGACAAAATGTTCCAGTCTGCTGGATCCCTTGTAGTGCTTACCCAGTCTCTCAAGGTCTTCCTATAACAATAATTTGTGCACCATAATGTGGTTTAATCAAAGCTCTATGTATAACGCTCTTCCTCTGTATATGGCCCTGGGGGGGGGGTAGCAGTTTTTACTACATTAAGTATGGGCATGCTTCAAGATTTAGTTTCTTAAGTAAGGATAACATAGAAAATATCAGAGAAACAAGACGTACTGTATATGAAAGTTGTCCTTTACACATTGTCCGCACAGATCCAGGTCACTGCGCTTCCAGCTGGTTGCCACTAATTTTCCAGCATTTAAAAGATGGATGGCTTAAACAGCTGTATGGTGTGTGATAAGGGTGGGCATTGTGTGACAAAACCTGGCTGATTATTTGCTTTGTTGAAAAGCCGTTTCCTCTTCACTTTCCGTTATATGTAGGTATTTGTTTTCCACAGGGATTCTAGGTAATTATACCCACATGTTAAATCCTTTATTTTAAAGAACTTGACAAAATACCACTTTAGTTTAGTACATAAAATATTTTAGAGATTTATATTTAAATTCTTGTAACAGGAAATGGCAAATCCTCTGATCACAAACATGTGTTTTCTCTGCGAGTAAGTCAAAAACTGAGCATGTGATTAAAAAGAGACATAAGCACAGGTTAACTTCTGCAAACTCCAGCTGCCAAAATAATCACTAGTTCTGGAGATATAGCCTCCTCAAATTATTATATGCAAGTTGTAACCCGTTCTGTTGAAGCTTCACTCCAAGAAATGGTTACAAGAGAAGTATGGGATTTATTTAATCATACTTACCTAGGTTACCCAATGCTGCATCTGTCCCCCTGCCGGCTCCAACACTGAGTACCACGCGACCATTCAGTTCTCACAGCTCCCTGAGCAGAGATGGCTCGGTTCTCACAGCTCCCTGAGCAGAGATCCCTCGGTTCTCACAGCTCCCTGAGCAGAGATCCCTCGGTTCTCACAGCTCCCTGAGCAGAGATCCCTCGGTTCTCACAGCTCCCTGAGCAGAGATCCCTCGGTTCTCACAGCTCCCTGAGCAGAGATCCCTCGGTTCTCACAGCTCCCTGAGCAGAGATCCCTCGGTTCTCACAGCTCCCTGAGCAGGGATCCCTCGGTTCTCACAGCTCCCTGAGCAGGGATCCCTCGGTTCTCACAGCTCCCTGAGCAGGGATCCCTCGGTTCTCACAGCTCCCTGAGCAGGGATCCCTCGGTTCTCACAGCTCCCTGAGCAGGGATCCCTCGGTTCTCACAGCTCCCTGAGCAGGGATCCCTCGGTTCTCACAGCTCCCTGAGCAGAGATCCCTCGGTTCTCACAGCTCCCTGAGCAGAGATCCCTCGGTTCTCACAGCTCCCTGAGCAGAGATCCCTCGGTTCTCACAGCTCCCTGAGCAGAGGTCCCTCGGTTCTCACAGCTCCCTGAGCAGAGGTCCCTCGGTTCTCACAGCTCCCTGAGCAGAGGTCCCTCGGTTCTCACAGCTCCCTGAGCAGAGATCCCTCGGTTCTCACAGCTCCCTGAGCAGAGATCCCTCGGTTCTCACAGCTCCCTGAGCAGAGATCCCTCGGTTCTCACAGCTCCCTGAGCAGAGATCCCTCGGTTCTCACAGCTCCCTGAGCAGAGATCGCTCGGTTCTCACAGCTCCCTGAGCAGAGATCGCTCGGTTCTCACAGCTCCCTGAGCAGAGATCGCTCGGTTCTCACAGCTCCCTGAGCAGAGATCGCTCGGTTCTCACAGCTCCCTGAGCAGAGATCGCTCGGTTCTCACAGCTCCCTGAGCAGAGATCGCTCGGTTCTCACAGCTCCCTGAGCAGAGATCGCTCGGTTCTCACAGCTCCCTGAGCAGAGATCGCTCGGTTCTCACAGCTCCCTGAGCAGAGATCGCTCGGTTCTCACAGCTCCCTGAGCAGAGATCGCTCGGTTCTCACAGCTCCCTGAGCAGAGATCGCTCGGTTCTCACAGCTCCCTGAGCAGAGATCGCTCGGTTCTCACAGCTCCCTGAGCAGAGATCGCTCGGTTCTCACAGCTCCCTGAGCAGAGATCGCTCGGTTCTCACAGCTCCCTGAGCAGAGATCGCTCGGTTCTCACAGCTCCCTGAGCAGAGATCGCTCGGTTCTCACAGCTCCCTGAGCAGAGATCGCTCGGTTCTCACAGCTCCCTGAGCAGAGATCGCTCGGTTCTCACAGCTCCCTGAGCAGAGATCGCTCGGTTCTCACAGCTCCCTGAGCAGAGATCACTCGGTTCTCACGGTCAGTCACTGGCTCTCTGCTCTGCCTGCCCCCACGCTCACTGGAGAGCTGGGCTGTGGAGGGGGCGGGACCGGCCAGCTCAGGCTTTCAGTGGCTCGCTGAGAGGCTGAGCTGGGTGCTGGTCCAGGCATGTGGGTGGATTCTGACCATATGGTGGCAATCTTTTCTGATCCTGGACCTCATGTCAGCCCACTGTCTGCTGAAAACGGGTCATAGGAGTGCAGAACGAATTGTGAATCGGGAGAAGTACATTCAAACAAGCTTTGGCTGTATTTCTCCTTTTAAATGCATATGTTGGGAGCAATTTTCCCTGCCAGTGGATTTGTGGTTCTGTCTAGCCAGTCCTGAGATGTGCAAAATCAAACGTTGATTGCTGGGCTGCACCACGGCAAAACTCTATAGGGCACAGAGACTGCCAGTTACTTTGAAGAGTGACAAGTGCAAAAGGGAAAGTCCAGTCGTCAGCTTTTGCTGAGGAAGGCAAGATTTAATCGGACAATGCACTGAAAATGCTGTTGAGCAGTCTTGCACATTTACCTAAGGGTGCCTTCTTTTAAAGCACAAGACCAGTTTAGCTACTTACACTTGATGACCAGTGTCTGTTAAAGTGACTCTGTTGCTAAAAATGAGAAGAAGAAAAAAATATCTGTAAAAAGAACACCAAGGGCTCAAATGCAAGAAAAAAAATTCTTATTGAAATTTCTCTTAATTTTCTGTTCTTTAGATACAACAGGAAGTGAGAGAAAATCTCTCCAAAGTGAGGGAATTGCCCTCTTAGGCAGAAGTCACTGGAGCACGTATCTTCTTGGTAAGATCTCCCAGCTACTCTTTTGTTCAGACAACAGGATTTTGGACTTCCCCTTCACTCTCAGTTCCAATGAAAACAGGGCAAAAAGTAAATCTTCTTAACAAGGTCAAAGACAGCATTAAAAACCATACAGTGGTTCTATCCCCTCACCATTTATCCAAAACGAAGGAAAAAAAAAAATTTTGACGGTAGAAACACCTAAATAATAGTTTGCTATAGTATTGCTATTGCAATAATTTGCTGCCTTGCGGAGCTCCACTCACTGAAGAATCTTCAGCATCCAACATTTCTGGACTGGTTGGACGCACTGCGGTTCCAACCATTGGTTGCTACATGACAGCTGGTGACAGAGACTGGTAGGTGGAACCACAATGCACAGCAGGAGAATGCAGGCATCTGACACATCCTGAAGTGTCAGCAGGTAAGGATTCTTTGGCAGGTGTAGCTCTGCAGGGGAGCAAACTTAAGGCATTGTTTTTTAGGTCACCTTAAGACCTTAGATTTTCAGATCCGTTTTGGATGTGGGGAACTTTGTATTAACTATGGTGCGGCATGTTCTTTCATTACCTTAGTGACTTGAATACATGATTTTAGGATTCCATGCATAGTTTTTAGGACAGGAAATTTTATATGTCTACTTCAAAAAATGAGAGAGGTTATAAGAAATTTCAGGTCAGAAGAGAGATGCTTTTATAACTTGTGGATGTATAATGCATTGTAAACCTGTACAAATTGCATTGCTAACGGTTCCCCTGGCATCAGTAGTAATCTCACTGCTCTTCCAGGCTAGAGGCTTGCATCCCTTATCATGCATCTCATTTTACAGCCTCTGATCACTTAGCATTCGTGCAGAATTGTAATGCATAATGAACAGGACTGTGGAAAGCCATTGGATTCAGAATATAACCCCAGATGTACTTTTTATTGTGAAACACAGGATTGATTTAGCAAGGGAAAATGTACATTTGATTTGTGCAATCAATGTCTAATGGAACAATATTGTTGCCGTGCGTTCTTTGCAGATTGTTTTATTTATATATTCCAATTACAATTTAAAATTTACCAGATATAAATTATATCAATGCTATGCAGAAAATCAATTACATTAATCTTAAAGTCCTTTTCAGAAATTACTTTGCTGCCACTAACCAGACTGGCTAAATAATCCATGAAATCTTCTGAAGCTGGGGACATGTGTAGTGGATTATATCAATGAAAAAATAGGCATTCAGATTAAAATGATTGTAAACACAATTTTTTTATTTAAAATGTTATACTTACATGCTCTATTTAGTGATATTGCACAGAGCATCCCAGATCTTCCTCTTCTGGAGTCCCCTGCCACGCCATCTTCACCTCTTTCCTGTGGGTGCCCCTATACATAGATAGCCGTGTGCTTAGGCTTTAGAACCACTTTAATGACTAATCCAAAAAGCCAAAGTGTCAGCATTAAAGCCAGGCAACAAGACAATGTTAGCCTTCATATATCAAATTTACATTAAATTAAAGTGGTTATAAACCCTTACATATACCCAATAAAGTGAATGGCCTCAGGTGATACACAGAGATTAAAGAAATCCCCCTGTTCAAAGTCCAAAATCTATAAAGCCTGTCAGAGCTTTCAGAAAACAGGGGGCGGAGAGCTGAAATTACACTCTGCAGTGCTTAGTGATGAAAGCTGATTGGAGGATAGGGATACACCCCCTTCACACAGCTCACAGGAATAAAACTGAGGCTGTCAATCTGCTAGAGGTCTTGTCACCATTTTTCTCTTGGTGTCAGGAAAACTTGTCAGAAGCGACTCATGCTGATAGCAGAGGAACAAAGCAGCAGGCAGAAATTACACTTAAGCCAGCCATAGACGGTTGGAATCTTGGTCGGTTCAGCAGAGACTGGCCGAGATTCAAACCATGTATGGGTAAGCTGATTGAACCCAAGTTAATCGATTGGTGAACTTGGGTACAACCAGCCTGTCAGATTTTTCATGTGATTATTGCTAGCGGCTGTAGTCGTTGGCAATAACCACAATGTGTTCTCCCAGTCTGTACAGCTCCTCCCACCTGGAGACCAAAATAGCTCTGCGGTGTGGTTACAGGAAATAAAATTGCACCATCTATGGCCAGCTTTAATGCTCTTAATTAAGACTAGTTCACACTATAGAGGGATATGCTTTGTTCATATATGAGGTTTAAAACTCAAGGACAAGTATGCAGTTCTGTTATGTCTTCACTTGATGCCGGTTTCCTTTTTTGAGTCAGTGACTACATTGTATTCAGAGACAGCTAGAAAGCTTGATTTTTCAGACTGAGGTTAGCAATGGCAGCCTTGACAGTACATGACAGGTTACCTTGCATGATGATGATATCATTTTTTTTGTGAAAAGCTTACTCAACCTTCCTGACTGTGATATATGTAACCCAAAATGTGGTCCAAAGCAGCCCATAGATTATACAATTTTCTTTCCTTCCACCATAGGTGGAAGGAAAGTACATTGTTCGATTCCCCCATCTCTATTGTGTTCTACCAACGGGGAGCCTTCCCTTCCGGCTATAGCCGCCAGCAGAATTGCATCTATAAAAGCCAACAGGCTGGTTGTACCCAAGTTGATAGATGGATCGACTTGGGTAGAAGCAGGCTGCCCATTGATGGATCTCTGAATTTCTGATAGGATAACCCCCCCCCCCCCTCCTGTACGTTATAGAATTTTGTTAGTAGGGCTGCCATCACAGTGACAAGCTTTTAATAGAGAATGTGAGATGGGGACAGTGACCTGGATAAGGATGGCAACCCGGGAAATGGCATCTTTGTATAAAAAATAAATCAACCAGAGCCTCTCCTATATTTCACCAGGCTTTTGGAGCTTCTGTCTCTGTGCATGTCATTGTTCAATCCAGCCCCTGACTTTTAACAGTACAGTGCTTGAATCTCAGCAGCCAGTAGAGACTTTGAAATGTAGTATTGAATGGGGGGCATGGGGCTTAAACCTATTACGCACGGGCTGAACGTTGGGCAGCAGAACCTGGCCGACATTTGGCTTGTGTGTACGGCAGCTGGTCCAACAGGCCCAGCAGTTCAGCTTCTGTTGAAGGGGCATGACCGAAAAAGGTCTGCCAATCAGCACTCTCAACCAATAGCTGAGCCCCCTGTCAGAACAAAATAGATCAGTGGGGAGATCGCTGTACCAACATTGGATAGTTAGTACAGCGGCTCCTCCTGAGCGCTCCGGTTTTTTCCAATTCAGCCTGCTGGGTTAAATGAAAAAAAAAACAAACAAAAAAGGGGTATCATATGTACTAACACTTCAGTAGTAGAGGTGTTATAATTGCATTTTCTGATGCATAGAGGGGAGCATGCTTAAGTGCCAAATTGGATGAAAGTGGATTATTGCATACAACATGGGCCCCAGGTTTGGAAATTGTTTAGCTGCATGCACATGAGTGGAAGGTATGGACAGATATCATATTATAGCAGGTGCCATAAGGTAACGTTATTTCTTAATGATTCCAAAGAATTCTTTCTAGCATATCAGCCATTTTAAGCTACTCATGACACAGTGGTTGTTTATTAGTATACATTTTAAAGGATAACTATACTTTTCTCCCCCCAAAATATAATTTTTCACCTGCCAGATGGTAATTGTGCAGTCTATTAGGTCCCTGGCCGGGCCTCTTCTCCAATCACTTTTATGGAGAAGGCTGTTCTCTGTTGGGATGCATAATAGACTGGTATCAATAGATAAAAATTTTCCATGCATGTGCAGACAAACAGCCAGCTTAAGACTATCAAGATTTAAAAACCATCAGCTGACGTCGCAGAGCTGCTCCAGACTTTGGAAGGATCTCGATCATATTGTCAGAATCCACCCAGGTGCGCCTGCCCCCCACCCCCACCCTCAAACTCCACTGAGTGAGCAGAGCAGGGACTGACAGAGAGCTGAGCGATCAAAAAGTCGTGTGATCGCTTGGTTCTTGGGCTACGAACTGACGGGGTCAGACCGATGCTGCAATATGGAGGCAAATAGGTTTGTTTTTGTTTTTTTTATGTAGCCCAGACTTTTCCTTCACAAAGCAGTGAATGTGACAGTCGCTGCAGGTATATCTTCCTGGAGCGTGCATTTTAAATTACAATGATTAAATCACATGCCAGGAACATCACTGCTTTATAAATATGTGCCTAGTCTTATTTCCACTTTCCTGTTACTGTACAGTAGTTTCCTATAGGGCTCACATAGACTTGTGTTATTTTACTGCTTTTGGGGGCACAGTAGTATAAAGAGATGAAAGTGTGAGACTTAATTTGGGCTTATAGTGATTGTAAAGTCTTTCTTTTTCTATATTCTAAACATTCTAAATAATGAATGTTGACATACATTTAAAAATGGTGTCTGAAAGTAGTTGTGAATTGTGAGCTGTGGTTAAAATGTGGTCTTTCCTTGATGTACATGCAGCTGTGTTGAGCCATAAAACAGCTTGTTGTAAGAAGAGTAAAATCTAGAGCAGATCATTTCTGAGATTAGCCACTTCCTTTTTTTTTTCCCCCCTTTTCACATCTCCTCGTTACATTTTTTCAGAGCATATGGAAGTAAATAATGAGATCAGCCTATCTTACAATATATGTTAGATGAAATAGGGATGTTTAAAACTCTCAAACTGTAATATGTAGATTGGCGAAAAAAGAAAAAAATATATATGAGTAAATTGAGACTGATTGTACAGCCTTATTTATCAGCTCTCAGCCTTAAATTTTTTTGACAGCTTTATGGCGGTCACAGTTGCAATCCAGGTCAGGAGGCACTTCTTCTCCCTGACAGAAATGCTACGGATTTTTATTCACCAGTAAAAGAGTGACAGTCAACTCAAAGTGATCTGTGCAAATTGCTGCCCTGCATAGCAATCATGTTGCTGGCAAGTTGTCACCAGAGACCCTGGCCTCAAACTGATAAAAGGTAGTTATAGGTTTGCTTTTAGCATATCGCCATTGGTTTTTGGCCTATCTTTGCAAAACCAAACGCTCTGTATTTTAAATGAGAGATACTATCAGTGGCAGTCCGTCCATTAGGGGCGCAGGGGCACCGCCCCTCCTATCCATGCAGGGTGCCAGACGCATGGATTCCAATGGGAGGGGGGGGGGGGGTTGAAACACGTGATATTTTTTCTTTAGTTGCTATTTTTTTCTCCCACGAAAGTGGAGTTACCCTTTAAAGCAGTAATGGTGACAAGTAGGCCTAAGGATATGTTTTGGCAACCACCAGAACTTAGACTACATCCCTTACCTGCTGCTTACAAGATTTATTGAGCCCCACAAGCACTTGGCTGTATTGCTTTGCACATAGTAAAGCATCTGAATAGGACCAGGTCCTATTTCGATACTTTGCACTATGCTATGTGAAATCAACAAACTCAGCCCAGTACAAGTGGGGCTCAGGCTGGGGGGCTGTCTTTAAATCAGGTCTATTCTTAAGATCTAAAGATTTCCTGTGTAGCAGAGAATCATTGGCATGTATCTGAGAAGAGCAACCAGTAAGAACAATATACTTCCAGCATATAATTCCAGTTTAGAAGCAGCAGAACACATTTTCTCTTGTGACAGAACCTTCTGCTCATCTAGGTGCTTTATGAGAATTTGACATCAGAGGCATATCCTGCCCACACCTGCTTCTAATTATTAGATTAGATTGATGGCTTCATTGGGATGAGGGGGGTCTAGGAAGAGCTGCCTGGTGACATTTTGAACCTCCACTAATATGGCAGCTGCCTCATACCTACTCTGGAATGAATAGAAGTGGATCTAAGCAAAAGAACTAGCAAAAAAAAAAACTTGATTTTTAGATATAGGAGCAAAGTGTCAGAATTGGCCTGGATGAGAAGTGATTAATAAAACAGACTCACCTGTCCAAGGATCCAGTGCCGTACTCTCCCGGGCTGGTTCTTTACCTGTCTTTTGGGTCCCCAGCACTGGCATGTTAATTGTGGGCATCAGGCTTTGATACCTTGCTGCCAGCTGGCCACTGCACAACTATGCTGTGCTTTGTGAATGTTCCCACAGCCTTCTGGGGCCTGTGACATGTCCCAGAAGGTTGCGGGCAGGAGAACTTCCGCTCGCATTGCCTAGGCAATATGAAAAGGAGTGGGTACCTGTCAAAACTAGGTACCCGATCCCCCCCCAAAAAAAAATATGTTCCACCATTGGCAGGGGGGGGAGGAGGAAGAGACTCTGAAGCTGCTACCTACCATAAGGTTGAAGAATCGATTAATCAAAATGTTTTTTTATATTGAATGTGAATGAGGTCTAAGGCCCAGTTCTCACCAGTCACATTCATTCTGCAGCACACTACTGTAACACAAAGTAATGCATATTGGTGCAATGTGGTGCCATTCTTTGTGTATGACAGCCTGTCACACCTTGCCCATAGACATGCATTGCAGCACACCATGATGAATGGTAACACAATGCTGTGCAATAATACAGTGTGACCAGGCCCTAAAGGAAATTGATTAGGAGAGAAATTGAGTGGTGGCCATTGCAAGCATTTATTTCTGAAAATGCTAGGAGTCTGGCTGTTAGGCTGACCCTCTGACTTTGGTACTTTTAGTCAATGACTCAGTACAGAGCAAGTGAAGTCAGTTTGATCTCCTAACTTATTCCAGGTCAATGACTCGAAATACTGAAAACAGAGTCAGCCAACTAGCATATCAGAATGATACAAGGAACGGCAGCTCCCATATTTCTCTCATTAAAAGGGTTCTTTTAAAGGAGAACCTGAAACAATATATATATATATATATATATATATATATATATATATATATATATATATATATATATATATATATATATATATAAAAAAAAAAACTTATAAAAATGAAGTGAGAGCGATTTACCCTTTTGTTGTTTTGGGTGCACCATTTGAAAGAAACCATCCTTTGGGCCTGTAGCAGGAAGTGAAGCCTATCTCGGTGTCCTGCTTCTGTGGAGTTTTGGGTAGTACTCCATAAAGGTGCCAGCAATAAACCTTCCCCCTTCACTTCTGTAATCATTTCTTGAACATGACTTTGCATTTCCTGCAAAACGTTTCCTTGTTTTCTT
The DNA here is from genome assembly GCA_037952925.1 of Lithobates clamitans. Classification (NCBI taxonomy): domain Eukaryota; kingdom Metazoa; phylum Chordata; class Amphibia; order Anura; family Ranidae; genus Lithobates; species Lithobates clamitans. Next base: position 27,624,837 of record JBBGZY010000438.1, read on the forward strand.
TTTTTTTTTATTGGTTATGCCACTTCTCCAGATAACACCCACTCTACCATTTTTATTTGCTGGAGACTTTTATGACCTGTACAGTTTGCCCCAGGCCTCGTCCACACAGGCTTTCACTAGTTCAAAGATAATCATGCTTGTACAAAGCATTTAGTCTATGTTCAGATGTTGTTCCAGCTTCTGTCCAGTTCGCACAGCTATTGCACATGCAAGTAGAAACTATTGTGGCAAATCGTCTTTGTGCATGCAAACTATGACCAGCAAAATGTAGACATGAATACTGAGCCGCTTGACTCAATGCATCCTTTCAGTCCCAAAGGTTGGATGGTGCTTGCTAGGGGCTCAAAACAGCTGTTAACGTGGTTGTAAACCCCGACATGTACCTAGTGAAATGACCAGCGTTAGGTAATACACAGAGATGGAACAAATCCTCCTACTAGTTCTAGGAGCAGGGGACAATGACCTGAAGTCTTCACACAGCAGAGACATCTCTGAGCCCTGGTTGGAGGGCACCCCCAAAGCCCAGTCATGGATAACAGTCACAGGTGGAGTGCTGCAGCTCCCGGCCCCAATCACTCGGTGTCTGGAAAAGCTACTAGAACTGAGTCATGCTGATAACAGAGGAACTAGGCAGCAGACAGAAATGACATTCAGTGTTTTGGAGAGAGACAAGTACACACTATAGAAGGATAAGCTTTTTTTTATATTTCATGTCTGAAGTTTACAACCACTTTAAGTTCCCCCATTCAGTGTCAGTGTGACCTTTAGCAAGCTTCAAGCAGCTTTCTTGTCTTTTGAAATCTGTTATGAGAGAACAATGGAAGCTGCCATTGCTGACCTCCTTTTGAAAATGCATGTGCCCTGGCTGTGCGCCAAAGCTGTCCGAGTCGTCTAACTGAAACTTGTATACAGGTAAGGAACTCGACACTCATTTACAGTATGCTTATTCTAAATCTCCGAGGGCACGTTCACACCATCCGCATTGATCTGCACAGACAGGGCTTCTATGTACCCTATTCACCCCACAACTCTGGTTATGGTGGGTTGCAGTAAAAGGAAGCCATGCTGCATTTTTACACAGTGTAACTCACCGAACGCCATTGCACAGCAGCACGTCTCCCTTCATAGAAGTGCCATTTTGGGACACTTTATAAAAAAAAAAAAAAGCAAGCAACACAAAGTTCTTCCCTTCACAACAAACACCAGCTTGCTCCATTTTAGAATGTGCGCTGATGGGAACAAGTACTAAGGTTTCACACAGCCAGGCAACTTGAATTTTTAGAAGGCAGCTTCCATATTTTCGTTTAAATAGTTTTTATTCAGTTTTAACAAGTGGTTAAAAATTCTAAAGTTCTGCCCACGTAGGGGCTAGCATTGAAGTTGGAACAGGTAAGGGCAAGGATAAAGTGACACAAGTAGAAAAAAATGCAACAGTATTAAATATTTCAATCATGACAGAGTGACTTTGCAGGCCCCTTCTAATACAACCTGGGTTTAGATTTTAACAGTGGTGCTTTGTTTAGATTTAAAGCTAAACTATGGGCAAGATAAAAAAAAATAACATACGATGGGGTCTGTCACTAGCATTTGCACAGTAGTTTTTGTATACAAGTCCCTCCTGGAACATTTTATTACCTGTTGATCCTGGAGGTAAAACTGTTATTATTCCACTTCCTAAGCAGGGAGACAATGCTGTTGCTTCTGTGGTAAAACAGCAGGGTTGCCACTCTTTGAACAAGATAATAGATCTACTGAAGGAACAACATAAAGTGCTGTGTGAATGTTTGTGCCAAGACTGCATCATTTATGTTGTTTTTTGATTTTGCACCTTAAGGCTGGGTTTACACATATGCAATGTTAGACATTGCATGCGATTCGCACTGCATTGCTGTGCACAATCACATGCAATGCAAATTCAGCCATACACTTTCAAATTCAAATATGATTGGTGCTGGCAGGGAGAGGAATCCCCAGGTTCTGTAAGTGTGTGTGTGTGTAAGGGGGGGGGGGGGGGGATTGCTGTGGACCCTAAATATGGGTGTAACATGAAATGTGGTTTTAAAGCCCATTGGGAACCTTAAAAGTTCTAGGTCTAGGGGACTTGTTAAGGGGTAAGTTCACCTTTCAGAGTCTGTTACACATTACACCCATAATTCAGGTGCAACGTGCTTCAGATCTACCCCTCCATGTGACTAGCACAGCTATGCGGGGCTCTGTCCACACAGCCATGTCATTCATTCACGGTCGATCTGTGAATGAGAGAACTACAAGTGTACCATCAGCCATTGCGGCTGGTCGTTTTCAGTGAGCTGCCTTGTAGTTCATTCACAAGAGCTGCAGCTTGTAAACAGTCAGTCTGCATTGGAGGTACGGGATGAACGCTGCAGGGCAGGTCTACAGGAGCCTGACATTGCACCTCTAATCCACTGATCATGGGTGCAATGCTTTGCAGGCTCCTGAGGGGAAAAAAAATGAATATGTGTACCTTTTCCTGCAAAAGTGTGTGCATTTATTATTATTTTTTTTTCCCAAAGGTGAGCTTAGCTTGCCAGCCCCCCTCAAACAAAAAAATGTAAAGAGCTTCATGGACACGTAATTTCAGTTCTATGTGTTTTTATTATCAGAGTAATAGACATTATATTGTGTTTACTAATCATTTTAGTGTAAAAGAAAAAGCCATTTTGATCAAATTGTAAGTCTTTAAGACCTTTGCTTGGTTTGAAGGAAGTTTTAATAATGGATAGTTACATTGGCAGTATTTATACCCACGACAGAGGGCCCATGCACATTGGCAGTATTTATACCCACGACAGAGGGCCCATGCACATTGGCAGTATTTATACCCACGACAGAGGGCCCATGCACATTGGCAGTATTTATACCCACGACAGAGGGCCCATGCACAAGCACATGATTAGTTCCCATTAGAGCTGCATGATTAATCGTCAAGAAACATTATCACAATTTTTTCCCCCGTTGCGACCTTGACTGAAGTGTTTCACAATTCTTTCTATGCAGAGAATACTCTCTACTCTTCTGAAGCCACAGCCCTCAAAAGAAAGGAAGAGAAAAACACGGCAGTCTGCCAAGAATCCTAAGATTATCTTTATCAGTTGAACTTAAGTATAAACATTGTAACAATTTGTCAATGGAATAGACTTTAGGGTTGATTTACTAAAGGCAAATCCACTTTGCACTACAAGTGCACTTGAAAGTGCAGTCGCTGTAGATCTGAGGGGAAGATCTGCTGATTTTATCATCCAATCATGTGCAATTTAAAATGCTGTTTTTTTTTAAATTTTCCTTGCATGTCCCCCTCAGATCTACAGCGAGTGCACTTGTAGTGCAAAGTGGATTTGCCTTTAGTAAATAACCCCCCCTTGTGTGTAAGTGAAAAAAGTTTAAACCACTTAAACACTAAACCTTTTTCTGACATTTGTTGGTTTTAAGTTAAAATCTTTTTTTTTTTTTTGCTAGAAAATTACTTAGAATAAAATGGTGGTGGTTGCAATATTTTATGTCACACTGTATTTGCGCAGCGGTCTTTCAAATGCAATTTTTTTAAAATAAAGAAAAAAAAAAAAAAAAAAAACTCACCAGTAAAGTTAGCCCATTTTTTTTTATATAATGTGAAAGATTTTACCATGAGAGAATCGTGATCTTTTTATTCTAAGCAAAAAAAAAAAAATAGTGATTCTCATTTTGGCCAGAATCGTGCAGCTCTAGTTCTCATTATGGTTGCTGGATCAGGTTGTCAAGGAAATGCAATGACATCACATGTAAGAGCAATCTGCCCGCTTGTAGTACACACCACTCATTTTTCTTTTATGAATTTTGGAGCTACCAGGCTGTATTATATGGCAAAACTTTGAGAAGGTACTTAACCACTAAATGGCACTTATTTGCTATTACTGCCCAGTGCCTAAAAGCCGTGCTTTCCTAGGAGGGACCCTGGAGTTCAGTTTTAAAAAAATAAATCAAATTGCAACAAACTGTGATGCCAGTTTACCATGGTACGCTTTTGTATATGTTAACCAGCATGTCACATTTCATTGCAAACAAGATGTCAGACTGTAAAAGATCTTGCACTTACTGGACACAAGAGACAAGCTGGTGTTGAGTTGTACATGCGATTCTTTCCCCTGTGCATGGTAGATGTGGCACCATGGGTATCTGATGTGGAAGAAATGTGGTTATCGTGGCGGTTGTCCCATTAAATCAAGTGTTCATTAACATTTGCGGTACACTGCCATATTTAATGTGCGGCAAGAAATGAGATGCATAGGAAAATGTTTTTAAATAACTTATGCTATCAGCACAGCACTTAGAAATGTATCCTGCTCAAAAGAGAATACAGCAGAAGGATACAATTTAATTATTTAAAATGTACCTGTGGAAAAGCTGAGTGAAAGTGCCCATTCATTTCCTATGGGTCCTCAAGCAGCATCAAGACAATGTATCTGATACGCCTGCACAGAAGTGCGAATCTGCGTTAACTTACTAAAACTGGAGCAGCTCTGCATAGAAATCAATCGGCTTCCAGGTTTTATTGTCAAAGCTTAATTGAACAGAAGTTAGAAGCTGATTGGCTACCATGCACAGCTGCACCAGACTTTGTACTCTCCAGTTTTAGTAAATCAAACCCATAGTGTAGCAGGAGTTAGTTGAGTTCATTTTGCAGGCTTGTTTTTTTTAGTGTTTTTGCAGGAATCTGAGGCTTGTCATTTTTAAATTTTTATGAAAAGCTATTTACAAGGAAAAAAAATTTTGCATTTTCATGCATTTTTTGTAGGTGCTCCCAGGTCTGTTGGTGTCAAAATGTTTGAAGCTTGTAGCTCAAAAGAAGTTTGTACCTTTTGAGCTACAAGGTCCAAGTGGAACTACACTCAGGTGTCCACAGGCACAAGTGAAAGCCACGGGAGTTTGTATGTTTAGCGTTTTAGTTTCAAGCTACAAATGCTCTAGTGTAAATGGGGGCCTTAGAGCCCATTGATACTTTCCTGGTGTGGTGCGTTGCAGTGATTGTGCGGCTGATAATGGGGTTCGTTTAACAAGACTGGAGAGTGCAAAATCTGGTGCAGCTGTGCATAGAAACCATTTAAATTTAAACTTTAGCTTGTTCAATTAGGCTTTGACAATAAAACCTGGCAGCTGATTGGTTTCTATGCAGAGTTGCACTAGATTTTGCACTCTCCAGTTTTAATAAATCAACCCCAATGCAGGTTTATAAAACACACAAGTATGGAAAAGTGTGAATGAGTCCCTAGGCGTCTTACATTCTGGGCTGTTCTCAGGAGTTGTAAACCCTTAAGGTTTTTAACCTTTATGCATTAAGGTGAAAAACCTCCTGTGATGCAGCAGCAGCCTCCCCCCTCCTTTTACCTGAAACTGGTCTTTCCAGGTACAAGCACACCAGCTGGTGTCTTGAGTCCTGATTGGATAGATTGATAGCAGCACAGCTATTGGCTCCCCCTGCTGTCAATCAAATCCAATGACGTGGGAGCCGGGCCGATTCCTGCTGTCTGTGTCAATGGATGCAGCAGCAGGACACAGGAGCGCGCCTCTCCAACGGGGCACTCGAGAAGAGGAGGAGCCAGGAGCGCCGCTGAGGGACCCCAGAAGAGGAGGATTGGGGCCTCTCTGTGCAAAACCATATGCACAGAGGAGGTAAATATGGTATTTTTTTTTTTTTTTTTTTTAAATGAACCTTTACAGTACATATCCTTTAGGCTATGTTTCCATTATTGCGTCCCCAAAGTCGCACGATTTACACTGTGACTTTGCTATGCGATTTGTCATGCGACCGGTGAGAACCGATGTCGGAACACAGTAGTGCAAAAACCTTTTTTGGAGTCGCACCAATTAGAACGGGGACCATTGAAATACATGGGTTTTGACTTGTCATGCGACTTCACATGTGTCAAGTCGCACAACAACTTGCAGTAGTGGAAACAGAGCCTTAAAGCTAAACTAAGGCTGGCCATACATTATACAATTTTCTTGTACAATTTTCCTTTAGATTTACCAAAACTATATAATATAGAGGCCAAACCTAAACACTTTCAATTTGTAAGCAATCAGGCAGGCCCTTGTACTACATAGTTAAAGGTAAATCTAAAGGAATATTTGTATAATGTATGGACAGCTCAAAATCTAAGCCTCACCATCTAGCTCTCTCCTCCCTGGCCTGCCTCTTCCATTCATTGGAGTTAAATTCTTTCAATCATGGTGGATCAGCATCACATGTGGCTGTTATCTAGGGCAGTTTCCATGCGAATGCTGCCTGCCTATGAAGGCCCACTCATCCAGACTGATCTCGTCCCTCAAGGCATTTGACCTTCACATAACACCTCCCAAAAACCAGCCCACTGCAAGGCTGAAGGCTCATGAGAGGAGTAATGGGACAGGGTGCTGTGATGTTTTCAGCAAGTGCAGTACCCTGCTGGTCCATCCCACCAGTCATGATCTGCCTGCATTACATAGAGATGTGCAGAGATCTAGTACTGACATTGCTAAAATAAGGTATGTAAAGAAAATGGGTTTTATTTAAAAATATAATTGATGATGGGAAAGGGAAGGAACCAGTGAAGGTAAAATATAAGCAGATTAAACTTCAGCTTTAAAAGGTTAGTTCATCTTTACTGACTTCTGCCACAAACCTCTCTATGCATTACAGTGTTCTCAAAACATTACATGCAGCGCTTTTTGGGTAAAAGTACGCTTACTTTCTTTTATTGCCCTCCTCTCTGCCATTTAGGCTTGTTTCACATATATGCGGTGCGGAAAACGCATCGAATCCTGCATTTCCCACACCGCACTGAAATCGCACTCCGTTCATTCGATTTGCTACCGGTGTCAAAGTTAAATTAATGACGCCTCAAGCCATGCAGTGCTATTCATCCCTTTGGTAGATGTGCTTGCAGGAGACCACGGGCAAACTGCAGCTTGCTTGAATTTTGAAAACCATACTACACTAAGCCTCTTGTGTGTGAACTACACTATTGAATGTACATGGTACAGAACTCATTGTGCAATAAAGTCCACTAAAATGTCAAGAAGTGACTGAGCCGCTAGATAGAATCCTGGGGTGATCAATAGTGAAAACAATGACTTTTTTTGTGAAAGGGTGGATGTGCTGAAAATAATGTACTAATTGTGGTAAACCTCAAACTTTATTCCCCCTAACAACCAGGTTTGTGTCTCCCTTAAAATTATTCTAAAGCTTTTTTTTTTTTTTGTAATAAACATGCCATACTTACCTGCTCTATGCAATGGTTTTGCACAGAGCAGGTCCGATCCTCCTCTTCTGGGGTCCCCCACTTGTGCTCCTGGCTCCTCCTCCTCTTCAGCGAGTATCCCTATAGGAAGTACTTTCAATGGGGGGGCAGGGCTGAGCCTTGCTCTGTATGTCTATGGACACAGACAGCGCAGCTTGGGTTTGAGCCTGCAGGTGTGCTACTATAGGAAGTGGCTTCCTATGGTAGCACACCAAGAAGAGGAGGAGCCAGAAGCACTGGCGGGAGGTTTGTGGGGGCTCTGTGCAATACCAGGTATAAATTTACAGACACTTTAAAGAGTAAGTCCGCTTTTTCATGGAAAATAAAAAAAGGTGAACCAACTCCTCTGGACTTCATTGTATATAGCGGCTGTGATGCCCCTCTTTG
>JBBGZY010000438.1:27637500-27755000 GCA_037952925.1 Lithobates clamitans
TGTCTGAGTCTATATTTCAATACAGCAGAGTTTGGTAATGCCTTTTTACTGCAGTTGTAGCTTTTTAGTCTTCTTTGATCCCCATATATGTGTTAGGCTGGCCATACATTATTCAATTTTCTTATTCAATTTCCTTTAGATTTACCTTCAACTATGCAGTGCATGGGCCTGCCTAAATGCATATCAATTGAAAGTGTTTAGGGTTGACCTCCTATTGCAGGGATATGCAATTAGTGGACCTCCAGCTGTTGCAGAACTACAAGTCCCATGAGGCATAGCAAGACTCTGACAGCCACAAGCATGACACCCAGAGGCATGATGGGACTTGTAGTTTTGCAACAGCTGGAGGTCCGCTAATTGCATATCCCTGTCCTATTGTATGGCTCTGGTAAATCTAAAGGTACGTTGTACAAGGAAATTGTCTAATGTATGGCCTGCCTTACTCTTGCACCTTCGCAATCCATTAGGCCTGATTCACACTTATGCAGGTTGTAGTTTGCATATTGCGGGTGCATTTTGCGTTTTTCAATACGTGCTTTTCATCCATTGAAGTCTATGGAACGTAAAAAAGCAGAAAAAAGTCCCCTGGACCTTTCCATAAAATGCACAGATGTGAACAACATCCATAGGAAACCATGTTAAATGGACTGTAGTGTGTTTCTGCAAAACTGAAAACGCGCAAAAAAAAATGCATAGATGTGAACCAGGTCTTAAAGGTAAATGATGGAAGTAATAGAGAGATGGCGCCATGTTGGTGTGAATTCCAAAGCTCTGCTGCTTTCTATAGTCACCTGTGTTGATCCTTGACCCAGGACCTATTTAGAATGTGCTAAATGACTTCATATTAGCTGGTCTGTTACTGAAAATTGAGGGATATTTTGCTTTGTTGTTGAAAAAATTCTACTTTTCAGAATTTCAAAGTGTTCACTTTTACAGAAAAAAATGTAAAGGTGAACTAACACTGTACACCCTTCCCAGACCCCTCTGTACCCTCCAGGGGTGCTGTTCCCACAGAGCTGGTCCAGAGATTTGAAGTCCCCACTCGTTTCCCTCTTCTCCGTGCCTCGCTTCTGGGACAGATTAGAGTGATTCACTGTGACAGCGCTGACCAATCAGAATCGTTCTAGTCCATTGTCCTGAAGGTGCACAGAGAAGAGAGAGAAGAGCAGTGATTTCAAATCCCTGGACCCGCCCCGTGGGCACTGACAGCAAAGCATCCCCGGAATGCAAAACTTTTTTAGTCTTAGCCCAGGTTCACACTGGTGTGACTTGTCATGCGATTTTTAACAATTCCAAATCGCATGACAAGTCACAGCCCATTGCCGACAATGGAACCTTTTATATTACCGTGACTCATGTCACAGCAATAATGAAAAAGCACTACTTTGTTTACCAACTTCATTGGAACTTGCATGGACTTCTGTTAAATGAAGTCGCAAGCCGTATTGAAATCGGCAGTGCAAATCGCACTGATGTGTATCGGTGTGAACCAGGGCTTAGAGTGGAGAGGGATCAGAACACCTGTCAAGGTTTTATTGCTGTCTATTGCACCATTTGGGAGATCCACCCTCTCTAACTATCCTGTTTACCATTGTCACCAAGAGTGGAAGAAAATCCCAAATTTTGGGTTTCACCAGAACAGAAATAGAGGGGACACAAATTATGGTGACAAGCAGGGATTTCCTTGCTGCCTGTTTAGGCTAAGGAACAGGAAGTGACGGAAAATCTCCCCAATGGGACACAGATGCTGAAAAAAAGTGACAGGTTATAACCCTTAAGTGTATGTGAAGATCTAAGGATATTGAATTGGATGGGTTTCTTCATACTTGTTTCTAATTGGTTTTATTGGAGAAGACTTGTGGTTTAGTGAGCGATTGTTTTAAAGGTGGCTGACATGACCTTGTATAGTGCTGATGATAAATACCTGTTTATTACCCCGTTCTCTTCTTCTGATGTGACCCTGAGAAACTTTCACCTTATTTTTCTATTGAATGCTCTTTTATAGATGTGTGTTTTTTTTTTCATAAATGTGGATTGTATTATTTGTAGTGTTTTTTTGTTTACAACAATAAGTTGCTTGTTTGTTTGTGCATATACTATGTGTTCACTATCCAGTACACACTTTCTACATATTTTAATTTTGTGAGAAAACCTCAATTCAGAATTGAGTTGACTCTACATGGTATTCTAATCTCCTAAATTCTCCCAGAAATATTGTCATGTTTGAGTGCTTGTGCTGTGTAATTTTAACTTTGTGTACCTTATAGCTTCCCCTCTGTTCAATGTTATGTGCCCCAGTGTATGTTCTGTATAAAAAATATGTTGCTGTATACCTTATTTCAGAGCGCTGCTTGGCGCTCACGTGACCGCCCGCCACTCTTTTCCCTCCAGCTGACGTCAGCAAGGAATTCTCAGCCCCTCCTGCTGTACTTCTCAAATTGGGAGAGGAGAGTGTCGGGCAGTCACATGAGCGGCGCTCTGAAATGAGGTATACTGCATATTTCTTTTGGATTGATTTTTATTATTAATGTTTTAAACACAACATATTCCACAGAGCTGAATTGGCTTTAATGGAAACACACCTGACACAAATACACTATATTGTCAAAAGTATTGAAACACCTGCCTTTTATACACACATGAACTTTAATGGCGTCTTAGTCTGTAGGGTTCAATATTGAGTTGGCCCACCCTTTGCAGCTATAACAGCTTCAACTCTTCTGGGAAGGCTGTCCACAAGGTTTAGGAGTGTCTATAGGAATGTTTGACCATTCTTCCAGAAGTGTATTTGTGAGGTCAGGCACTGATGTTGGATGAGAAGGCCTGGCTTGCAGTCTCCGCTTTAATTCATCCGAAAGGTGTTCTATTGGGTTGAGGTCAGGACTCTGTGCAGGGCAGTCAAGTTCCTCCACCCCAAACTCGCTCATCCATGTCTTTATGGACCTTACTATGTGCACTGGTGCTCTGTCATGTTGGAACAGGAAGGGACCATCCCAGCACTGTTCCCACAACGTTGGGAGCATGAAATTGTCCAAAATGTCTTGGTATGCTGACGCCTTAAGAGTTCCCTTTACTGGAACTAAGGAGCCAAGCCCAACACCTGAAAAACAACCCCACACCATAATCCCCCCTACCCCCCACCAAATGATTTGGACCAATTGGGTTGTAGTGCCATGTTTGCCTTGAACAAGTCAGACCTCATTATCAAAAGGTTTCTATCCACAGAACTACTCCTCGCTTGATTTTTTTTTTTTTTTTTACAGTTCTCAATGACTTCCATAGACTCTAAATTCATGAAAACCCTAGGAGGTCAGCAGTTTACTAGATTTTGCAGAAAATAATATAAAATTACTGCGCTTCCCTCTAACTCCAAGCTGCAGTTCTAATTCTTAGGTGTAGAATAAAATAGATAAAGTGTATAAAAGAACCGCGCTAAACACAAACCATAATCAAAATAATTGAAAAATGTATAAAGTGATCAGAAAATGCTAAACTCAAATAGCAATATAATGTGAAAAAAATTAAATTAAAAATGCGCTATGAACCGCATAGAGATAATAAATTATTAAGGCAAAAAATATGAAAATTAATTAATAAAAAAAATTGTTAAATAAAAATAAAGAAAACAAAAAACACAGTCCGTGAAAATAAAGTGACTTCCGTTATCAACAGTCCTTATTGAATTATCTTCCACCCAAAGTGACTGAAGACTTTAAAGACATCTTGTGAAAAAAATCCACCACCTATAAAGGTATATGATTACCAGAGGTAAGCTGTAATAAAGCCTTATGCCAGAGATCCACTCAATAGGGACATCACCATCTGCCTCTGCATGGAGGGGAGATCACCCGGGATTCATCAGTAGTGATTGGCTCGGTAATGGAGACCCAAGAAGATAAGAAATCTACATCTACCATAGTGTGAATCCGTTTGACCAGTTTATTAAAGGATAAAGTAGCACACTTACCAAAAGAAACAGTTAAAATAGCATATACAAAATCAGCCGGCCGGCCTGCAAACACCCGTTCGTTATGGAGTGGAAACGATGACGTCAGCGCGTCTGCCTTCCGACGTGATAGATTTTGCAGCCAACACTTTTGGTGCCAGTGAGGTCAGGCAAGTTCAGATCCTAGTTTGAGCCCACCTGAGTGAGGCCGCCAGGAAGCTGTCGCTGTACTGGGCCAATCATAAACAGCCCAGACATTCCCCACCCCACAGCCTGAATGTATTCACGCCCATATATATATATATTGCGGCTGAAGGAAGGGGAATGCCCAGGCCGCTTATGATTGGCCCAGTACAGTGACCGCTTCCTAGTTCGAGCCCACCTGAGTGAGGCCGCCAGGATCTGAACTTGCCTGACCTCACTGGCACCAGAAGTAGTGGCTGCAAAGTCTTGGAAACTGCTGATCTCCCTGGGTTTTCCTGCATTTAGAGTCCATGGACTTCACCGAAAAAAGTAGTTCTGTGGATAGAAACCTTTGATAATGAGGTCTGGCTTGTTCGAGGCGAACATGGCACTACAACCTAATTGCAAGTATAGGATGGGCTAGAGCTCTCTTCACTCAACCAGGTGAGTACTGATGATAAAATCAAACTTTATTTAATCCAAAGGAGTACATACGTTGCAAAATAGAGCCAACACTGACATGTTTCACCCACAAGGGCTTTAAAATGTAAGTAAACCCTCCTATTGTTTTCAACCAAGGAAGCTGCCATCGGTGCCTCTGTTTATTCTACAACTTCCATGATGATGCACATGTGATCAGTTATGACACCAGCCATTGGATGGTTTGACAGTTTGATTGAGAGCACAACCAATGGGAGTGTTACATTTCCGGCACGTACCGGAAATGAAACTGTTTTATAGATGGGTTTACTTCTGCTTTTAACTATAGCTCGTGTCGTGATTAAAGGGGTTGTAAAGTCAGAAGGTTTTTTCATCTTAATGCATTCTACGCATTAAGATAATAAGCCTTCTGTGTTCAGCGGCTCTCCCCTAATAACTTACCTGAGCCCCATCTCTGTCCAGCGATGTCCACGAGTGTTTCGGCCGGCTGGGAGTCTCCCTCCTGATTGGCTGAGAGACCGCAGAAGCGCCATTGGCTCCCGCTGCTGCCAAAGTTAGTTTGCCATTCAGGAGAGAGAGAGAGGGGGCAGGGCAGAAACACAGCTCTGTGCCTAAATAGACTCCTGGGGCTGCTGCTCGGCTCGGGTGTCCCCATAGCAAGCTGCTTGCTGTGGGGACACTCGACAGGAGGGAGGGACCAGGATCACAGAAGAGGAGGATCCAGGCTGCTGTGTGCAAAAGCATTGCAACAGAACAGGTAAGTATGACATGTTTGTTATTTTCATAGAAAAAAAAAGGAAGACTTCAGTATCACTTTAGGGCCCTCGTGGGCTGATACATGTCAGTGTTGGCTCTATTTTGTAACATATGCACTCCTTTTGGATTAAATAAAGATTTATTTTTCTTTTCCTTTTTTTTTTTTTTTGTTCAAATTTTTTATTTATAAGATGGCAGTTTCCAACAATGTAAAACATTGCAGTAAAACCAGATATAGGGGTTTGTTTACTAAAGGCAAATCCACTTTGCACTACAAGTGCACTTGGAAATGCAGTCGCTGTAGATCTGAGAGGGACATGCAAGGAAAATAAAAAACAGCATTTTTGCTTGTACATGATTGGATGATAAAATCAGAGAGCTTCCCCTCATTTCAGATCTTTCCCTCGGATCTACAGTGACTTCACTTCTAAGTGCACCTGTAGTGCAAAGTGGGTTTGCTTTTAGTAAATCAACTCCACTGTATACTCCTCCAAGTACAATGGATAGTAGTAAACTGCCCTGGTGGGTGCACACAATTATAGACGGCTATCGTAAAATCCCCGAAGGCTGGGGGCTCAGGAAAACAACACCAGGCTGAGGGCCTCACAGTGATTGTGGATGGTGAAGGACACTGCTGTACCATTTGTTCTCTTTTTATAGAACCAGAAAAGGAAAAGGGGGGGGGGGGGGGGAGGGGATGGAGGTGGAAAGATGGAATAAAGATTGATTTTATCGATACTCACCTGGTTGCCAACTTGGCTTACATTAAAGGATGTTTTAAAACCCTTTCATACATCCTATATCATATTATCTATGGTAAGTTATGCATTCATTTTGATCTTTGCTCTCAGACCGGTATCAGTTATCAGTTATTGCTTTGTGTGCCATTCTATGATCCATGATTGGTTTTGTACCTGGAATGTCACGTTGTATGTTTATAACATGCTCCCAGAATCTTTACTTATAAACCTTGCCCAAATTGTGCCCTGTATGTACCTCCTCCAGTGTGTTGTAGAAGTCATAGGCACACAGTAACAGGCTTTAAACGATGCCTGCCGTAATCAGTTTGATTTGCACTTTCAGCCGTAATACAGAGCTTACCTGACTGCTAAGTATTTTAGGCAAGTCATCATTGCTTAAGTAAACAACATTTGCTAAGTAAACATTGCTTGTTTCTACAAAGTAGAGGGGAATGTTTATTTTTTTTCAAGCCTTTTCTTTTCACAGTCTCTGAGCGGCTCCAGATTTTCTCCTCTTGCATTAAATCCTTCTGTTTCCTCTACATCTTCTCCCCAATACATAAACTCTGCCTTTTTCTGGCCTGTGTTTATTTTTGCTCCCCCCCATCTCTCCCCTTTTACTTGTATGTGCAAAGTCATAAATCACACAGTGGATATGCTGTCTGTGAAAGGTTATGTAACTTGGTGGCTTTATCCGTGCTGAGCTTCTTCCTCGGTGACATTCTGCCCCCAATAATAAAGGAAGACTACTGTTGTCAACAAGATCCAGAGAAGTCATGTTTATATAGGATGGCTCTCATACTCGCACTACTAAGGCAGAATCTGTAGGCTTTGGCGTTTACGTATCTGTAAATAGTTTAATATAGTCAAATATTTTTCTATGTGGCAGCCAATACATAGGAAGTCTGTTCTTCTTCAGAAATAACACTGCACTATAATAAATAAAAACATTGTGATCTGGTGTCCGCAGTGCCATGCCTCCATCCAGATACATATCAAAACAAAAATAAAGAATATTTGCCCATGGGACTTTAAATGAGGCATAATACATAGATCATAAAATATCAATTTATTGGATAGGAATTGACACACATAAAAGTTGTTTGAAATAGCAAGCCAGTTAATAACATACATTACAGTATGAATTACATTTAGTATAAAATACGCATCAAGCTGATCTACTTCTCCCTATACAAGTTTGACACAGCCAGGTTGTTTGAATTACAATACAAAGGAGGACATCCTTCAACAACATGTTTCGTCACTATATTTCACTTCAACAACATGTTTCGTCACTATATTTCACTTCAACAACATGTTTCGTCAATATATTTCACTTCAACAACATGTTTCGTCAATATATTTCACTTCAACAACATGTTTCGTCAATATATTTCACTTCAACATGTTTCGTCAATATATTTCACTTCTTCAGGCGTGGATGCCAAACAATTTGTAAACTTAAAAAATGGATACATAAATTTTATTGTAACGCTCCCTAATGATACGAGGAGTACAGATGCTATAGATATATATGTCCTGAATGAAAAAGGACTTACAAATCAGCTTTTCTACATCCCTAATTTTGCTTCATTATCATTTTTCTTTTTTTCTTATGACTGAGAAGATGACAATCATAGTGCAGTGTTATTAAAACAAAAATGAAGAATATTTTTCCATGGGATTTTAACTGAGGCACGATACATAGATAATTTCTGCCTAATAAATTGATATTTTATTGACACATACATATAAAAGTTGTTTGAAATAGCAATCTGGTTAATAACATGCATTACAGTATGAATTACATTTAGTATAAAATATGCATAAAGCTGATCTACTTCTCCCTACACAAGTTTGACACAGCCAGGTTGTTTGAATTACAATACAAAGGAGGACATCTTATAACTCAACGCGTTTTGTCAATATAGTTCACTTCTTCAGGAGTGGATGCAAAAAATAACATGTGATCTGTAAACTGAAAAATGGATACATACATTTTTTTGTAACACTCCCTAAAGATACGGGGGGTATAGATGCTATACATGTCCTAAATGAAAAAGGACTTAAAAATTATTATTATTATACAGGATTTATATAGCGCAACAGTTTTACAGCGCTTTACAAATTGGCTTGAAGCTTGATCTGGAATAACATCTCTCATAATGGTGACCACTGCTTAATTTTATCCCTATTGTGGGGTCACCAGTATTGTATTGTATTTGTAAACTGAAATCATATCCCCTCTCAAGCATCTCTTCTCCAGAGAGAATAAGTTCAGTGTCCTTTTTCATTTAGGACATATTCATCTAAAGCATCTGTACTCCCTGTATCTTTAGGGAGTGTTACAATAAAATGTATGTATCTGTTTCTCAGTTTACAGATCACATTCCTGAAGAACTCCTGAAGAAGTGAAATATATAAATGAAATGCGTCAAGTTATAGGATGGTCTCCTTTGTAATTCAAATAACATGGCTGTGTCAAACTTGTATAGGGAGAAGTAGATGCATATTTTATACTGTATGTAATTTATATTGTAATGTGTGTTATTAACCGGCTTAATATTTCAAACAACTTTTATATGTATGTGTCAATTTATATCTAATAAATTTATATATATATTTTTTTTATCTATATATCATGCTTTATTTAAAGTCCCACGGGCAAATGTTCGTTTTTATTTTAATAACACTGCACGATGATTGTCATCTTCTCAGTCATAATACATATGAAGTCTGCTCTTCTTCATCAATAACACAGCACTATGATTGTCATCTTCTTCTCAGAAGTTATAATCGCTGTATATGAATTAGTCACAAAAGTTTCCCTTTAAGTAATATATAAACTATGTCAAGCAAGCATGTAAAGAACAGAGGAAATTCTTACTTTTCTGCTGCCCACACCTCTGAACTCAGCTCCTTCTTTAGAAATGGTACCATGAACTCCGCTGGGAAACCAACACTTTCGGGAGTGTTGTTCTTTGTGGTTCCCCACAGTTCTTAAAGAGGAGCTCCAGACCCAAATAATCAAAGTCAGCAGCTACAAATATTGTAGCTGCTGACTTTTAATATAAGGATAATTACCTGCCCCTGGATCCAGCGATGTCCTCACCTAAGCCGATGCTTCAATCGGCTTTGGTTGCAGGCATCGGCATCTTCATTAAGGTAAACCGACTGTGAAGCCATGTGACTTTACAGCATGCTTCCAACTGCGCATGCACGAGCTGCGCTTTGTGATTGGTCCCGCAGTCTTCTGGGACCTGTGATGTGTCCCAGAAGGCTGTGGGGGAAGGACGGGGGGGCTAAACTTCTGTTTAGGGAGTGGGTACCTGTCAAAATCAAATGCACCTAATGTAAAAGGGGGGGGGGGGGGGAGAAAGAAGAGAAAGTGAAAGTGTAACTTCCCCTTTTTGGGTGAAGTTCTGCTTTAAGTGGTTCCTCCTCCTGACCTCCATGTCACAGCAGGAAACAGCAGTGCAGGCAGCAGGAAGGGTAATTGTTTTCTCAGTTCTCAACAGGTATGTACTGTGTGTTTTGCTTGAGATAGTTTACAATTGTGTGATACAATTACAAGAGCTTTACAGCAGTATTAAACTCAAAAGTAAACATTTTAATGCATTGCAGCTTACCAATTCTTAGATGTAATGACTGTATTAGTTTTCTTTTCAAGGCTGGCCATAGATGGTTCGAATCTCAGCCGAATCAGCAGGAAACAGCTGAGATTCAAACAGTGTGTGGACAGGCTGAATGTACCAAGTTGGTTGATCGATCAACTTGTTTACAACAAGCCTGCAGAATTTGCTTGAGATTATCGCTAGTGCCTGCTAGCAGTAATCGCTGTCTTCTCCCATCAGGGATGTCTTCCAAGGCCCCCCACCGGGAGAATACAATGCCTCAGCAGGAGGGATTCTTCTGTCAGCACTGTCTGTTTTGGTGGGGGAATCATGCAAATTTCACACAGTCTATGCTGTCTAAAGCCTCATACACATGATCGGATTGTTGGCCAACAAAGCGTCAGACTTTTGTCCGAAGGACGTGTGCCTGGAACTTTACTTGCATACTAATGGTACACAATTGTCGGCCAACAAATGCGAACGTAGTGACATACTACATGGAATTTCAGCTCTTGAGCACCACCCTTTGGGCACCTTCTGCTAATGTCGTGTTTGGTAAGCATTGATTCCGAGCATGTGTGTTTTGTACTTTGGACTTTTGTGTGACGGACTTATGTACACACGATAGGAAAATCTGATAACAGACCGTTGTCCGCCGAAAATTTACTAGCCTGCCATTCAAAATTTATTGGCGGAAAGTTGGCCAACAATTGTCTGATGGACCGTACTAATGGTCAGATTTTAGGCAAATAGTCTGTCATCGCACAATTCCCTGCCGAAAATCCGATGGTGTGTGTGTACAAGGCTTAAGGCTTTCTTTCTTCTTCTGTTTTCATCTGGTAATCCAGCCAGCAAGTCTGTTTTTCACACCACAACCTCTCCAGCAGAATGTATCAGTTTACATGGATTAGAAAGACCACTTAATACTGACAGGGGTGATTTAAAATGATCAGATTTTATTCATTCATGTAAAAAAGGGAAAACATTGCTTGCTGTAACTGATTTTAATGTATATGCTGAAGTTTGGCTTCAATTTGTTAGTGCATCTAAATCTGCTAATACATTTAACACTACTTGGAGAGCAGACAGGCAGAACTCACAATATCAGAGGAGGCTTTTCAAGCTTATATTGGATTGACAAAAATAACTATTATTTGTATTGCTATTACAATGCTGATGTTCTAAAATGAAAGCGTTGTGCGTTTAGATCTCTTTTCAGTCTTCAGTCATTATGCTGTGAACATTGGGGATGAATTACTCCATAGTGCCTGCAGGTGCATTTAGTGAGCGCTTCCAATTGTTGAAAGTCATTGGTGGAACATCTCTTGTTGACCAAATGCTTTTGTGCAGAAATAAAGGTCCACTGCTGCACTCCCCAGTAGAGTGCTGTAAATTTACCCAATTTGCCTTTCACCACACTGTAAATGTTTAATTGAGTTATGGCAACATTGCTGCAATTGGCTTCATGCTGCAGAGCAAGTGGAATTGAATTGTATTGCACTTGTTTCTGGACTACCAAAGCTTACAAATCATAGAAGCACTGCGTGATTTGAAAGCTGCCCGATCAGTGTGATTTGGATATCCGATTGTATAACAGCTTGCGGCTTTGTTTACCAGAAGTCAATGTAAGTCGCAATGAAAAAAGGAGTGCAGAAACCTTTTTCAAAGTCGCAGCAACTTTGAGTCGCCATGATTTGACCAATTCTGTTGCCGGCAGTGGGGTGCGGCTTGTCGTGTGATTTTTGATCTGTCAAATCGCATGACAAATCACACTTTTGTGAACCAGGGTTTTGCCCTTCTTAGTTGCTGGATTAGTAGCTGCAGTTTTGGGCAGAACTGCCCTTGGTTTGGTATCTTTTATGTTGCTTTGGACTCCAGAGTAGTTCCTCCCATATTTCTATTGTGTATCTGGTCCTTTGCACATGTCTGTCTCTTGCTATGAAAGTGCTTGGTTATCTGAAGTGCTTTCAGTTGTAGATAGCAGAGATATTTGAACTATTGGAAACACCAATAAACTGACTCATAGTGTTGAAAAGTAAGTACTTGGTACTGGAGATTCGGGAGCTGCATTCCTTCCTATTGTCAGTGATCCCTCCTACATAAGGAAGTTCTCCTATTTATTTCATACTCATAACATACTGTATGTGGCCCAACCTGGGATGGTGTACGTGGCCCAACCTGGGATGGTGTACGTGGCCCAGCCTGGGATACTGTACGTGGCCCGGCCTGGGATACTGTATGTGGCCTGGGATGGTGAATGCGTCCCGGCCTGGGATACTGTACGCGGCCCGGCCTGGGATACTGTACGCAGCCTGGGATGGTGTACGCGGCCCGGCCTGGGATGGTGTACGCGGCCCGGCCTGGGATGGTGTACGCGGCCCGGCCTGGGATGGTGTACGTGGCCCGGCCTGGGATACTGTACGTGGCCCGGCCTGGGATACTGTACGTGGCCCGGCCTGGGATACTGTACGTGGCCCGGCCTGGGATACTGTACGTGGCCCAACCTGGGATACTGTACGCAGCCTGGGATGGTGTACGCGGCCCGGCCTGGGATGGTGTGCCCGGCCTGGGATACTGTACGTGGCCCGGCCTGGGATACTGTACGTGGCCCGGCCTGGGATACTGTACGTGGCCCAACCTGGGATACTGTACGCAGCCTGGAATGGTGTACGCGGCCCGGCCTGGGATGGTGTGCCCGGCCTGGGATACTGTACGTGGCCCGGCCTGGGATACTGTACGTGGCCCGGCCTGGGATACTGTACGTGGCCCAACCTGGGATACTGTACGCAGCCTGGGATGGTGTACGCGGCCCGGCCTGGGATGGTGTGCCCGGCCTGGGATACTGTACGCGGCCCGGCCTGGGATACTGTACGCGGCCCGGCCTGGGATACTGTACGCGGCCTGGGATACTGTACGCGGCCTGGGATACTGTATGTGGCCCAACCTGGGATGGTGTATGCGGCCTGGCCTGGGATACTGTACGCGGCCCGGCCTGGGATACTGTAAGCGGCCTGGGATGGTGTGCCCAGCCTGGGATACTGTACGCGGCCTGGGATACTGTACGCGGCCCGGGATACTGTACGCGGCCCGGCCCGGGATACTGTGCCCGGCCTGGGATACTGTACGCGGCCCGGCCTAGGATAGTGTACGCGGCCCGGGATACTGTACGCGGCCCGGCCCGGGATACTGTGCCCGGCCTGGGATACTGTACACGGCCCGGCCTGGGATACTGTACGCGGCCCGGGATACTGTGCCCGGCCTGGGATACTGTACGCGGCCCGGCCTGGGATACTGTACACGGCCCGGCCTGGGATACTGTACACGGCCCGGGCCCGGAATGGTGTACGCGTCCCGGGCCCGGAATGGTGTACGCGTCCCGGGCCCGGAATGGTGTACGCGGCCCGGGCCCGGAATGGTGTAGGCGGCCCGAGCCTGGAAGATCTGCTGGGATTGTTTAGTACAGCTTGTTTGTTTACTCTGCCCAGACCTGTAGGAATAGAGGGGTCATTGGCAAAGCTTGATGCTCTTAATGTACTCATTAAAAGTGTTTGAACATCTAGCCGTGTTTTCTTGGCCGACTCTAGAGTTGCCGTTCTGTTGTCTATTTTTATTTTAAATTGCAGACATTAGAAAAACATGGAGTTGGGAGCTGTAACCACTCGGTTTTGTTTCTATGCTTCAAGTAGTTCTCCTTTTGTATTCTATTCACTCTTTTACAGCAGTCAATGATTAGGAGAAATTGGCCTTCTCTGCTCTCTCTCTCCTGCAGTAATTAAAGAGCCTTTTGTTTTTTTTTTTTTTTTGTTTTTAAGGGGGATTGTGAAACACAAAAGCGTCTGAAAGACAGGAGCATATTATTCTTTATTGAGTGTCTTGTACTGTCAGAGAAAAAAAAATGTAAATAATAGACTGCAATAATAACTTCCACTTGTGCCGTGTTGATCATCCATCTCTTTATTTCAAAGAATGCTGCCTCTTTAACACCTTTCGTTGTCGCAATGCTTTCCATCATCCGCCACTTATCGCATACAATTCTCATTGTGCATCTGACTGAAGTCATGGAGAGTGTCAGTACAAGTCGCATCTATGTTGTGGCAAAGATATCTTTCTTCTCTGACCATCATTGCCCTTCATTATCTAGTATTGTGTAAGAGTTATCTCTAGTGACCCATATCCACCAATCAAACCCTGCAACCAAAAATGACAGTTGGACCAGTGCAGGATGTTTTTAGCAGTTTGTTCTAGCATTCTTCACATCTTTTCCATCAATAGCTCTGTATACACAAACATCACATCTGTTAGCCATATTATTTCTTAGAAGCCATATAATGGGAGATAATAGTATTGTTTAAAGTGATATTAAAACTTCGTTTTTGTTTCTTGCATAAAATAATAAACAAGTTATACTCACCTGCTCTGTGCAATGGTTTTGCACAGAACAGCCCTGATCCTCCTCCTCGGGGATCACCCGCCAGAACTCCTGGCTCCTCCTCTTCTGCAAGTGCCCCCATAGGAAGCCATTGACACAGACAGGGCTGCAGGCCCCTCACCTCACTCCCTCGTCACAGATTTTGATTGACATCAGTGGGAGCGAATGGCTCCTGCTGCTTTCAGTCTGCCCAGTGAGGAGGGGCAAAGTCGGGAGAGTCGCTGCTCTCATGCCCATTGCAGGATCAGGTAGGTAAGAATAAGGGGGATCAGAGGGGGGTTTGTGACGCAGGGTTTTTTTTTCTTTTTTAACTTTTAATGCATAGGCTTTTGGGTGGTGCTCCACTTGTTTGCTTTCTCCACTCCCTCTGCCCCCCCCCCCCCTCTGCCACATTTTGGCATCTTTCAGGGGGAAGGAGGGGAGTGGATACCTGTCAAAACCAGGTACCCGCTCCCACTTAAGGGTAAGGTCTCCACTATCGTTGTGCAGTGATCTACGTAATTTCCGTCCCCTCCTCCCCCGCCTCCACCTTCTGGGAGACACACGGGTCCCAGAAGACAGCAGGATCATTCAGAAAGTGCAGGGCAACTCATGCATGCGCAGCAGGAAACAGGCTGTGAAGCCACAAGGCCTTACTTCCTGTTTCCCTTAGAGAAGATGCCGGAGCCTGCACCCGGAGCCGATGGACGGATCGGCCTGGGGTGCTGACATCACAGGCTGCCTTGACAGTTAAGTGTGGTGCTGATTTCTAATATTTTTTTTCCCTGGGCTGGAAACTCCTCTTTAGGCTGTGTTCACACTGGAGAATGCTTCGGCTCACTGCAGGAGTCTGGGGCATCTCTATTCACTGTTTCAGGTCTGATTTCAGCCCGAGTTTTAACCTGAAACAGACAAAAGACGCACAGGGCTTCTGTGCAATTTGCACCAGAGCCGCTGCGGAGATGAGAACAGGCTCCATAGAGAGCCGGTCACAATTTCCTGCTATGCGAATTGGATGCGGAGAAATCCACATTCATTTCGCAATAGTGTGAACCCAGCCTTAAGGTAGAAAAAAACTTTAGGCTTTAGAACCACTATGTTAAACATTTTTATATGCTGTCAAATTTCAGTAAGAAATCATTGAACATAAACAGTGTTGAATATTAGAAAATATCTCTCATTTATCATAAAATTAATTAAAAAATTTGTCTTCAAGTAGAACTAAACCCTCCTATTCTCTCGCAGCTGAAGACTGCACCAGTCTAGACTCTATTGATATATGTGTGTGTGTATGTATATGTACATCTCATAAAATTAGAATATCGTCAGAAAGTTACTTTTTTATTTCAGTAATTCAATTAAAAAAAAAAAACATTTTATATTTCCTTTTCATTTTATGGCTTACAGCTAGTGAAAACCCAAATTTCAGTATTTCAGAAAATTCGAATATAGAAAAAAGGGATTTTTAATACAGAAATGTTGGCTTACTGAAAAGTATGTCCATGTATAGTATGCACTCAATACTTGGTCGGTGCTCCTTTTGCATGAATTACTGCATCAATGCGGCGTGGCATGGAGGCGATCAGCCTGTGGCACTGCTGAGATGTTATGGAAGCCAAAGTTTCTTTGACAGTGGCTTTCAGTGTATCTGCATTGTTGGGTCTGTTGTCTCAAATCTTCCACTTGATAATACCCCACAGATTCTCTATGGGGTTTAGGTCAGGTGAGTTTGCTGGCCAATCAAGCACAGTGATACCATGATCATTAAACCAGGTATTGGTACTTTTGGCAGTGTGGGCAGGTGTCAAGTCCTGCTAGAAAAGGAAATCCGTATCTCCATAAAGCTGGTCAGCAGAGGGAAGCATGAAGTGCTCTAGAATTTCCTGGTAGAGGGCTGTGCTGACTTTGGACTTGAAAAAACACAGTGGACCAACACCAGCAGATGACATGACTCCCCAAATCATCACGGACTGTGAAATTTAGCATTTCACTTGGGACTCAAGGTCCCAGAGTCTGGAGGAAGAATGGAGAGGAGCAGAATCCAAGTTACATGAGGTTCAGTGTGAAGTTTCCACAGTCCGTGATTTGGGGAGCCATGTCAAATGCTGGTGTTGGTCCACTGTGTTTTATCAAGTCCAAAGTCAACGCAGCCCTCTACCAGGAAATTCTAAATCCTAGATGGCATTCTAATTTTATAAGGTGTGTGTGTGTATAATATGATGTGACTTCTTGGTACTGCATGATTTCAGTGCAAGGCTGCTTGCTATATAGTGAAAACTTTTTGAAGACCGCTCATATTATGAACAATTTCCAGCTGTAAAGAGACTGACTGTCCTTGAATGGCTGAACATTGTGACACCATATGGAATAAAATCCCCCCCATATCAATATTATCTCAGTGATCTTCAATACTTAAACTTTCTAATATTTCCATGTATTTCTACAATGACTGTTCATGATTTCAGAAGTGTGCCATTGCTAAAGAAGACCGTAGACGTGAATGTCTGCAATAAACTAGCAGATAATACTATTGAGCTTTTTTACAAACAATTATCTGCAATTTAAAGCTCTCTGAGCAAAAACGTTTTATTAAAACCTACTTATTAATTAATTCCTGTTGTATGTCAGCCTCTGTGCTTTATTTTAAAATGTAAAAAAAAAAACTGGTTAATCCCTGCAAGCATGCAGTATTCTGTACACCCCCCCCCCCCCCCAGATTACTTTGCTCGCTGCGTGCTCTCCAGTGATTGGGTGCCTGAAGCTGTTGCTGGTAGTTGTTATGCCGTCAAAGCGATGTGAAATACACTAGTGGTGTTTATTGGCTGTGTAAATATGCTGAAAAGTGACCGTGGAAAGCTGTATGTATCCCTTGACAAAGGTTAATTTCCATAAAATAGACAGGAGTATGGGAAGGAATTATGAGGTGCTATACGGGAATGTTAAGCTTTTTTTTTTATGTTCAATATTGTTAAGGATACAATCATGGGGGGGAAAAAAAGGAAACATTTTATTGTTCATCTTTTTGAAAAGTAGGTCATGCACTGGAATCTATTATAAATGTACAGCCAATGCAATCCAGAAATGCATTGACAATGTAATATTTTATTCTCATTTGTTTGAACTGGAATTACCTGTTATGTATTGGTCTTCTGGCTCTAGAAGGAGCACGGTAGGGCAGACATTTTTTTGCCAATGATCAAGCAGCACTTCTGAATATTATGCAGATTTTTTCAACCAAATACTAACCATATTAGAATTTAATAGCAAAGATTAGAATGAAGATATCCTTGAAGTAGTTCTGTGACTTAATGTCTACATGCAACCTTTTTTAAAATTATAAATGAGGTGATTGTAGCTGTATTAGTACACTTGCAGCAAGAACAGTTTGAGCACTGTCTGTGATCCACATTTTCAGGACAAGGTTTTGGGGCGTACCCCCTTCTTCAAGGCCCAAGCAATAAACTTTTAGCAGAAAAAAAATCTTACATGCACAACAATAATAAAACTTGTGTAGTTTGTGAGATCAGAAAAGGAGACTAGCAGGAAGAGTAACATTCAAAGAGGTGGGGAGGTGTGGGTAGATTGTGATTTCAAAAACTGAGGTCCACATTTAGTCTATTATCTTTTGTGTCAAAAGGATTATCCTTCTCACTTCAAAGGTTTCCTTTCCTGAGTAGTTTTGAAGTTCTCTTTAGGAACTAAAACATTTATGACTTCCATAGTGTGGTCTGGTTGTGAAAAGTGTTCTTCCACAGGTGTGCAGAATGTATCTTCCGTATGTTCCTTAATGGTGTGTCTGTGTAAATGTATTCTTGTTTGTAATTTCTGTCCTGTTTCACCAATGTAAAACCCTTTTGTTGCATGTGTTTGAATCGGATGAGGCACACTACATTACTGGAGGTACAGCTGTATGATCCTACATATTGAAGATCTCATTTTACTCCTTTTAACCCCTTCCCGCTGACCGTACGCAGATGTGCAGCCTCGGCTTTCGGGGGTTATATCGGGATGATGCCCGCAGCTGCAGGCATCATCCCGGTACCGTTTTTTAGAGCCGGCAATCGGCTTTCTAGGGATAACAACCGATGCGGCTAAAAGCCCCTCGGCTTTTTACGGTGTTTAACTTTAAACACCAAATGTCAAAAATAGGCTGTCATGAAAGGGTTAAAAGTGTGACGCTTTTTAATGGATTGATTTGGTTGCAGTTTGCATTGGTTTTTGTTGCAAGGTTTGGTTCCTTTATTTATAATTCCATAATCAAAATTAGGCTTCCTGCTGATTAGTTTAAGTCTGAGGTTGGGTGGTGCCTGAAAGCTAGAATTTGGGGTTGTTGGAATGTTTCCTTCAGCATTTTATCATCTGTTACGATGGGTTGCAAATCTTAAATTATCTTTCTTAATTCTTCTAGTTCTGGATTGTATGTAGTTACTAGAGGTATATTGTTATTTATTTTTTTTTCTGTTTTGCATTGTAGATTTTCTCTTTGGGTTTTCAGGACTGTGTTTTATGCTTGTATTGATGATTTTGTCCTTGTAACCTTTGTTATGGAAGAAGCCTGCTAGTATTTGTAGATGTTTTATTTCTGTCTTCTGGGTCTGAGCTTATTTGATGGTATTTTATGACCTGGCTGTGTAGAACTGCAGAGATATTTCCATCTGTGAGTGGGTTCCTTGTATATTGAAGTGTGCAGCTTGTCATCCCTGATGGATACTGTGGTGTCTAAGAAACTGACATGTGTTCATGTGACATGTGAATAGACCATTTTTAGTCTGATGGGTGAAATGTGTTGTTCAATGAGTAATCAATGAGTCCCCAATTTCTAGATTATCACTGAAGCTGGAAATCACTATAGTAGACATTGGAGAGGTGGGGCAGTGACATCACAATCTCCACCTGATCCAATCAGAGAACACTTTACATTCGTTGAGAAAATGCAAAGTGTTCTCTAAATGACCTTGCAGTGCCTACTACAGTGGTTTCCAGCTTTCACAGGGGTCAGCCAGGTATGACACATACAGTACATACCTAAATGTAAAAATTGCCATACCTAAACTGTAAATGTTCACGCTTTGTTATATAAAAAAAATGTCATGATGGGTGGCAGTGATGGGCACTGATCAGTGCCACCTACCAGTGCCGATTGGCACCACTGGTGGCCATTGATAGGTGGCACTGATTGGTGGGCACTGATTGCTGGCATTGGCAGGCGGTTCTGGTGGGTACAGAGGCTCTTCCTCTTCGGGACCGATGTCCCTGCAAACAGAAGCCGGCGATCGGCTTTCTTTTCTTCTCAAGCTGTCATGTCTAGCGTGAGAAGAAAAAAAAAAAGATTACCGAGCCCCTGTTTGCATCACGTGATCAGCTGTCATTGGCTGACAGCTGATCACATGTTAAGGGACCGGGATCGGCCCCTTACTCGGATCTGTGATCACCAGAGTCTCATTGACTCCGGTGATCACAGCACGCGCTGCGCGCCCCCTCCAGGGGGCCGTGGCCAGCTTTGAAAGGGGAGGATGTCAATAGACGGCCTCCCGGCAAAGCAGATCTGCGCTGTAGCCGTCATTCGGCTATAGCGCGACTCTGAACAGGTTAAGGTGAAAAAACACGAGGGTTTACAACCCCTTTAAAGCAAGATATGGGGTCACCTGTTGCTTGGGATTGACCTTAGATGAGCTCTGTGATTTGCGGGAAGGAGCAGTTTCTGTGTTTTTCTGAGGCTAAAGCTGCATTGCCACTTAGCATATATTCCCTAAAGGAAGAGATAAAAGTGGTAAAGCCCTGCAGGAGAAAAAAGAAAAATACATCATGTGTTAATGTCATATTCTCATGAGATCACCAAGCAATGTTACTTTTGCTGCTGTTACTGTGGCTTCTTCTACTGTCACCTTTTGCTTTTATATCTTCTGTAAACTTCATATATACAAGGACTCAGATGAGTTGCGATTAATGCACACGCGGCAGTCATATGTGTCCTAGTATCTCTGGTGGGGTTTCCGAAAGGAAGGCATCTTTGTTACTTTTATGTCCCCCCCCCTTCAAATTAGAACATGTCATGAATGCATTTAATAGTGTTAACCTGTGTATGTAAACGTCACACTAAAGCATTAGCTTTATGAAACCAAGTGTACAGTATCTCACAAAAAGTGAGTACACCCCTCACATTTTTGTAAATATTTTATTCTATCTTTTCATGTGATAACACTGAAGAAATGACACTTTGCTACAATGTAAAGTAGTGAGTGTACAGCTTGTATAACAGTGTAAATTTGCTGTCCCCTCAAAATAACTCAACACACAGCCAATAATGTCTAAACTGCTGCCAACAGAAGTGAATGCATCCCTAAGTGAAAATTTCCAAATTGGGTCCAAAGTGTCAATATTTTGTGTGGCCACCTTTTATTTTCCAGCACTGCCTTAACCCTCCTGGGCATGGATTTCACCAGAGCTTCACAGGTGGAGTCCTCTTCCACTCCTCCATGACGACATCATGGAGCTGGTGGATGTTAGAGACCTTGCGCTCCTTCACCTTCCGTTTGAGGATGCCCCACAGATACTTAATAGGGTTTAGGTCTGGAGACATGCTTAGCCAGTCCATCATCTTTACCCTCAGCTTCTTTTGCAAGGCAGTGGTCGTCTTGGAGGTGTGTTTGGGGTCGTTATCATGTTGGAATACTGCCCTGTAGCCCAGTCTCCGAAGGGAGGAGATCATGCTCTGCTTCAGTATGGCACAGTACATGTTGGCATTCATGGTTCCCTCAATGAACTGTAGCTCCCCAGTGCCAGCTGCACTCAAGCAGCCCCAGACCATGACATTCCCACCACCATGCTTGACTGTAGGCAAGACACACTTGTCTTTGTACTCCCCACCTAGTTGCCGCCACACACGCTTGACACCATCTGAACCAAATAAGTTTTTATCTTGGTCTCATCAGACCATAGGGCATGGTTCCAGTAATCCATGTCCTTAGTCTGCTTGTCTTCAGCAAACTGTTTGCGGGCTTTCTTGTGCATCATCTTTAGAAGAGGTTTCCTTCTGGGACGACAGCCATGCAGACCAATTTGATGCAGTATGCGGCGTATGGTCTGAGCACTGACAGGCTGACCCCCCCCCTCCCCTTCAACCTCTGCAGCAATGCTGGCAGCACTCATACGTCTATTTCTCAAAGACAACCTCTGGATATGACACTGAGCACGTGCAGTCAACTTCTATGGTCTGTTATGGCGAGGCCTGTTCTGAGTGGGACCTCTCCTGTTAAACTGCTGTATGGTCCTGGCTGTGTTGCAGCTGTGTTGCTGCTCAGTTTCAGGATCTTGACAATCTTCTTATAGCCTAGGCCATCTTTATATAGAGCAACAATTCTTTTTTACAGATCCTCTGAGAGTTATTTGCCATGAGGTGCCATGTTAAACTTCCAGTAACCAGTATGAGAGAGTGAGAGCGATAACACAGAATTTAACACCCACCTACCTCCATTTATACCTGAGACCTTGTAACACTAAGGAGTCACATGACATCAGGGAGGGAAAATAGCTAATTGGGCCCAATTTGGACATTTTCACTTAGGGGTGTACTCACTTTTGTTGCCGGCGGTTTTGACAATGGCTGTGTGTTGTTATTTTGAGGGGACAGCAAATTTACACTGTTATACAAGCTGTACACTCACTACTTTACATTGTAGCAAAGTGTCATTTCTTCAGTGTTGTCACATGAAAAGACATAATAAAATATTTACAAAAATGTGAGGGGTGTACTCACTTTTGTCAGATACTGTATAGATATAGATATGGATAAGAATCGTTATCGTGATTTTTTTCCCCGTTGCGATCTTGGCAAAAGTATAACCACTCAAACACTAAACCTTTTTCTGACATTTGTTGGTTTCAAGTTTAAAAGTTTTTGCTAGATAATTACTTAGAACCCCTAAACCGCCATGCAATATTTTATGTCACACTGTATTTGCGCATCGGTCTTTCAAATAAATTTTTTTGGGAAAAAATTACTTTAATGAATTAAAAAAAAAACAAAAAAAAAACGAACCAGTAAAGTTAGCCCTTTTTTTAAAAATAATGTGAAAGATTTTATGCAGCGAGAATCGTGAGAGAATCATGATCTTTATTCCAAGCAAAAAAATAGTGATTCTCATTTTGGCCAGAATCGTGCAGCTCTAATACTGTATATTAAACATAGTCATGATGATTTAAGTGCTGGCATGGTACAAAGGAAAAAATCTGTTCGCTGACTCAAACCCAAAGCGAGATCAGAGCTAACTTTCAAGCCCCATATGATGAATCCAAAATGACACCTTAATTAACAGGCAGATTTAAAACCTGATGAGCCATTGCAGCACTGCAACTTTTTTGCATACACCATATTCATTATGTTCAGCAGAAATTATTAATCTCTCTTGACATTGTCTGGTGAGTCACCATGATCTAAAATCGAATAAACTCAGTGTTAAGTCGTGTTTGATCTTGTGCGCCACTTTAAAGTGCTAAATGTGCTCTGGGTGGTCATGGACAGCAGTGAATCACATTTTCCGGCAATGTCGCCTGAAAAAAAGGGGAAGTCAATTTTCATGAGCAACAAAATCTACACATTATAGGGGTTCACAATCCCCATTAGATGTATTTCTGTGCTGTCTATGTGTCAGATACCTTTTCAAAACCTTATTCCCTTTTTTTTTGTTTTTTGATTAAGTAGCCTTGTACTTGTGTAGCTGTGCATTTGAAAATGATTTCTTTTTATCTATGGGAAGATCTGAATAACCTGGGGCCAGCCACAAATGAGAAGTTAAGAGTAACAGCTTGAGGCTTTCTGAGTGCTCACAGATGTTCAGTGCTGGCGTGTGTTTCTAGTGACGAGAGAGCTGCAGACCTTCTACACCTTTCTCTAGGTATGTGATGTGTGCCTACAGATCAAATACTGATCATACACAGCTCAGAATTGGAGCAGAGGGGTGGCCCTGTTGGCACCACCTGGATACAGTCACTATTTGGGTATTCATGAAGCTGTTATAGTGGCTTGCATACAATAGCCAGCAACGGAGTTTCCTCCGTCCACACTGTTGTTTAGTGTCGATAGAGAATTCTGTTTGATTTTCCTTGTGTATGGTATCCCATATGTTAGACAGTGTTTGTTTTTTTTTTTTACAACCCTTGTATGTAAGTGTGGAGATCATGCACACATTTAAAGAGGAAGTAAACCCTGGTGGGTTTTACTTCCTCTTTAGTTCCCTGCAAAGGTAAAGCATAGTGGGCTACTATGCATCGCATAGTAGCCCTTTTATGTGTCAATTACCTGAAACCGAAGCCCATGATGTCGCTGTTGTCCCTACTAGCAGGGAGCGTCCATCTTCGCCCCTCTTCCTTCCGGGGCCACAAACTCGGGATCTGTAACTGGCCGTAGTCACGTGATGTCACGTCACGCCAGTCACGGCATGACCCTTTCTAAAGTGCACATGCGTCAATGTCATCGGCGCTCGGATCTTTCGTAAATATCTCCTAAACCGTTGAGGTTTAGGAGATATTTCAAGCACCTACAGGTAAGCCTTACTATAGGCTTACCTGTAGGTAAAAGTGGGTGTACAACAACTTTAAGAAGCTGCCCAAAACAAATATTTTATTTTGGAGAATCTCTCAGGGTCTGCCCCTCTCCTTGCCCATTATAAGGATTCCCACTCTCCTACACATAAAGGTGGAATATACTCTACACCTATGTACATTATTAAGTTCATAAACATGTTAGGTCAACCCATTGACTTTGAATTGGCCCTCAGCACATGAAAAAAGTTACCTGCACTCCTTTTAGGCAACAAAAGCACACCACAATATATAGTACAATCGTACAAGTATTGTGGTGTGTTGCTGTTTATATGTGCTTTGGGGTGTCCTTTAGAATGAACGACAGTGCACCTATACTGGTCATTGTGGTGCACGTGCATATGTGTGAAGGGAGCCCTGGGGCTGTAGGATTGCGCCACTGTGGATGGCCACGACATGAACCACTGTGGATGGCACCCTTGCCTCTGACTTTACCCTCATATTCTTGAATATCTATATTCTTCTTTTATGTTTTTTTTTTTATGGGTCTTTTCTCAACTTGTGAGGAAGTTGGTCTTCTGATAATGCACATAGAACGCCCATTTAACATTCTGTGATTGGTCTACCATTCGTTTATATGTTCTCCTCCTACGGCTCACTTATATCTTGGTGGGTGATCCTTTTAATGTGTGAAGTCTTGATTGCTGATTGCGCGTGTGTGGTTTTTTTTTTTTTTTTTTTTTGCTGATTTACTTATTGATGGTTTTAAACGTAACAACACTGGATAATGTTGTATTTTGTAGTTTGCAATAAGAATTTTTTTTTATACTTTTGGAGTTTTCGGCACCTTGAAAATCCTCTCTTTAGTATTGTGTTTTTGTTTTTTTTTTGCTGAAGAGTATTGTTGATGAACAGCTAGGTAGTCACTCAGAAGAATGGACAAGACACATCTCCTGGAAGATCAGAAATACAGTGCAGGTCACTGATCACTTGCATTCATTAACAGAACAAAGCCTTGTTTGCACACATGGCTGGTTTACTACTCTATCAAAGCGCTTAAACCTTGGATAATCCCCTGCAGGCTATAAGCTCTTGCAAAAAGGCCACCTTTCTTTTCTGATCCAGATTTGGGACTGTTCTTTCTGTATTTAACTACTGTTTGTATAGCAAACTAAAAGTATAAGTTAAAACCAGACATAACTACTCGTTTATAGTGCAGATTAGGCTATTCTTATAGAGCCTGGATTAGGTGGGTGCCCAACCAGGAAATGTCTGGATAACATGCCAGCTGAGAATGGGAGCTGGAATTCCTTATTTTGTTGAACAATAATGTTCTTTTTATGGGTTACAAAGACCCTTTTTTATTATTTTTAGTGTAATAAAAAAACAGATAATGTGATTCCTAGCACAAATGATCCTATGATATTTTAGGTTTCTGTATTTTTTGAGTTGTGCTGTCCTGGCTATTTGGGTTGGTTAAAGCTGGCCATAGATGGATTGAAATTTGATTCAGCAGGGACCAGACAAATTTCCATTTATCTATGGCCATTACTGCTCAATAGATGTTGATCTGATGATTGACTTTTTTTTAACTGGATGTTGGAGAATTCTCATTTGATCTGCATCTAGTCAGTTGTTTCTGTCAGAATACAGCGGGGAAGATTCCTCCATCCACCTTGCTTACGTGGATGGAAGAATCCTTTACATTTTTTTGTGATTAGCCCTCTGGCTGATCCCCCCCCCCCTCCCAAAAAAACCCCACCCATCTGAGTGGCCAGCTTTTACTAAATAGGTGAATGTTCACTTAACTTGAATCATTAGCGCAGGTTGTGTTCATTCATGTGCGTGCAAAAATCCTGATGTTAACTTCTCAAAATGAACATACACGAACAGTAGCCGGCCTTTACCTTAATCGGCCCCCATGTGTCTGTAAGCACCAGCTGTCCCTATAACAAATATAATAGCACATTGTTTCTACCATTATGAAGTGTGCCCTCCCCTACCACACTGGGTTGGTCTTCTTCATTCACTGATTGTAATGCATATCCACTTCAAAATGTCAATACATTGCAAGCTGAAGTATTCCAAACAATTACCACAGTTAACTCTCATCACAGGATAATTATGACAACATAATAGAGATGTATTGAGCAATGCATAAAATATCAATGATGTTGGTAAATTTAGAAGCATAGATAGAAATCCACTACTTTCATGTGCAGGAGATGGAAATTTGTTTGTCTAAATGAATTTGAGGTATATTTATTTAGATCACATTAAAACTTTTTTGTATTTTTTTGGCAATTAAGTGTATAAGATCTGCTCCATTCTAGGCAATGGGAACTGCATGAAGAATACATAATGGGTGCATGATCTATGTGTATTTTGCATGCAGTTTCTAAGCTGTGCGATTAGACATAGGTGTGATCACCATTTGGTCTAAAGTAATCTGTGAATGCAGACATGGCTTTTAACTCACCATCAGGTTTAAAAAATTAGTGTGATTATAATGGAGCTAAATAGAGCCCTGGAGCTAGCATGCCGAATGAAGCCAGCCATAGATGATGCGGTTTTCTTTCCTCCAACCACTATGTGACAGCAGTGGGCCAAACTGCGCTGTTACGTGGGAATTTAGAGCCCTTTATAAGCTACAACTCCAGTGATCCATAGTTTACACAAGGCTTTCCTTTCACTCCTGAACAGAGTGGCGAGGCAGCGTGAGGAGAGCCGATAACCGGCTTGTGTTAAAGGGACAATGACACTGATAATCAGGGCACTGACTGTCAGTATCAGTCATTATCAGTGCAGTCCCAATAGTGTCCACCAGTGTCGCCTATCAGTGCCTCCTCATCAATGCCCATCAGTGGCGCCTCATCAGTGCCTCCTCATCAATGCCCATCAGTGGCGCCTCATCAGTGCCTCCTCATCAATGCCCATCAGTGGTGCCTCATCCGTGCCTCCTCATCAATGCCCATCAGTGGTGCCTCATCCATGCCTCCTCATCAATGCCCATCAGTGAAGGAGAAAAATTACCTGTTTGCCAAATTTTATAACAAGCTATAAATTGTTGTTTTTATTTATTGTTATTTTTTTTTTTTAAATGTGTTTTGTTTAGCAACAAAAAAAACCCAGTTGTGATCAAATGGCACCAAAAGAAAGCTCTTGTGAAAAAAAAAAAAAAATGATAAAAATTTTTTTGGGTACAGCGTTGTATGACCACGCAATTGTTATTCAAAGTGTGACAGCGCTGAAAACTAAAAATTGGCCTGGGCTGGAAGGGGATTAAAGTGCCCAGTAGGCAAGTGGTTAATCTGAATGTTATCATTAAGTCTGTAAACTTACTCTGTGAAGATCCCCACACATTTTCCAACCTTGAATTCAGTGATATGTATCCATGTGGTGTGAGTAGGCAGCGCTGTGTCGCACATTTCACAGAGCCTGCCTTCTGAACTACAGAGGTGCTGAGGGGAGTAGTACAGGAATTGCTGCTTGCAGGCAGAAAGGTACCATGGGACATGTAGTCCTAAAAAAATTGCAAGTAAACTGCAGAGGAGAAGCTGCAGCGATGACCCGCCGACAGGCACAACTCTCAGCATAAAATGAGATTGTTCTATTAAGCTTAAGCCGGCCATAGACGGCTCAAGCCATGTATGGGCAGGCTAAATGTACCCAAGTTGATTGATCAGTCAACTTGGGTACAACCAGCCTGCCTGATTTTCCATGTGATTTATTACTAGCGGCTGTTGTAGCCACTAGCAATAATCACTGTGTTCTCAAGGTAGGGATGGCTTCTCCCGCTGGGAGAACACAATGGCTCTGTGGGAGGGATCCCCCATCGATTACTGACTGTGTTGTTGGGGGAATCAAGCGATTGTCTTTGTCTTTCTTTCAAGTTGTGGTTGGAGGAAAGTAAATTGCTCTTCCTATGCCTGGCTTTATATTGGATTGTCAATAATAACTAGTGTTTGTATTGTTATTACAATGAAAGATTATGCTGTGACCATATACCTTATTTAATCGAATGTTTAAATAACAAATACTCCCATTCCAGCCGCATTGTGTTGCAGTTGAAGTAAAGACCAGAGCAATACAAAGTAGCAATGCTGTCTACTGTAATAACCTGTCAGTCACTTGAACTTCATGTTTACAGTTGTTATAACAAGTATAAGTGGCAAAATTAGCCATTTGAGATTCATTTGCATTTTAAATGGTAATCTTTTAAAATCTGGATTTTTCTGTTTCTGTATGAAGGGAGTATGTAGGAAAATGATTACAGCACTCTTGGGATTCGGTGAAAGGTTGATGCTTCCAAAGTGCGTTGTGTCATTTTTCTTTTTCATATGCTCCTTCTGTTTTGCTCCTTTTGTACTTCCTATACAATCCTGGCTCTCGGATAAAATCACAAATTGTCTGTTCAGTCTTTCACAACTCCTATAAAAACATTATTGATGTATAGTTGACCTAACTACTTTCCAAGCCCTCTTCTAGCCTTTCCACTGACAGTCCTGCCCACATAGCACTTACTACTGAACTATTTAACAAGGTTTTAGCACCTATTATTATCCTGCTGCTTTTTCCTTTCAAGCTGACTCCATTTTTTTTTTGTCTCCTCTTGCATAGCCAGAAAAACCGGATTGTGATTACACATTTAGCTGATTTTACACAGGCGTTCAGTTTCCGTTTTTGACATTTGATGGTATTAATATCACCTGTCACAGTCTGAAACTTCTCCTAGAAGCCCCAGTCAAAACATCCTGCTAGCTTTAAATCATTGAGCGCTGTGTAAGCTGCTGCAGAAAGCCGTACAGTACTGTAAATGCCCCAGATTTAAAGACAAAATCATGTACTGAGCTTATTATGGATGTGCTCAGTGCCTTATTTACATGTTAAACCGTATTGACTGGCAAACGTAGGCCCATTCATTGGATGGCAGAAATGTAGTACAGATGAACCTCCATACACTAGTGTTGTAGAACATGGGCATAATGACAACACTGTCAATTTGTTTCTACACACTCAATGTTCATGTGTCATATACAATATTGGCATGTTTATAAGAGTTTACTGCATAGAACTAGCCTTGGCTTGTTTTTATAGGTGCAGGCTTCACTGTTGTGTTTATGGCCTGTGAGAGCCAGAAATGAAACCAATCCTCCTACATAAGTTGTACCTGTTTATCTACATTCATTCAAAGTGCAGAATTTACACAGGATCTCTCGGCTCTGATAAGCAGGGGGCGGAGAGCTGAAATTACATCAGTGAGGAGAGCTCTGAGAGCTGATTATTATACAGGATCTATATAGCGCTGACAGTTTGCGCAGCGTTTTACAACATTAGGGCAGACAGTACAATTACAATACAATTCATTACAGGGGGGAATTGGAGAGCCCTGCTCGTTAGCGCTTACAATCTAGGAGAGCTGATTGGAGGCAAGGGACACACCCCCTTCACACAGGAAGAGCTGAGGCTGTCAATCTGCTGGAGGTCCCGTCACCATTTTTCTTTTGGTGTCAGGAAAAGTCACCAGAAGTGGCTCATGCTTATCGCAGAGGAACAAGACAGCGAAATTACACTTGGTGTTCTGGATTGAGACAAGTACACACTATAGAATGATATGCTTTGTTCATATTTCATGTCTGAGGTTTACAACCAATGGGCCACTGTGCTCATGCAAACGTGGCAGGCAGAACCACTCTAGCCAGTCACCTACATGGAATGAGCATGTAACCATTGAAAGAAAGAAGTCTGAGCTCCTGTCCTGCATGCTTGTTTTTGGCTAGTAATTTAATTTGAGCCCTTAATGAGTTTTGATACACAATGTTTGGACAACACAGCACCCCCACAATGCACATTGTATTCCCATCTGTGTATTGTATTACATTGTAGTGCCAGTGCTTTTGTTTTTATTGTATAGGTGTGTTGGGATTCCATGGATGGGGACTCGCATGTACTGCGTGTTAAAATGTACTGCAGCAATACACATTTATTTTGCTGGTTGAACGAAAGAAAATGCATCATGTATGGGGTCTGCCTTAAGCACAATTCCCTCATCAACACAGTCTATGTTGATGGGGAAATGCCTCCAGCGGAGATGCTTGGGCCTTCCAGGCCAGCAGAACACAATGATTACCGCTAGCGGCTTTAGCCGACGAGCAGTAATCGCATGTAAAAGATTTCCAACAGGCTGGTTGTACCAAAGCCAATTGATGGATTGACTTAGGCACAATCAGCCTGCCCATAGATGAATCATAAATCCTTGCTGAACTGACTGAATTTCGGTCTATGTATGGCCTGCCTTAGTGTGTGTGTGTGTGTGTGTGTGTTGTTATCACATTATGAGGAAGGTGCTCAGAATGCCCAGAAGCAGTACATCTGTGTCAGGGGTGCTCATTCTTTTTAAGAGCGAGGGCCACTTAAAGAGGAACTGCAATCTGCTCACATAATTTGTAATAAAAACATCTTTGCCCTTGTGAGGCTTCCCTTTAACCACTTTGCATATTTTATATATACTGTGATTCTGTACTTGCCAAATATGCTGCAGAAATCTTCCTCCACTGAGTCTGGCTGCAACCATTTTAACTGTGGGCAGCTGAAGCTGCTGCCTGTTCACTTCCTGGATTTACACAGAGGCACACCTCCAGCTCTGCAGCTCTCATTGGCCCTGTTCGGACATATAGTGTCCTCCTATCAGATAGTGTCCGCCCCGTACTGCGCAGACGCAGCGCCTGCGCAGTACGGAGGAGCAGGAGATGCCGAAAATGTCCGAAGTTGATCAGCTGACCATCAGCTGTACACGGCGCTCGGGCACCTGTTAGCGATGGCTGTGTAGGAGGGTCCCCCGCGGGCTCGCTTCGCTCGCCACGCTTCGGGCACGGCCTCACTGCGCTCGGCAACTATTTATTCTAACTCTATGTCCACTTGGATAGTAGGGAATGATCCTGGACATAGGGTAAGAATAAATGCGCAGGCGCCGTGTACAGCTGACGATCAGCTGTTGAAGTTCGGAGACTTTCGGCGTCTCGTTTGTCCTCTGTACTGCGCCTGCGCAGTACAGGGCGGACACTTTTGGATAGGGGACTGTATTCGACAAGACAGCCCTCTTATGACTACCACCCCCCCCCCCTCCCTGTGCATGATGTCATAAGCCTAGGCTTTTTACCAGACAAGCAACAGGAAGTGGGATGTATAAGGTTTTTACTGGCAGGAAAAAATCTTTTACTATCCAAAGTTAAATCAAGGACAGAAGATTTAATAGATGGAAAGTTGCAAAAATGACTGAAGTTCCGCTTTAAGTGATTTGGTAACCAGCTGCAGGCCTCAATGAACTATGAGGTTTTACCACGTCACAAACGCAAATGTAAACAAGCCCTTACTATCCTGAGCCCCCTATAAGGCTGCTTCCACACGGATGTTCTACAGTTTACCTGCAACACGGGTGCAGTGCAGTGCACCCCCGGATTTCCTGCGGGTTAGCATAGCCATAGACTTCTATTACATATTACACACGTGGTGCACTTTCTGAAATCGCACCATAACTCCTGTATTGAGGAAGTTAAAGAGTGCACCAAACCCAAAGGATATAATAGAAGTCTATGACTCAGTGCAGCTAACCCACAGGAAAGCCAGCAGATGCACGACACTGCACCCGTAGATCACTGTGAAAGCAGCCTAATAAGCCTTTTTTTATAAGGTGCTAATAGGCCCATTGCAAAAGTGCAGTATATGTAATGTTTATACATTGACCTTTTCCTCCTCCAGCTACTACTGGCATCGCTCTCCAGGCTGCTAGGAAGGTCCTAGGTGAAGTCCATCTGGTATCTGGAGCCAACTCTACAGAAGAAGCATCGACCTTTGGGGCTACTGCTCCCTCAGCAGCCACCTGCTTCCTCTCCTGCCGGCACCGGCTTCATGTACTTAGATACTCTGGGATTGCGGGTTGGCAACCTATTTATCGTTATCTGGGCTTGATGACCCACCTACCCAAAGCATGCGCATGCGCTTTCCTGGTTTGAGGTTGCAGTCCATATCAGATGGCTCCATGGACGGACCACGGGTTGAGCACCCCTGATCTAGGTGATAGCTGAGGACCAAGAGAAAACCATGACCAGAAGCTGTTGCTGAGGACTGTGGAGGTTTTGGCGAGGATAGGGTGAGATGTACAACATCAACGAAAATGTAAAAATTGATCTAGGGTACCTTTTAGGTTTGCTGTGTATTTTGGCCGCAGTTTTGGGCAGCGTTACCTTTCTGGAAATAGATATGAATTGCTGAGAACACATACACGGAGAAGTCTAGCAGCCACCAGACATGCAAAGTTCCCTAATAGGATCCCAGAGGACGTTGAACCGATCTCCGCATTATTATTGTTTTTCAGATAACTCATTTATCCAAACAATGTCTAACCTCTCTGTGTATCTGTGAATGTCTTCACCCTGCAGTCACAAACTCTCTTCACAAGTTTGCAAGGTTATCACAAATATTTACGGCTCCTTCACTCTAAATTATGTTCGTGTGATTATGGCGGCGGAGTATCCAAGCTCAGCTTTTTTCTTTTTTCTTTTACATTCTTTCTGTGCCAGTCATCAGGAAAGGAATTAATGTCACAGTGGCAGAGTGCTACAGATGATTCCATTAGCTACAGTTTAACCTGTTCTGTGAAAAAGATTTTATATGCAAATTGAAATCTGGAGAAACATCTCTAAGGCAGGTCATACATTATGCAAATGTTCTTCCCTTCCACTACAGGTTGAAGAAAAGAAAATAGCTAGATTCCCCCATCAACACAGCGCTGTTGTGTTCTACCAGCAGAGAGTGCAGGGAGCCTTCCCCTCCAGCAGAATACAATGATCACTGCTGGCTGTTATAGCCCCTGGTGGTAATTGTATGTAAAAAAAAAAAAGAAAGTCTGGTTGTACTGAAGTCGATTGATGGATGGATTTTATTACAACCAGCCTGCCCATAGACGGATCAAAATTGGGCTGGTTTTCGGTGAACCGGCCAAATTTGAATCAAGCTATGACCAGCTTTAGGCCTCGTGAACACTGGACGTTTTTAACGTGGCTATAAGACCCCTTTCACACTGGGGCGCTTTGCAGGCGCTACAGCACTAAAAATAGCGCCTGCAAAGCGCCCTGAAAGAGCCGCTGCTGTCTCTCCAATGTGAAAGTCCCGAGGGCTTTCACACTGGAGCGGTGCGCTGGCAGGACACTAAAAGTCCTGCTAGCAGCATCTTTGGAGCGGTGAAGGAGCGGTGTATACACCGCTCCTTCACTGCTCCTGCCCATTGAAATCAATGGGACAGTGCGGCTATACCGCCAGCATAGCGCTGCTGCAGCAGCACTTTGCAGTGGTTTTAACCCTTTCTTGGCCGCTAGTGGGGGGGGGGGGAGCGTCCCGTTGGCGGCCGAATAGCGCCGCAAAATTGATGGTAAAGCGGCCCTAAAAGTAGCGGTGCTTTACCGCCAACGCACCCACCGCTCCAGTGTGAAAGTAGCTTTAGGGGCGTCTAGAGGCAGTATAAAAACACTGCCAGCACATCCAGGAGCAGCAACATTTTGGCAGAAATAAATGATTGATGATGCATGTAACCACTTGTTAACACTAGGTGCGCTTGAGCCTTAATTTATTTCAGTAGCCAGAATAAAGTATTTTTCTGGCCATTAAAATGAATTAACACCCAAGTGCTTGATGCGCCTAAAAGTGTTTACAAGCGTCAAGTGTTTTTTTTTTTTTTTTACCAAAATGCTACTGCCACAAGGAAAGGTGTCTAGGAGAGTGTGCTTGAGGCTTAAAGCAGACCACTCAAAAGAGGAAGTTTTTTTGCACCCCCCCCCCCTTTAGTTATTGGAAGTTTTTGGTGATGAGTACCTGGTTTTGACAGGTACTCACTCCCACCTCTGCCTTTGATCGGTGATCTGAGCGGAAGTTTGCCTCCCTTTTTTTTTTTTTCCCTGCAGCCTTCTGGGACACCTCACAGGTTCCGGAAGACTGCGAGACCATTCACAATGTGCAGCGGGAACCAGCTATGAAGCTGCAAGACTTCACTGCAGTTTCCCTTTCTTAAAATGCCGGCGCCTTGACCTGAAGCAGAATGAAGAATCGGCTCGGGTGAGGACAGCTCTGGATCCCTGGACAGGTAAGTGTCCTTATATTAAATGTCAGCAGCTACAGTATTTGTAGCTGCTGACTTTTAATTTATCTGGGGGAGACTGGAGCTCCTCTTTGAATAATCCATTGTAATTTACAATACTTTACATTGTAGACGGAAATCTTGTGCTTCAACAGTGCAGGGAGAAAGGCACTACCTTCCATTTTTGGATTACATCTTATTTTCTGTGTTTTCTTAAGAGCAGCACAGTAATTGACAGAGGCCTCTGTAGGAAATTACAATTTAATCTTTGCACTCCAATCATACAGGCACAGAGGCCAATTTGGTGAGTGGACAGTTACCGTTTCATTTCTCGGTTGGTATAGAAAGTCAAAGCACCTTCTGACCGGAAAATTGATTTAATCCAAGTGGAATTGTGAAGATACGACTCGAGTGGGAACTCTAGACCCCATTCCTGGAAGGCAAGATAGCTGAGTTCTCGGCTGCCTTTGCTGCAATTATGTATTTTTGAAGCCTGCATCGGGCAAGACTGTAAAATATTGGTCCATTCCTTACAGTTACGCATCCAATTTAAGCCTTTATTTGCTAAACTGTATTGGGAAAATATAGGATGAAATAAAACATGATAGCTAAGGGCAACAGCTGCTCTTTGCTGTGATGACTGACCCTGCACGATTGTGTAGACCTGGTAAATTGTCAAGTGCAACCCTGTTCTTTTCTGTAGGAACGCACATCAAGGCAGACTTCCCTGGGAAGGATGGATTGTCTTACGGCTGTTTTGCAGAAAGTCGCTGACAACAGTAGCTGAACTCAGCTGTACAGTCAGTGTAAATGGAATGTTAAACATCTGTCGGTCAGGGAACTTTTACACACATATTTGTAGTTCAATCAATTTTGCCACACAGCTTGTAACTGAAAACAAGCAACTTTTTATGTAAACCGGTCCCTAACTTGGCCAATTTGTTCTGAGTATATGGTAAAAATTGCATTGTAGAGGTCACCTTGAGTGAAAACCACATGTCAGTTGTTCATGGTTTCAGATCAGTGCACAGGGACAAGGAAATGGGATTTCTATCAGGATTAACAGCAGTTTTGCTATACTTGCAGAAAATGTTCTTAGCCTGAAAACGGAAACTAATGCAGGCACCACATTTAAGGACTCATAAGCTGTAATATATTACATTTGTGTTCCTGGGTTTAGATGTACTCTAACAGGTGTTGTGTGTTTGGTACTCTGACGGGTCTATTTAGTTGCCAAGCACAATATTCCCCATGTACACATTCAAGTGATTGACTGTTAAAGTGGAATTCCACCCCAAAAGAAAAAAAAATAGTAACGTGCTTAAAAAAAAAAAAAAAAAAAAAAACATTTGGAGAATTTTTTTTTCTTTTACTCACCTCTAAATGCCTGTTGCTAGGGGGTCCCCTGTAGTCTGCCTCCTTCGGTTCCTGGGCTCCTGACGTCACT
The DNA here is from genome assembly GCA_037952925.1 of Lithobates clamitans. Taxonomy (NCBI): domain Eukaryota; kingdom Metazoa; phylum Chordata; class Amphibia; order Anura; family Ranidae; genus Lithobates; species Lithobates clamitans. Next base: position 27,672,705 of record JBBGZY010000438.1, read on the forward strand.
TCCCTCGGCGCAGGAAGGGAGATTGCCTCTCCACCCTCCCTCTTGTCAATCATCTGGGACACGTGACCGGTCCCAGATGATTGCGGGGCAAGTGACAGCTCGCGGCGCAGCTCGCGCATGCGCAGTGGGTGCCCGGCTGTGAAGCCACAGCTGAGCACCCACAGTTAAAATGCTGGCGCCGCCAAGTGGAGGGGGGACGAGCGGGACAGGTAAGTGTCCGATTAAAAGTCAGCAGCTGCAGTATTTGTAGATGCCGACTTTTAATTTTTTTTTTTTTTAATGGTAACCCCTCTTTAAGTAGTGCTGGGTGCTGTAACAATCATAGGCTGAAAACCGTGGATGATCAAAGTGAAAAAAAATGTCAGCGCAGGTAAGAGACTTGGCAGCTAAAAAGTGAAGAAATGTCAGCATACCAAGGATTCCTCGAAAGGGTCCAAAGCTATATTTTCGTGGTCACATAATAAACATACAGCAACGTTTTGGAGCCACGCAGGGCCCCCCTATCAAACAAGGCTCTGAAACGTTGCTGTATGTTTATCATGTGACCATAAAAAAAAGCTTTGGACCCTTTTGAGGAATCTTTGGTGTGCTGATGACATTTGCCTTACCCGTGCTTCATGCTTGGGGAAATGAAGGGAAACCCATCCAATGTGAGGGTGAGATTCCTCTCTTGGATAGCTGTCACCAGAACAGGTGTCCACATTGGAGAGTTCCCTGTATTAAGGGCAACTGTAAAATTTGTGTATTTTTGTTGTGTGTCCCAGTGATGATGCTCTTCAGGACAAATGGGGTAAAACTCTTTAGCGAGGACACAGACAGTACAAGACGCTTACACTTTCACTTCCCGACCTCACAAACTGTCATTCATTGACCTCTGACCCCTTGGCTTCCCTGGCTTAAGTGCGAAACTTGCACAAAGTAAGAAGTCTAATCTGGGAGGGGGGGGGATTGCACAGTTATGATAAAGACAATATATCTTGTTGGTTCCTTACATTAATAAATCAGGATGTGTTCTCTTTAAAGGAGAACTGACTTTTTTTTGGAATTGGGAATACCCGCATTGCATTTTCTCTTTGCTGAGCAATAGATGTTCCCAAAACACCAATTTGCTGGCAGCGAGGGTATTTATTTACTGTGGTGGGTCTTTGTATTATTGAAAAAAGATCCTAAACTGGCAAACTGTGCATTTAAGAGCCAGTTTACACCATGACCACACAGGAGTTGCACAGGAACGCACTGTGTTTCATGTGCGCTTCACATTCAGTCTTGTGCGTTGCGATTTCAGTCCCATTAAGTTTGAGGTTAGGTTCACACTAGATGCGGTGCGATGCAGTGCAATTTTCATGCAAATTTGCGGTGTGATTTGTGCTTGACAGTTGTGATTTGTAATGCAATTCTTAATAGTTTGTGGTGCTTAAAATCGCACCGCACTATACACGCATAAGACCCCCCCCTTTTTTTTTCAATCGCATAGATGCGAACGGCCTTCATAGAAAGCAATGTTATTTCAGTTGACATACAAATCGTTTTTGGAGCACGGCTGAATTGCAACAAATTTCCATTAATGTGAATCAGGACTGAATGGGCTGAAATCGCACCACACTGCACCAAAAAGTAGTGCATGCACTACTTTTAGAAACGCATTGCACCCAGGTTCTTTTGTAGCATGCGATCAGATGTGGGCAAACACACTGCGTTTTAGGCATGTTATTATTGACACTGGCTGCAGATTGGAAATAGACTGTGTTTTGAATACTGTGCGAATCGCACAGGAATGTACATGGCACTCCTGTGCGATTCCTGTGGGGGCATGGTGTGAACTGGCCCTGCTATACTTTTTTTCTAGGCTAGAATGTAATTTTAGTGGATAATATATAGTATAAACCCTTTCCATGTAAAAATAATTTTTAGAGTGGAAGAGCACAGCCCTTAGTAGACGTGGTCCCTTTGCATTTGTGGCATAAACTTCATTTTACTTGCTGGTGATAGATTGTGTGACATACTGAATATTTGATCATGATTCATCCCAAGAGAGGTGGTCATACTTTTTAAACATTGACAAGACAGATCTACCCGCAGCTGCACCTAACTATAGTGGGCATTACAGGAAGCTCACTTTTGTTCTACAATCTTCTACATGGCACCATACAGCTTGGCAGCTGGGAAGTTTGCCCAGTGCCATGACGTGCGTGTGGGAGGTTACAGCGGCCTTTATCATTGAACTACTGTGAGCAGTCTTTAATTCCACACTCATTAGGGTGACTTCATGTTATCTAATGACTGGTTGCTCCTTTCGGTTTGAGAGGGAACTGTTAACACATTTATAGGATCCTTTTATAAGGATTGCAAATGCCTTTTAGTTAGTGAAAGCAGCGAACAGGCATTCCAAAAGAAAAAAAACATGGTATAAAGTGCATTTTTTTTATCTAAAGCTAAAATTGGTAGCTGTGTTTTTGTTTTTTTTTTCCCTCTTTTTGAGGAGGAAGTCAGATGTTGGCCTTCAGAGCCTTTTTCTGAATACCTACCTCTAAGCTGCCAGTGTGTAGAAATGATTGGTGACTGCTGTCACCTATCTCATGAATATTGGGAACATTTTTCAGCTTTCAGAAATGCTGCAGGTTTTTTTTTTTTTTTTTTTAACTTGATTTGCTTTTTTTTCTTATTTTTTAATCTGCCCACAGGTTCAGTTTTAAAACTCCTCCCCACCCTCTTACTTATCGATCGCTGTAATAGAAGAAAATAATTAAAATAAATGCCCTTCTACCTAGTGTTACTAAACCCACAACAGTAAAATCAGTCTGTATACGCAGTAAAGCATGCTTGTTATACTCACTGTGGATCCTCAGCATTGTGTAAAAAGGCTGTTTGATCCGGTCTTTTCTGTTTCTCCCCTTCTTCCACAGTCCCTAATCCATCCCCTGATAGTACAGAGCCTTGGGGGCACTCTGCACAGGCTCAGTTTGGTGTGTAGTGCTAGAGAGTTTTTTCTTTTCTTTTTGGGAGGGTGCATGTGTTTGGCCCAGGGCCAATCCGCACTGTCCAAACAGAGGGTAAGGAGTCATATGCAGCCTTATGGGGCAGTCGGAGGAGAATGAAAACTCCTTCTACAAGCTTTAACCAGACACTGATAGAAGTCATAAAACTGCTATATACTGCTGATGAGAAAATGTATTTAGCAGTTTATATTTACTAAAATATTTGCATTTCCATGCTTTGGGAGCCCAGATATAGTAAATTCAGGGTCCTGGGTTTAGTAACAATTTAACTAAAGCAGCAGATGAATCATTCTTTTTATTTTTTTTTATTCAAACAGTAGGTTGAATGAAAAAAAGACTAGATTCCCCCATGACACATTTTGAGGTGGATGGGAGAATCCTTCCTGCTGTGCTATTGTATTCTGACAGCAGGGAGACTACTCTGCCATCAGAATGCACTGATCAGTGCTGCCAGCTTCTGTACAGAAGTCAATCATCAGAATCTCAATCCATGTATGGCTGGTGTTCTATCGAATAATGTCTCCCACCGGAAAATGCCTCAGATGAACCGTGCACGTGCAGTGACGACATCACTCCAGCTGATTGGGAGACCAGCTGGAGTGAGGTTAGGTACGGCTCATGCGCAGATCGTTGGATGCACTGTCTGATGGGAGGCATTGTAAAGCAGGCTGCGGTCACATGACACTGCAGACCCCAGTCTCTCCCCTGTATTTACTTCTGGTGGGGTCTTTCTTTGGGTGTCCATGTCGCTGCCTGTGTGACGTTAACTCTTCCTATTGGCTGTCCAGTAGCAGGGACCTCTCAGGATCCATGTCAGAAGTGATGTCATGACAATGAGACACTGGGATGGAGCACTGTAGTGCTGGATTAGATGTGCCCTGCACCTGGAAACAGCAACAGTAAGGGACCTGGACCTAAACAAAAAAAAAAAAAAGATGGGCTAGAGCAGTGGTTCTTAACGCCTGTCCTCAGGGCCCACTAACAGGCCAGGTTTTATGTATTACCTTGGGGAGATGCAGACAAGAATAGTGCAATCACTGAGCAGTAAATGATATCACCTGTGATGTATTTCAGTTATCTTGCAAACCTGGCCTGTTAGTGGGTCCTGGGGACAGGAGTTGAGAACCACTGATCTAGAGGGTTTGAGAGGGGGGCTCATATTTTGCGTGGATTTGGTTTTTAGGTATCTCATAAAAGAAGCACATATAGTACACCTGTGAGGAGACCTTGGGGCCCCGTTGACACTTAAGCATTTTGTAGCTTGAAGTGCAAAAATGCTCAAAAAGCAAAAACCTATTGTTTTTTCAATAGCCCTTGTTCACATCTGAGCGTCTCGTTATGGGCAGCTACTTTTCAGGCAGAATTAAGAGTTTTTGTCCCTATAGACTTCAATATAAACGCCTGAAAAAAGCAACATGGGCTTTTTTTAAGCTTTTTATCAAGCGCTTTGTCACATGTTTTTTGCTCAAAAAGCAGCACTCCACACCTTTTATTAAAAACGCTTGACAAAGCCTGCAAAAAACATGCGATTCTGCTCCAAAAAAGGCTTGAAAATGTGACTTGAATGAAGCCGGAAATGCTGACCTACCTGTAGGTGTTCACTGGAAACTGGTGTTGGGGAACACTGATGTAAACCATTACACTTACAGTATGGCTAGACAGCGACAATCACGTGGCAAACGTTTTTCAGATCCATTTAGAATAAAGCTTATTCAGTTTCAATTACAACATATATTGTAGCGTTTTTGTTTTGCTTCCCACTTCTACTATAGACAAATATTGATTTGTTAGAGAGTCCATCTTTGTTTCTGGCAGCTTAGATCAGGATTTGACGTTGCACAATATTCTCATCTCCCACCCCTGTCAGTTCGGAGTTTTATTTTTTGCTCCTGTTTCTAACACGGCTAATTGCTTTGCTGTTCCCTGCCAGGGATAAATGTGGCTCCCGCTGTACTTAAGTGGGGGCTGGAGAAGGAATGGATGCAATCAGAAAGCTGAATAATGTGTCCTCTCCACCTTCATAATTCACAGGCTGCTATAATTACAAGCACATATTTGATTCAGATATTATCCAGGCATTGCAAGAATCAAACAGGTTGGTCAAAAGATTGTCATTTATATTGCTGCTGCAAGCCGTCTCTGTGAGATTGTGTTCTGAATGAGATGCAAAGGGCCATGTAAATCTGGATAGCAGTATCCACGCACATTCCTCGCGGTGCACATCCTCCTTCTCATATATAATCAGGAGCTGCTGACTTCTGTGCTTGATCATATGAACCTTTGTTACATTGTTTCATATAGGAAAACAGATTGCTGTGAAGTGTCATGATGTTCATATAATGATTTCACTACACATGGTTACACAGAGACTTGAGGTGTGTGCCATTGTGGAAAAGTAAATTGCTAGGTATCTACCAAGGGACATTCACCAACTAAAAATACTCTTCAAATGACAGGCTCATCTTTTATGATACAAAACATGAAGTAAGAAAACATTTTGAACTCCCTTTCCTAGCTCTTAAAATCATTAAATACATGTCGATGCCGCAATATTTATTGTACATCATGATGCAAATTTGATGTCTGCTTGTCCTGTCAATTAAATTTAGATCACATTAAGGGCCCATTTACACTTGTGAGTTGTGGCAACACACACTAAAACACACTTGTTTGCCTATCGCATAGCGGTACACTTGCTCTATGTTCAGGGTGTTGCAGTGACATTGTGAATGGCACCCCAATGCCTCATCATAGAGCACAATGCACCACAGCAATATATCCTGCATGTGACAGTGTAGGGAGGTGACCGCAAGGCTGCTGTTAGAAATCACGAGACCCCCCCCATACAGCCTAGTTGGCAGGAACAGTAAACCATGCCTAACAGGCGGCGTCAGCTCCATTAACAAACTGCTCATTCTTGCAATGAAAATATCTGTAAAAATTAGCCCTTTAATTATGTTTTTTTAATTATTTTTTACCGTTTACGTTTTTTTTTTACATTTTTTTAATGGTCCTGTGGGGGTTGGTGAAATATCAGGGGTCTAAACAGACGCTTAACAGAAAGAGAGCGAGATTGAGGATATAGTTTCCTCAATCCTTTCTCTGCAGCCTAGGCAGAGGCTCCCTGTTCATTCACAAACAGAAGCCTTGTAAACACAAAGGGATTGGTTCCAGTATTTGCACCGTTCTTGCTGCTCTGGGCCCCCCTGTTGAACTTATTGGGACTGTCCCCCCCCCCCCCCCTTACAGAAGTGCACATGCTACCTACCCCCTTATCAATGGCCCTGGGTGACCGCACTCCAAAAGGTGAACGGTCCAAAAAGCTTAATTGAAAATCCATAAAATTCAAGTGCACAGACTAGCACAGATTAATGATTAGGGCATAGCATTGACGTGTTTCACGCAGGAAGCTCTCTACACTGTCAGATATTTCTTGGCTGCGGACCGGCACCCTACACAGTGGAAGTGGTTTATACTAGAGGTCATGCATCCTATGCATTAAGGTGAAAAAAACTTCTGACACTGACCAGCCCCCCTGTTTTACTCACCTGAGGCCGTTCCCACGGCGGAGGTGCGCTCTAGGCCTCTGCCCATTGTCTCTGCTCTTGATTGAATAGATTGATAGCAGTGCAGCCATTGGCTTCTGCTGCTGTCAATCATATCCAATGACGTGTGCGCCGGGGGGGGGGTGGGGCCGAGTCCCGCTTTCTGTGTGAATGCACGCAGAAGCAGGACTCGGGAGAACGCCCCCACGGGTGTCCACCAAAGAGGTGGCTTCTCCAACGTGGACAACCGTTGCGAGGAGGAGCTACCAGCGCTGCCAAGGGGCCACTCTGCGCAAAACGAATTGCACAGTGGTGGGAAGTATGACATCTTTGTTATTTAAAAAAAAGAGGATTTACAACCTCTTTCACTAGGTCTGGGCAGTTTGTATAATTGAAAGGGGATTATACACAAAAAAATGAGTATGGCTGAAAAAGACAGCACCGCATCCCTAAATGATGATTAAGAAAAAAATATGCAAAAGTGGGACTTTAAAGGTGCTGACACCCTCTCTCAGAATTTATATCAATACAGAAGTTCAGGTAAAAAAAATCGTATTACAAAAGATAAAATAGACGAACATGGGGCATAAACCCCTAAAAATATGGGTAATGGTTACCTCACATATCTATGACCATAAATTAACAACCCTGAAGGTAGAGTCTCTATCCTGCATATATTATCATACAAACATCTGCATTGTATATAACTAAGGTAATACACTTCATATACAGCACATGTATTAGCAGGAAAAGATGACTCGTCCCCACGCTGACATGTTTTGCCTATATTGGCTTCTTCAGGGGGTTCAGGGGAATTGTGTGGCTTTAGAATAACTAAGATAGAAAAACATATACATAATAAACAATTCACAAATAGATGTTTATATAATATATATTATATTTATTCTGAGAGGGGGGGTCTCAGCACCTTTTTAAAGTCACACGTCTTTTTTCTTTATAATTGAAAGGAGGCATACACTTCTTCAGCCAAAGCAAAATTACTATTTAATTTATTATAGGTATTTTTATAGTGCTGTCAATTTTATCCAGCGCTTCACATATATACTATACATTCACATGAGTTCCTACCCTCAAGGAGATTACAGTCTTAAGGTCACTAACTTGCATTGATTACATACACAAACTAGGGCCAATTTAGACAGGATCCTTTTAACCTACTTTCATGTCTTTGGAGGGTGGGAGGAAACCCACACAGGAACAGGGAGAACATGCAAACTCCAGACAGGTGGTGCCATGATTGGGATTCAAACGGACAATGCTGCAGTACCTCCCTCCAAGTAATGTTCCCTACAAAGACCACCACTTTCTGGCCCCAAGACTTTCCTTTTTGAGTGTAAGGATGCTGGGCATCGTATAATCCCTTTTCTGAGGGCCCAGGCTGCATAGACACATCCCCTTCCCCTGGGGTGATGTATCACCATGGTAGTACGGGATTAAAGAAGAATGTCACTGAGAACGACACTCACAGGAAAAGTCGAAGAACCCATGGCTGGTCAGAAGACATTTGGATTTGGGGTATGCATAAACAGAGTTTGAAAAAAAACAAAAAAAACTGTGGGGGTAGATGAAATAAGGGGATTTCAAGCACATAATAATGGGTATTGTTGTAAGTACCCTTGACCATGTTAGTTTGTCCCAACCCGTAAAGTAATAAGGAAGTCGTATATTAAGAGTACATTATTATTTCCTATAGTACTAGCTCCTTTTATTTTGCTTTTTTCCTGTTTGTCATCTTTGGTGCTGCCCGCTAAGCTCTCCTATCATGGTTAGAAATGCAGAAAGGCGCTATCTGCCACTGTTATGTCAGCACATGCCGTGGAGGGAATTGCCCCCCTAGGATCAGCACAGCCAGAAGAGTGTGTTTTATTTTTACATGTACTCCTATGCCAGCTTCCTCTTCCAGCAGCAGCTCATGGAGTGATTACATCCACACAGGGAAGCTGAGGCTTGAGCTGCTGCCAGTCTTATGACACACAAAACAAATAAGAAAAAGGGAAAAGCGAAAACGTACTTAAAACCTCTCATTAAAGAAGAATTATGATCCACAGAGCAACCTGAAATAGAATACTTGTTCTGGTGGAAAGCTAAAAGAGTATCGGACTACTAGAGCAGTGTGGGGATGTTTATTCCTCGTTTGTTTTTGTACATGATTGTTCGGTCATTTCAGACACTGTGCTGAAATCTCTTTTAGCTAGCCACACACTTTAGATTTCTCTCATTTAGCCCAGGTTCACACTGAGCTGCGGGAATGAAGCCGTGCAAGTTCACCTGGTTTCACTACCGCATGTCAGTCGCGATTTCGGCCGCGATTTCAGAGACATCTGTGCGGGTTTCTGCACAGATGTCAATGTAAATCGCAGCCCAAAATTGCAAAAAGTAGTACAGAAACTGCTTTTTGAAATCGGTGCAGCACCACACATTCGGCGTCACACCAATTAGGACAGTGCCATTGACGGCAATTGCCGCTGATTTAGCATGCATGTAAAAACGCTCCAGTGTGAACCAGGGCTTACAATGAGATTTCTCTCATTCCACAGGAATCTGCTGACAAGCAATGTTGGGGTGCACTCACACTGAGCATGAACTTCCCCATGCCTGACTTTGATTTTCCTCACCCCTGCAGGTCTGGACTCACACTTTGCAATAAGGAAGTGTTCCCATGTGTGCTTACATCATCGTGTGTACGTTTACTATAAAAAATGCTCACAATTTGGTACATAGTTATTAAAACATTTTTAGCTGGTTGATGCACTACACCCATTAGCGCGGGTATATGTACATACATTTATGGCACTTACATCATCCCCTCTGCCAACTGGACCACAGAGATCTCTGCTTCTGTGCTTGGTTATCTATGCAGGCATAGTGCTCAGGCATAGATTGCACTCACATTGAAGCGAACTGTACTGGACCACAAGTGAATCGTGCACCAGGAACATTTCTTCCAAGTGGTACACTTAAAGTGGTTGTAAACCCTTACATATACCCAGTGAAGTGACTGGCCTCAGGTGATGCACAAAGATGAAACAAATCCTCTTACGTAGTAAGTTGTACCTGTCTATCTGCAGCCCTTTCTGCTCTACATCGGTTCAAAGTGCTGCATTTATAAAGCTTGTCTGAGAGTATCAAAAAAAGGGGGCAGAGAGCTGAAGTCACACTCTGCAGAGCTCAATGAGGAGAGCTCTGAGAGCTGATTGGAGGGAAGGGACACACCCTCCTCCACACAGCTCATAGGAATAGAGCTGAGGCTGTCAGTCAGCTGGAGGTCTTTCCCCTGTCACCATTTTTCACTTGGTTTCAGGAAAATTTGTCAGAAATGACTCGTGCTGCTAGATGAGGAATAAAGCAACAGACAGAAATGACACGCAGTGCTCTTAAAGCAGAAGTAAACCCGTAGATTTAACAGTTTAAAAAAAACAGTTACATTTCAGGCACATGTTCGGAATGTAAATGTCACATTGGTTGTGCTCTCAACCAAACTGTCAAACCATCCAATGGCTGGTGTCATAAGGCCAAGATGGCAGCTTCCTTGGCTGAAAATGATGGTAAGGGTTTACTTACACTTTAATTGAGACAAGTACACACTATGGAGGGATATGATTTGTTCATATTTCATGTCTGAGGTTTTACAACCACTTTAATTGTTCATGGGCACAGTTTGGTGCACTCTTACTACACAAATAAACCGACCCAAGGGGGTGAACCATGCCCAGGCTTGGTTAATTTTGGCCAGTGTGAGTGCACCCTAATGCCGCGTACACATGAGCTTAATTTCCGTCAGAAAAATCTTGGATGGTTTTTCCGACGGAATTCCGCTCAAGCTTGGCTTGCATACACACGGTCACACAAAAGTTTCCTGAACTTTCGACCGTCAAGAACGCGGTGACGTACAACACTACGACGAGCCGAGAAAATGAAGTTCAGTGCTTCTGAGCATTCGTCGAATTGTTTCCAAGCATGCATAGGAATTTTGCGCGTCGGAATTGGTACAGATGATCGGAATTTCCAATCAGAACTTTTTCTGACCAAAAAATTGAGAACATGCTCTCAATCTTTTGCTGGCCAGCAAAAGTCCAATGGAGCATATACAGGGTCGCATTTTCCGACCAAAAGCTCTCATCTGTCTTTTGCTGGCCGAATTTCCGATCGTGTGTATGTGACATTAGGTTCCATAAAACATGCTGGCATTATCAGAACACTTATTTTGGATGACCTTTTTGAAAGGCTTGTACGCCCTTAATGTTGCAGAAAATGGCCATTTTCAGAAAACTCGGCATGCTATTTCTTGAATTACTTGTTGATTCATACAACTGAACAGCATTTGACAGGGTGTTAAGCGCCTAACAGAACAGATAAGAGGCCACTGTTCCTGGGAAGTGCACTGTAAATCCGAGCCAAACATTACATGAAAAGTCTTATCTTAAAGCCGCGGTTATGTTGTTCAGGTACATGCATTGTTGACAGTACTAGTACTGAGCTCCTAATAAAACCCTTTATGGACTGTGCCAGAGTTGTCATTTCCAATGGACATGTCTAATAAAAGTATAAAGCTTAGTTATAAAGAGCTTCAGAACGTTAACTTCTTGTGGTTTACAAAGGAGATGTTGGCTTGTAAATCCTCATTGTTCCCATCCACAACTTTTTTTTTCTTCTTTTCTTTAAACTTCTTAAGTGCTGTAAAGGATTCTGTATCTAATTACCTCCATCTGAATAGAGACTCAGCAGATTTAAATTTAGAATGGGTTTAAAACCATTAGTCATCCGTTTTGATTTCCTCGTTCTGTCTTTGGATGTCTCATAATCAAACGGTAGGGATTGTTCTAGCATTTTATTAATTTATTATTTCATGTACTTATATAGCGCCGTCAATTTACGCAGCGCTTTACATATACATTATACATTCACATCAGTCCTTACCCTCAAGGAGCTTACAATCTAAGGTCCCTAACTCACATTCATACATACTAGGGCCAATTTAGACAGGATCCAATTAACCTACCGGCATGTCTTTGTAAGACATTGTATGGTTCTCCATCCATGGGGGGGTAATGCTTATTCAGATTCTTGGCAGATGTATGTATTATATGTTTGACATGCTTCATCTCCACATCCTAAGAAAAGTTGACTTTCAGTGATCGTGAATAACATGGCAATCTGTGGCCCTCTAAATGCTACGGATCACACCATAGATTCCAACTGATGCTCCACAGTCTTCCATCACAGATTGGCCCTTTAAAGTTATGTCAGAGGCAGGCATGCTTATTACTGGTCGGGGATACTTTTTTTGCAATCAATTGATCTGTAGATTTCTGTAGATTATGTATAGAATTTTTATTGAATTTACAGTGTTCTGTTCTGCTTTTTTAAATGCTGGTGGCATTAAATTAGAGCTCCATAATCACTGTGACATTGTGAAGGAACAAGCTAATATCAAAATATGATCCTCTTTTTTTTAAGTGTTTTAAAATGAAATCCTCTATCTGGTTTCTGTTGTTTCATAGGCTGCTCACGATGCCTGGAGGTCTTTAATATTAAATTTGACAAACCAAAAAAAGGTTGTGCTTTTTAGGTCCAAAACTTAGAAACGATGGACTGATTATTAGCCTTATTGTGGCCTGCAAATCGAAATGGCTACAAATAATGGAGATTTCACTTTATGATTGTTTCTGAATTTTAATGCAGATGTTGAAGTACAATGTCTGCTACTTCATCTGAATAAAATTTCCAGGTCATGCATGACCCAAATATCATTAATAAATGCAAATCACTTTTCCAGAGCGAGGAAATTCTGCATGTAAATTGACTTTGCAGTTCATATTTACAGCTCTCTGTTTTTTGTGACACGGCTCAGTACTACCATTTTTATTTGCCCCGGAATGGGTAATAACTTATGTTCAAGGGCTGCCTTCATTTGTGATGTTGATGTTTTATTGATCATATTTATTACTGTTTTTATTGTTAAAACTTTTCTTGAAAGGTTTTCACCAAAGCATCCCCTTAATGCTGCCATTTCCATACAAATAGTGCTTTGTTGTTCCTTGAATATTCTAGGGGATCTGTAAGGATGGAAATCGTACTTGCTCTAGTGCAGTTATTCTCATCTATCACTACATACTACATCAATGATTTGGAACATGTATATAGGTAAGGAATCATTACCTTACCTGTTCCTGATCAGTACCCCTCTGTATGTAGAGATGCCAGGATCAATGTGATACTTCTGGAGTCTGCAATCTTAAAAACAAGAAAGAAGTGGCATCTCCCCAATTTATTTCTAACAAGAACCTTGGTTTTTGTACATCATTTTTGTCAGAGCAAAAAATAAAAAATGTTTAAATCTTGTATATGAATATAATGTATTGCTTTTATAACAACGGGTGAAGCTTTAGACACCTTCATATATCTTCCTGACTGCTTCCCACCTGGGCCCAGACTATGGGCATTAAACTGTTTTACATATTCTTGACAAGCACTGAAGGGGCTTTAGATACACGTCATCACTGACCTCTCTAGCTGGTTTACATGTGAAGCTATTCATTGTTAAATATCACAACACAACTCTAAAACAGTGGTAATCAATCAAAATTCAGGAGGTTTGGTAGCTAAAATTTTCTTCCAACTTTTAGGTCCAAATCTCAAGTTTGTGCTATGACTCAGAAACATTGTGGGGTTGATTTACTAAAACTAGTGTGCAAAATCTGGGGCAGCTGTGCATGTTATCCAATCAGCTTCTAACTTCAGTTTGTTCAATTAGGCTTTGACAACAAACCTGGAAGCTGATTTCTGTGCAGAGCTGTACCAGATTTTGCACTCTCCAGTTTTAGTAAATGAACCCCTGTATCATCTATACCAAAAATATATCGGTACACTCATATCAGATATCCCAATCGAGTTCCTCCTTTACATCAGTGGTTCCCCCCATCAGAGTGCCCCCTTACATCAGGCTCCCCTATTAGGATATCCTTTATAGATCAATTGCGGTCCATCATAGTTCACTTATAGACTGGTAGAGCCATTCAAAGTAAACAATGTACTTGTACCTGATGAATATGACCCTGTAGTCAGGCAGGCAGGGGGAGGGAGCTGTAGAGGAAGTGCGCTGTAGGGGGCAGGAGCTGGGGGAAGAAGCTTCCTGCAGGGAGCAGGGCAGATAAGTGATGTCATTAGTTGTTAGGCTGCCAGTGGTCCCAGCAATCAATGACTGCTGAGCAGCGGTGGGATGACTGTCTGGACAGGATTGTCTCTCGGTCCGGGTCTGGACCATGGTCCGACCTGGCCCCGCCTCCTTTTTCCTGATTGGCTGACTGACTTTGAGTGATAGCTGTGGGAGCCAATGGTGCCGCTGCTGTGTCTCTATCCAATCAGGAGGAGTGTCCCGGGTGGCTTACACATTTGCGGACATTGCTAGAGATATGGCTGCTACACACAAAAGGTTTTTCTTTTTTTCTTTTAATGCATAGAATGCATTAAGATAAAAAAAACCTTCTGCCTTTACAACTCCTTTTAATAGTAAAGTCCTTAAGACTATATAGAAAAAAATGAAATGAAAATCTTTGAATGGGTCTTAAGAAGTAACACAGTAATCAGTAGGTGATTTTTGACTAGTAAATATAATTGTCTTTAAGGGGTAGTCCATCTTCTGTACTGTGGTGCCCTCTAGGTGTTCCTGCCTACTGTGGAGTCCTGTTCTTTCTCGTTATACCAGCCATACACACTTTTTTTTTCTTATTCAAAATAAATAAAATCCATCAAACGTATGTGACCACGTTATTGCTGCGACAGGTGTGCAGACCTGGAAAAACCGAGCCTAGAGATGTTACAACTGACTATACAGTATATGAAAAGATGACCGTGTCAAACAAAAACTTACCAATCAGAATTGAGTAAACGAATGTGTGATGTTTTATAGTGCTAATACCTATATGGTAGCCTTTCTTGTTGCGGATCTGCTGTAGCTGGTACAGTGTTTTTATTCAGAGGAAGGTGTGAATTCACTTAGTTTTCACTGGCAGTACAGTGTCACCCCAACTGATAACTTATTATCGGTTTAATGAAATCGTGCCGTGTGCATTGTGCTGGCATGAAGTCACGGCTCGTATCACTGCCGCTTTTCAATAAAACGTGATTATCTGATCAGTCAGCATGGTTAGAAAGGGTGCTGATTGATTTTTTTTTTTTTTTGCCTACCCTTCTGCTTAAACATTGTCTGCTGTCAAAGCTGTTATTAAGCTGTGGCTCTGATTTTATCTCTCCCTGATCTGCACTGCTGATATTTCCTCTACCCTATTACCATTGTACTGTAAGCCTTTCACTGAGTGGGCAGTAATGCCATAATCTGTCATGTCTATGGCAAAGCTTTTCTATGATGTAACAGTATGCTAACTGATTAAACACATTCATTTGACATCCCCTTAATTTTCTTCCCTTGCTAGCTACGTTGCAATCCCCGTGACAAAGCGTACGTTTACAGAAAGGCAAATTACCAAAGAAAACAAAATGTCACTCACATTGCCAATACTCCAGATGAGTGGAGTGATTAGATGTGATAACATGCTTGTGAACTGTTGGAACCGTTTGCCTTCTGCAAACTCATCCAGTGTATTTGCCTGAGAAGTATAGGAGGAGAGATTGGAGGATCTGAGACTGATAAAACTGGGCGCTTTTCTCCTTGAACTATAGCAAGGTTCTGAGTCTAGTAACTGCAACATGTACAGTATATCCGACTTTCTTCCAGATTACATGCTCCGTCATGGAAATGATTCAGCTCAGAAGCTGATCACTGGCCTGCTCTTCTTTTTTTTTTTTTTTCTAATTATTTCACAAATGCCTTTTATTAAGACTTCACCACATAGGGGTTGTTTTACTACAGATGGAGAGTGCAAAATTTGGTACAGCTGTGCATGGTAGCCAATCAGCTTCTAACTTCAGCTTGTTCAATTAACCTCTTGACGCCAGCCTCACGTATATATGCAGCCGCACAGTGGGTGGGCCCTATTGCCGAGTGGCCACATTTATGTAGCCCTGATGAAATAACTTACCATGCTGAGAGCGTGCTCCCTGCATGCTTCCAGCATGGTAGCCAGAGGGGAGGTAAGCTCCCGATGCATACTTGCGATAGTCCATAGGGGACAGGCTGGAAGTTCAAGGGTTAAGTGGTAACCGGTAATGTAATGGTTAAAGTAGGCTGGTAGGCTAGGGGGCTGCTGTCCTCAGAGAGCTGGCGCTGTGATGGATGAGAGAGGGGTAGAGAAGGAAGCGCCACCTGAGTGTAGTATTAACAAATGATGTTTAATGACACCAGGTAAAAACACACTTACAGGATAAAAACATATAAAAGGCTCATCTGTATAGGTATGTTGTCCTCGGTGTTCCCTCTGATCCTGTGGTGGTGACGCTGCAGGGATGCTGGGCTGCAGAAGGTGGATTACCAGCTGGGAGCTCCTTCTGTGGCCATCAGGAAGAGACTAGGGGCCGGCGTGGAGCGTGCGTGACGTCACAGGTCGTCCGTCTGCTTCCGGGTTCGGTATCCAGGGGAGGGATTGTCCAGGGAGGAGGGCTTGCAGGGAGGTTTGAGAGAAAGCCTATAGGCCTATTGAAGGAGCAGTGGCTCGGAGCGCCTAGCCTTCTCTCAACCTCCCTGCAAGCCCTCCTGCCTGGACGATCCCTCCCCTGGATACCGAACCCGGAAGCAGACGGACGACCTGTGACGTCACGCACGCTCCACGCCGGCCCCTAGTCTCTTCCTGATGGCCACAGAAGGAGCTCCCAGCTGGTAATCCACCTTCTGCAGCCCAGCATCCCTGCAGCGTCACCACCACAGGATCAGAGGGAACACCGAGGACAACATACCTATACAGATGAGCCTTTTATATGTTTTTATCCTGTAAGTGTGTTTTTACCTGGTGTCATTAAACATCATTTGTTAATACTACACTCAGGTGGCGCTTCCTTGCCAGCTCAGAGCTGGATTAACTCTTTGTGGCAAGACTCGGCTCAAATGATAGGGAATCTTATACTCTACATCAGGGATATGCAATTAGCGGACCTCCAGCTGTTGCAGAACTACAAGTCCCATGAGGCATAACAAGACTCTCACAGCCATAAGCATGACACCCAGAGGCAGAGGCATGATGGGACTTGTAGTTTTGCAACAGCTGGAGGTCCGCTAATTGCATATCCCTGCTCTACATTATGACATAAAAAAAAAAAAAAATTTCGAGTTTACATCCACTTTAAGGAGCAAATATTGTCTAGGTACAACGTAGTTACAGTTTAATGAAGTAAGCTGGATGTGAATAAGAGGATTTTGAAAGCCTGTTTACCTAGCCTTAACCTATTCATAAGAAGGATGGTCTGTAATGTGCAGGGAGTCTCCGCAGTTGAGTACACCCACTAATATCAGGCTTGAGGTTGAACATGAACTACCTGAAGGTCTCCAGGGTTGCCCAAGTGTTTGTAAAGCAAAGGGGAATCCTTTTCTTCATTCAACCCTCTTCAAAGGCGCCTGTGAGACAGAAAGGAAAGAGCAACTTCTTGCAAACACACTGGAATGGAGCAAGCTCAAAGAAAATGAACATCAAGCAACATCTAAAAGTAACAGCAGCAGCATAGAAAACTAAAGGAGGGATCCAATTCCACAGAGAAGCTGTGTACTCATGAAAAGGCACAATTCACCGGTGACCTTTTTCTTCATGTATAGAGAAGAATCCGGTGACAGCTGACAGTATTGTAGCTATGAAAAAAGTATCCATTTTATTTCTTCGCCGTGATACTTCTGTGTAACATTACATCAGTGTGCGGCGGAAGTGGATTTCCGTACCTTAGGTATTGATATATTTTATTTGTATTGATACATTTGCTGTTAATGTCAGTGTTGCACTATACAAGGCCATAATTTAATCCTATTGAAGCAAAATTCTATAAAAAAAGAGAAGTGGGAAGGGAGCAGATTTGTACTGTTTATTGCAGCAATTTGTAGTGTTTATTTCTCTTTGGATTTAATTAACCTCTTCCCAGTGGCTGCTTTGCCATGTAAACCTTGAGTGGTGTTATCTGCTAACCGTTCTGCTGAGTACACAAAATAGTCTGTCATAGTTGTTCCTCTAAAAAGGAAAATAAACAATATTTCCACCGTTTGCAGAGCAGAAAGGCCTCTTTATAAGTGTCTGACACCCAGCCTTGTGAGCTCATTTTTCAGTGCTTGTTGTCTGGAGCCGTTCCCAGTCCTGGATCCAGGCTGATGACAAACTAGAGTCTCCTTTCACTGCCTCGAATGGAAGCCCTGCTAATGAGGCAAAATAAGGAGTGTGAATGTGCTGCAGCTCATGATGAGGGCTGACGTCCCCGACAACTTCCAAGGACTGCGACCCCAGACAGCACTCTGTGGAGTATAGCGAGCCCCCCTCCCTTTTTTGTCTTCACACTTCTGGTTATTTTTCATCTTCTACTTTTATGTGTTGTCATTTATTAGTTGTTTGGAGGGGATGTGGACAATCTGTACTGTGTTTGCAGTTCTTCATGATCAGCTTTAAGCTAGAATTTGAACACCCTAACAAAGGGTTAAAAAATTAGCAACCACCCTCCTGCATTAATTGTTATTTAGGTATAACTCAGTCTGTGCGGGGACAAAGACACTGTGGGGCTGATTTTCTAAAACTGGCGAAAGCAAAATCTGGTGCAGCTCTGCATAGATATCAATCAGCTTATAGGTTTTATTGTCAAAGCTTTGGTTACCATGCCCAGCTGCACCAGATTTTGCACTCTCCAGTTTTAGTAAATCAACCCCTGTGAGACTGTCCAGAAAAGCTTATTAAGGCTCCTTTTACACGGTGCACGTCCATTTTGACGAACTCTGCATGCTCAGCGGGAATCGATCCATTAAATGGTTCCCGACTTTCTTACGCAGATTTACTGTGGCACAATGGCTCTCCTGGGCGAAATCCCATACATACCCTGTTTCCCCGAAAATAAGACCTAGCGTGATTGTCGGTGATGGCTGCAATATAAGCCCTACCCCCCAAAAAAGGCCTTCCCTGTTTCCCCGAAAATAAGCCCTACCCTGAAAATAAGACCTACAAGGACTTTAACTAAGGCTTATTTGGGGGGTAGGGCTTATATTGCAGCCATCACCGACAGTCACGCTAGGTCTTATTTTCGGGGAAACGGGGTATACGGGTTTCTCTTTAAGAGCCGCCAGAGGGCACACGCTTGCTGCACGACGGAGGACCCGTTGCGCGTGGTCGCGCGCACGAGAGCCAGCACGGGGATTTGTGTGTGTAAACACAAATCCCCGTCCTGTCCTGTCAGAGGAGAGGAGACCGATTGTGTGTTCCTACTAAGTACAGTTAGAACACACCGAGGGAACACACATTTAACCGCTTGATTGCCCCCTAGTGTTAACCCCTTCCCTCACAGTGACACACAGTAATCGGTGCATATTTATAGCACTGATCGCTGTATAAATGTCAATGGTCCCAAAAATGTCAAGTGTCCGATCTGTCCATCGCAATACTACTAAAAATCGCAGATCACCGCCATTACTAGTAAAAAAAAAAATCCATAAAAATACCATAAATTTTTTCCATAGTTTGGACGCTATAACTTTTGCGCAAACCAATAAATATACGCTTATTAGATAATATTCTAAACAGGGGAATTGGCACTGTCCAGCTATATACGCATAAAAGAATATAAAACTTCTTTGATAAATAAAACAGGAATACTTGTAAAAGAGGTGGTGCGTGTAAACAATACGTAACAGGGGCTATGGTGTAACAAATACAAACAATACCCTTAGCAGATAATAATAAAGTGCAACGGGCTCCTAAAAATAAAGAATGTGCCTTAATACCAATTTATCAAATGCCCATGTGTACGTGAAATATATACCACAAATGCAAAGTGTATAAAATACAACCAGTATCCCTGGCAAAAAATGCGGAGTGTAAAAAAATTATGCCAGCAAGTGGATAAGCAATTGTGGCAATCAAAATAGTATTGGCAAGTCAGGCAGACAATTATAGCATGAAAAAAATAAATAAATAAAATAATAAAATATAAATGGAAGAAATCCCCAACAGGTGTGCATAAAAATCGAAAATTAAAAAGTGTATATCAAAAGTGTGAAACATAAATGTCCAAGGTCCAAGTCCCAGAAATGTGTCCTTAAGGTGGAAAAAACGTGATCTCCGCTTTAACTGATATAGTCCCCGTCCTCCATTGCACCCCCACTCGTGCTTGCACTCACCGGACTACCTCTCCCCTGCAGGGGTAAAGGCATGTGTGGAAAAATCCCGCGATGGCGAATCCAAGAAGCGTTCCTCCTTCCAGGGGTGTAGTGTCCTTAGTAATATCCCCAATAACAGACATCCATATAAAGTGAGGAAGAAGGAAACTGCCTGACGCCTCAGATGACGTCTTGATGACGAAACGCGTAAACGTAGCCTCGTGATACGCACACGTCAGTACCTCTTTGTGTTTGTTCCGGTTTCCAGCTGTGGGCGGTGGAACGCACGCCACACCACGCTGCTCAACAGCTAAGATCCGGGTTCTGGAGCACTGTCAGCTCCGGTGCTTTTTACATTGATTTTATACTTTTTACCACGTTTGTCATAGACTTTTACTAATAAAATCGTATTTTTGTGGAGTTACGCTATGAAGTTTCCTTCTTCCTCACTTTATATGGTTGTCTGTTATTGGGGATATTACTAAGGACACTACACCCCTGGACGGAGGAACGCTTCTTGGATTCGCCATCGCGGGATTTTTCCACACATGCCTTTACCCCTGCAGGGGTGAGGTAGTCCGGTGAGTGCAAACACGAGTGGGGGTGCAATGGAGGACGGGGACTATATCAGTTAAAGCGGAGATCACGTTTTTTCCACCTTAAGGACACATTTCTGGGACTTGGAACTTGGACATTTATGTTTCACACTTTTGATATACACTTTTTAATTTTCGATTTTTATGCACACCTGTTGGGGATTTCTTCCATTTATATTTTATTATTTTATATATTTTTTTTTTTTTTTCATGCTATAATTGTCTGCCTGACTTGCCAATACTATTTTGATTGCCACAATTGCTTATCCACTTGCTGGCATAATTTTTTTACACTCATATGGAAGTTGATTTATTGAGGTTAAGGCACATTTACATATTTGTCTAGAAGCACTTTGCATTTTACCGCATTTTTTGCCAGGGATACTGGTTGTATTTTATACACTTTGCATTTGTGGTATATTTTTTCACGTACACATGGGCATTTGATAAATTGGTATTAAGGCACATTCTTTATTTTTAGGAGCCCGTTGCACTTTATTATTATCTGCTAAGGGTATTGTTTGTATTTGTTACACCATAGCCCCTGTTACGTATTGTTTACACGCACCACCTCTTTTACAAGTATTCCTGTTTTATTTATCAAAGAAGTTTTATATTCTTTTATGCGTATATAGCTGGACAGCGCCAATTCCCCTGTTTAGAATATTATCCATTTTTGGATATCACCTCGGTGATATTCATTGATAGGGGGGCAGCAGTCCCTTTTCTTCTTATTCCTAAGCGCGGAATTACTGTCATAAATATACGCTTATTGTTGTTCGTCTCTGCTCACTGTGCAGAAGACGGACCTGTCAGAGTCCCGCTCTCCTCTATGGGGAGATCGGATGAAAACATTCCTCCTGTCCGTTCCCATCATATCCTCCAGACAGATGAAAAATAGGACCACCTGGATTTGGCGGACAGAATCGGATCGGTTAGCGGCGGATGTCAGCGGACATGTCACCGTTGACATCCGTTGCCCCATATAGGTATTCTTGAATGCTATACTATAAGTCCCTTGTATTTTTTTGTGGATTATGTTATTTGGTTTGTGGGATGATAGCAGTGCAATAGGTTTGTGTCTATACTCGCGCTATTACCATATAGAACTAAAACTCTGATTACCCACCATTTAGACCCCGTTCAGGGACGACTTGTCAGGCGACCTAGTCGCCTGACAAGTCGCCTCCCGTTCTGTGCTATGGAACCGTTCTAAGGGGAGCGACGCAAGTCGCTCCGACTTAGAAAAAGGTTCCTGTACGACTTCGGGGGCGACTTGCATAGACTTCTATACAGAAGTCGTTTTGCAAGTCGCCTGGGCAGTCGTGTGCAGGTCGCCTCAGTGAGGCGACCTGCAAGTCGTGTTGCCCCTGTGTGAATGGGGTCTTTAGTGTTTATTAAGTAAGTTGAATGGATTTTGAACGGAAGGGGACAGTAGTGGATTTAAGCTTCCATTTATAACTGCGGGGCATAAAAACTTGGCACTAGCTATAACTTTATATTTTTTGCTTCTATTTTCCTGCATGTACCTCCATAACCCCATGTGTGGGCATGCCCCAGAGACGGGCTTTGTGCATCAATAGACCCACACACATTGTGAATTGGCCATGCCCCCCACTCCCTTTTCACAGGATTTGACAGACAGGGCAGGCTCAATGGTCCCCTCTGCTGCTGGAGTCTCCTGTGAGACTAGGAAGAGGGTAGAGAAAACTGCAGTGGGACAGAGCTGGATCGTGAGAGAATAAGTGATTGGGTCGGGGGCAAAACAAGTGGTAAAATGTTGCTTTAAAGTTACTGTAAACCTCATACATGAGAAATGAACTAAGCATATCCTTCTCTAGAGTGTACTTGTCTCCATTAAATAGCATGCCATTTCTGTAAGCTGCCTCCTTCCTCTATCAGCATGAATTGCTTCTGACAAGTTTTCTTGACACCAAGAGAAAAATGGTGACAGGGGAGGGATCTCCAGCTAATTGACAGCCTCAGCTCTGTTCTTATGAGCTGTGTGAAGGGGGTGTGTGTCTATTCCCTCCAATCAGCTCTCGGAGCTTTGCAGAATGTAACTTCAGCTCTCCGCCCCCTTTTTTTTGACCTCTCAAACACGCTTATAAATTCTGGACTTTGAACGGACGTAGAGAAGAGAATATTACATTTAGTTACTTTGCTGGGTATATAGAAGGCTTTACAGCCAATTTAATGACATTTCATTTATTTAAAAGTTCTGTCGGTTTCCATCCATACTTACTACTTAATGGCGTGTCTGTATCATTGTGCAGGTATTCTTAATTTCTTAGCAAGATCCTTATAGACAAGATACTATGAAATTGTCATATGTCACATATTTTCATGTGCTTTTATACATGGATGCAGCTTTTCCTTTTTAGAACATCAAGTTTCTTAACATCTGCCCTGCATACACTGCTATATGCTTGGTACAAATGGATTATGGAGATCGACATGTGGCTGGGTTTTTTTTTTTTTTTTTTTTGCTTTTTAGCTGATTTGCTTTTTTGTGCTGTTTCTGACACAGCAGTTCAGTGCATTTACCTAATAGGTTTAACCCCTTTGGAGTAATTGTAGATGATCTCTGCATTTCTGCCTCTACCTAGGGGTGCACATTCTTTCCTCTTACCAACTGCAGCCTATCTGGCTTTCCAAATATTTACAATCTTTCAATTAAACTTCTGTTTCTAATTTTATTCTGATCTGTGCTCAGCCCAGCTCCTGAACCTGTTCCAAAGCTAATTTCCTATTTTCAATCAGGAAATTGCTGGGCTTTTTTTTTTTTTCTATAACCACAAAAATCCTAAATGGCTTAGATAGTGAGAGGGAATCTCCATAACATACCCAGTGAATAGCAGGCTTAAGTACAGTCTATAAGAGACTTGCTTTCTCTGTCTTATTACTTCCTTGTGTGAATGGCGATGCACTAGTTAAACATTGCAGGTTTTTTTTTTTTTTTTTTTTTTTAACAGCATGTGGTTCACACAGCAGCATTTGAGAAACATTATTTTCAGAAGCCAGTAAGTCAGATCTTTGAGATATATAGCTGGCTCAGTCATAAAGAAAGCTTTAAAATGCTAGGAGTCAGCTACATGATTTTTGTAGACTAATTAGCTACTTCTCTATTTTTTTTTTTTTTTTTCACCAACCAATTGGCTCATTTCACAGGGTGTAGATCCACACTTTTGTGAATATATATATATATATATATATATATATATATATATATATATATATATATATATATATATATATATATATATATATATATATATATATATAAAAAAATGAACCAGAATTTTTTTTCCCATGAAAAATACTTAACGTGGATGTAAACCCGAAATGTTTTTTTTTTTTATATCATACCGTAGAGTATAAGATTTCCTATCATTTGAGCCCAGTTTTGCCACAAAGAGTTATTCCAGCTCTGAGCAATCCTCTTTTATTGTTCAGTGAGATAAATCTTGACAAACAGAGAAAAACTTTGTCAAATCCTCCCCCTTGCTGTGAGTGACAGGTGATTTACATCTCGTGCACTAGCCTAAGACGCTCCTTTCTTCAGCAGCTCTGCAAGGATTGGCTGTTCCATACCTTAGCATGATTGAGCATGCTGAAGTCATGTGGTTACTTTCCTGTCTTTTCACTGGATGTTAGAGATCATAGCAGAAGTTCAGTGTTAGAAATACACAGGAGAAAATGCATATTGACAAGGGGAGTGTAGAGGGGGGCGGGGAGTCTACTGACATCACGACTCCACCCACCGAGCTCCAGACAACAGACCCACCCACAGAATGTGCAGTTTTTCGGCTCTCATAACAGACAGAGGGAAGACTTTTGACAGGTAAAGATACATGCAGGAGGCCTGTATATCCTTATAGATAACCCCTATGGCAGTAGTTTAGAAAGGATGACGATGGGTTTACATCCACTTTAAAAGATTTGTGGAACTTAAAGAGAAACTGCAGTCTGCTCACATAATTTGTAATAAAAACATGAAACTTCCCTCCAACCACTTTGCATATTATTTTATATATACTGTGATTCTGTACTTGCCAAATATGCTGCAGAAATCTCCCTCTACCAAGTCTGGCTGTATCCATTTTAACTGTGGGCAGCTGAAGCTGCTGCCTGTTCACTTCCTGGATTTACACAGACATGCAGAGGCACACCTTTAGCTCTGCAGCTCTCATTGGCCTTCTTATGACTCATCGCATCATACCGCACCAGGATCCTGCAATGCAATCCTGAGTGTGGCTCAGGGTTACCGCTAATGGTACTGAAGTTTAACCCCGAGCCACACGCGGGAAAACCAACAGGGAGGTGAAAAACTACGAAAAAAGTTGGAGCCCAAAATTGGACTTTGATGTGTCTTCAATGCTCTTATCAATAGTCTTTACTCCAGCAGAAAGTCATATAATATGGCCTTCCTGAAGCCTGCTTCTCTACCAGTTTATCTGTAGTCGAACAAAGTGGTAGTTGTAGTGTGGTACATTTACAGCTGATGATGAAATTGTGTAGTAACCACAGCCGAAGATGTATCACCTTCAAACTGAAAAGTGATGTTGAATCCCCCAGAGCCCCAAGTGGATTAAGGACTTGGTACTGTTCTGATCTGTGGTGTGGTTGACATGCTCCCTGTTGCTATTTGGCTACAATGCTCTGAAGGAGATAAATGCGTTATTAGTTTTAAGTACAGGACACACCGAGGACATCGCTAGTCTCTGGTAGTGGCTGCTTGCCAGCTGGTATTGCCTCCTTTAACACAGTCATTTCTGATCCACTTACTGTTCGAAGCCCCTGATAGCACCATCATTTCTCATTTTTCCCTTCTTACTCTCTCTATATTGTCTTCCACTTATGCCCACATAGCATCCTTTCTCAGCCTTATCAACCCTTCCATCACCACTGTTATATCAACTGTGACAACTGTACTGATTTTACTTCTTTATCAGTACCATTTCTCTTCTAGCTTGTCTGCTCCCTCTTCCGCATTCCAGTCTAACTCCCATTCTTTTTTCTTCCTCCAATGTTATGTTGCTCTCGTGGTCCACCTTGTCTATTTCCCGTCATCTCTCTTACCTGTTTGACAAACTTACATTCCACTGTTCGTTGCCAGAATCTTAACCAAGTGGCCGACTTTAAGGTGGATCTTCACCTGCTAAGCCCCCCTGCCCCATTTTTTTTTTCCTCCCGCTTACCGGATGGTCCATTTTGCACATTTCTGATACGCACCCAGAGGAACCAGGGTTGTCCCCTGAGATCCTCTTATATTTTGCCACCTCTTGGTCCCCCGTCACCATGTTGTTACATTATCAAGAGGCTCGCTGGCTCTTCCTGGTTCAGCCAGGCGCACATCTTGATGATGCAGCGTTAGGCATGCCCTCATCCTCCTGAATAAAGTGCTGTGCATATCCCAGAAGGCAAAGGGAGAATAGTGCACGTCATTCGCCTAGGATCATGGGTGCTCAACCTGGCCCCCCAGCTGTTGCGGAGCTACAAGTCCTATGAGGCATTTCAAGTATGACAGTTGCAAGCATGACTGCCATGAGGCATTTCAAGGATGACAGTTGCAAGCATGACTGCCAGAGAGGCATGATGGGACTTGTAGTTCCGCAACAGCTGGAGGGACACAGTTTGAGCAACCGTGCAGGTGAATGAGTTGCAAGGGGGAGTGGGACTGCACTTTTTTACAACAAAAAAGGAAATAGGACTGCTTTCACACTGAGACGCTTTACAGGCACTATAACGCTAAACATAGCGCCTGTAAAAAGCCTCTCCTGTCACTCCAGTGTGAAAGCCCGAGGGCTTTCACACTGAAGCAGTGCGCTGGCAGGGAAAAAAAAAAAGTCCTGCAGGCCGCATCTTTGAGGCGCTGTAGGAGCGGTGTATACACCTCTCTTACTGCGCCCCTGCCAATTGAAATCAGTGGGCAGCGTTGCCCAAGTGCCGGCAGAGCGCCGGTGCTTTGTGGGTGCATTTAACCTTTTTTTGGCCGTTAGCGGGGGTTAAAGGCGCCCTGCTAGGGGCCGAAAAGGGCCGCAAAAACGTCGGTAAAGCGCCAACAAAAATAACGGCGCTTTACCGCCAATGCCCCAGTTTGAATGTAGCCTTTAAAGACAGGCCTAATATGGTAGCGGAGGGGTGGACAGGAGGGAAGTCTTTCCTGAGGGTGAAGATCTGCTCTAAAAGCAACTGCATCCAGATGATATCTAGCTAATGGCTGACAGGAGAGTTGGGGCGCACAAAACAGATACAGGATATTTGAGACTAAAGAGGGGGGGTGGCTACAGTGCTGTGCTGTACTACTTCTCCCTTATTGTACTTCTTCTCCCATAAATTGGGCTTTAGCCTGGGGAGCAGCTGACAGACTGCACAGACATAAAGATGTGCTTTTGTTGTACAAAACAGGACCGGATGCTACATGCACTTGGTTCCCTGGTAGATTTGACAATGATTTTCAAGTTTTGGTGATGCTGTTTCTTCTTTAAGTGCAAACGTTCGTCCATTCATTATCCATATTTCGTTTAGAAAACATTTGAAGAGTCCCAAGAAAAGGTTTTTTTTTTTATTTTTAACAGTGTCAAATCTGATAATGAGTTGTGTTGCTCTTGGATCCAGTTTATTCTAAACATGTCAGAGAACTCCACTGGGTGGCCTGTTGTTTGCAGGTCTCCGGAGAGGATGTTTTCAGGTAGACGTTACACCTTTTTATACAAACACAATGGCAGGGAGACTCAAATATTTCTTTGTACAAGAGTTGCTTTCTGCCTCCCTTTCTTCTCTGTTAAAATGTGTCTTTTATTGCGACTGTTGAACATGCCTGTAGGTGTTTACACATTGATGTAAGTAACAGGATTAAACAGCTTTTCTACTAATCCCTTCCAAATAGCAGAAATTTCCAGCCATATTGATGGCGTTTATGTAGAAGGGGAACAGTTTTCAACCGCAGGGGAGTTGTGCTGAATGCTCAGACAGCTCGAGAGGCAGACAATCGAATAAAAGCAGTCCAAATATGCTTTTGCAAAGCTGTTTAAGTCATAATAATAATACGCTACGTGAATTTATTACTCGTCTCACCTCCTTAGGGGATGAGGAGCCAAGCAACATGTGAAAGGGGGTTTGTGTGAAATGGTGAAACAAACCTTTCCTTCAGATTTGCTATTGAGCGCTGTCTGGAATGACACAACCCAAGCTGCTGTACTGACACACTTCACCTGAGGCCGAGTCTCTGGATCACTTGGCTTTATAAACCTATGCAAACGTTCTACCATTCATTACAGGGAATGTTCTCTGTGCTGGCTAAGCAGTCTGCATATTCTTTCATGTTCAGTCTGGCCAGGTTTCCATCTAAAGCTTACCATACACGTTATAATCTGACTTTACAATCTCCTTTTAATCAGGCAGGCCCTTGGGCATTAAATGGGCATGTAGTCCAAGGGCCTGCCTGATTGGCTACAAATTGATTGCATAATTTAGGTAGGTTCTCATATTACATAGTTTTGGTAGATCTAAGGTTGAATGTATAGGGATTTCACAGTCAGATTGTGACATTAATGGTGACTATAAACCACAATGTCTCATCTTGGTACAGGTAACCCTTAGTGGGACTTTTAATGTGTTGTTTAACCACTTGCAACCCAGGCCAATTCTGACATTTCTCTCTTAAAGTGTAAGTAAACCCCCCTATCGTTTTCAGACAAGGAAGCTGCCATCTTTGCCTCTGTTTAATCTACAACTGCCATGACGCTCCACATGTGATCAGTTAAGACACCAGCCATTGGATGGTTTGACAGTTTGGTTGAGAGCACAACCAATGGGAGTGTTACATTTCCGGCACGTGCCGGAAATGAAACTGTTTTATGGATGTGTTTACTTCCGCTTTAAATCATCATTTTTTTGGCTAGAAAGTTACATAGAACCCCCAAACATATATATATTTTTTAGCAGACACCCTAGAAAATAAAATGGCAGTCGTTGCAACTTTTTATCTCGCATGGTATTTGTGCAGCAATTTTTCAAGCGTGTTTTTTTAGAAAAAAAAAATAGTTTCATGCCTAAAAAACAAATCTCTAAAGTTAGCCCAATTTTAATGCATACTGTGTAAGGTTATGTTACGCTGCAGGTTTCCCCACATCCAATTTGCGTGTCAGGAGACTGTGACTGCCTTTCAGTGGAGCCGGTTCACACAGCCCCGGGGCGGCTGCGGAGCGAATTGGAGTCCTGTGCATCTTTGGTCCGTTTCTGGTCCGAATTCAGCCAAAAATTTGGACTGAAATCGGACCTGAAACACTGAAAGGGACGCACAAGACCCCTGCCGAGTCGCTCCGCGCGGCAGTGTGAAGCCAGCCTAAATTGGGTATTAGGCTCCATGCACGCTGAAGCTTATAAACGGCTGTTTTTGGTA
This sequence comes from Lithobates clamitans, assembly GCA_037952925.1. Classification (NCBI taxonomy): domain Eukaryota; kingdom Metazoa; phylum Chordata; class Amphibia; order Anura; family Ranidae; genus Lithobates; species Lithobates clamitans. The sequence goes on from JBBGZY010000438.1 coordinate 27,701,495, forward strand.
GTTTGGGCGTTTTTATTTTTATTTTATTTTTTTACAGCCCGTAAACTCCCCTCTGTTATCCTATGTGTTCATACACGCATGGACGTTTTTGCATATTTATTAGCAGTGGAGTTTATAGGCTGTTGTCTGAACGCCCTAAAATCGCGTATAGGAGCTGTTTTTCTGACCACAAAAAAACTCTTAAAAATGTTAAACGCTGATAAACATTGATAAACACTCAAAAACATGGCTTTTACAAGTTTTTAACGTTTTTGATCCAATGAAAATAAAATACAAAATTTCTTAAAACAAAAAAAATGCTAACGCTAAAAAATGCTAATAAACGATGTTGCAAAAAAGTTAAAAAAAGAAAAAAAAAAAAAGACTCGCTGCAAAGCTACTGGCGTTTTTATAACGTTATTTTAACGTCCAGTGTGCATGAGGCCTAATAGTGTAAGTATATTTGCTGTGTCATTTTGTTTGCCTTACCTTGTAATGAAAGGAACAGGCAACTTCTTGTTTCAGGTCTCACAGCACCAGTACATGCCCTACCATGCCTCTGTGTTGCATCACAGATGAGGAAGAGCTAATGTCATGAAACAGTGAGCTCTCTATTAATTAGCCTGCCTAATGGTAATTGATCATATCTAATATGTGAATGAGTCTGATCTTATTACTAGCTCTCACCTGAAAAGCACTAAACTGAGAGACCTAGAGATTGTGGGATATGTAGTTTCTTCAGAGGAAGTGTTAGTTCTCACACTACAGTCAGAGGCCATGCATTAACCTGTGTAGTTACATGCGACATGCTTCATGTTTGACGCTGCATAGTCAATGCCCATTTTATAAGTGAAAAACACAAGGCGCTGGTAGGAAGGTTTATTTTGCCTTTTTAAAGGATACTACTAGCTGTGCTTTTAAAAATGAGTTAAAATGGATACATGATATAAAACTTGGGAGTGCCAATATTTAGCTAAACCTTTATCAATATTTGGTAAGTCAAGTAGGCAGGACAAGGGATTATCGCGGTGCCAAGGAAAGCAAAAAAATAAAAGAGTAGAGTAGCACGTGTAAAAAAAAAAAAAAATGCAAAAATACTTTACTTCACAAAATTCAAGATTCAATACATACAAAGAACAATACAATCATTGGCTGAGATTCACATATATATACGATACATGGCCAAAGGTGCAGTAGGGTGGGCTAAAAGTGGAAGGCCTTCGAAGCGAGAGCTCAATATCCTACATGTTTCGCCAAAGCATTGGCTACCTCAGGGAATAATGAGAGCTAGTTTGGGTATATAAGCATCTATATATGGAAATACAAAAAACATCATATAAACAGACAAAAAAATGACCGTACAGAGATAAACTGGTATAAAAGCTGGCAATGCATTGAGGAATGTGGCTGAACTATTCCGCAAATGGAGGCCTATACCAGAGCCCCAAAAGCAAGATCATACCTGAAGGCCAGACACCCAACGGAGGCCCAACCAGGAAATCCCAGCCGCGGAACGAGGAACCGCACCGTATCTATGTCTCAGCCAATGATTTTATTGTTCTTTGTATGTATTGAATCTTGAATTTTGTGAAATAAAGTATTTTTGCATTTTTTTTACACTTGCTACTCTACTCTTCTATTTTTTTTCTTTCCTTGACACTGCGATAATCCCTTGTCCTCCCTACTTGACTTACCAATTATGTATTTTGGGATGAGGTGCTGTATCTAAATTAACCTGCCTAGCCACACTTTCACTTTATCAATATTTATTATATCAAACTCATAGAGGATAGGTTGTTTCGGCAAAAACAAGACTTTCTTTAGCATGATTGTATCCAAAATATGTATTTAAAAAATAAATAAATACATTTTTTTTCCATTTTGGTCATAGATAGTTCACTATTGCCTCGTTTCCACTGAGCGGATCGGTTCGGTACTGTACGCTATTTTGGGTGTTTCCATTATGAAAGCGGCCCATACAACCGAACCGTACCGCTCCATTCAGGGTCCTGCTTCAGATGTGGGGCCATAGAAAATGGAATGGTTCGGTTAGGGCGGAGCTACGATACATTCCACTGATTGGCTGACAGAAAACCCTCTGCTGTGCTATTCTGAGACATTTTTTCTAAACCCTGTATGGCCCCTTGTGGTCACACTTGCAGTGGAAACGCTCACCAGAATAGACCAGACCATTCTAGGCCATTCAAACTGTACCGACCCGAACCGATCCGCTCAGTGGAAACGAGGCATATAGGTAAAAGTGCAGATCTTATTTTACGGTTTGTCATGTTTTTTTTTAACATTGCTGAAATTATGTTAATTAAACCAAGCATGACAAAGTTATTATACAGAATATACATTGTATGTGTTTTTTTTTTTTTTTTTTTTTTGGTTTACAAATCATAAAGGGAAAAACTGTAAAAAAAAGTTTTTCATCGGTTCAGTCACTATTTTCAAAGAAAAACGTATTAAGTTTTTCAACTGTTTTTCCTCCATTTTTCCATCCTTTTTTAACATCTATCAGCTAGAGTCCTTCACCACTTGAGTCCTTCACCACTTGTGTCCTGGATCCATTTTTTTAATGGAAGAAATATAGGGCTTTGATTGGTTCCAAAAAAACGCATGTAGATGGAAGTGGATGTAAATGGAGGATCATCTATTTATATCCGTTTTTCCGTTGAGATGCATTGATGCCCGTCAATGGATGGATGAAAAAAATGGACAAACGGTCCACATATGTGAAAGGGGCCTTAGGGAAATTGGCATCCAATGATCCCATTCACACTTTAGTACAACAAACAATGAGTGATTTTTGTTGCCACAATATGCATAGTATTAGCAGTCACCACAGCTATGCATGTAACCTCACTAAAGATGTGCTACTATGAGATTGCTAACACTTTGGAAAGCACGCCTAAAGATAAATAATGTTTGCATACTGGTAATGAAATGAAGGCTTCCAACTTATACATACTTGCACTCAATCAGCCAAGCCTGCCGGTAAGGAGAGGCCTGTGCCTTGTGGTCTCCATCTCAGTGTTCTATGGCATGGAGAAAAGAACTTATTGTTACTACTGTTGGAGTGATCAAACAGACAAATTGGCACAGGCTACACTTTCCAGTCAGCCATATGGTTCTCTTTAATGATCTCGAAAGCCTTTGTGTTTTTCTAAATAGCTTAACACATGTGGAATCAAATCCTTAACCTCAGCTACACTGAGAGGCCCTGACAGATTTCAGATTTACTTTGCTTAAAGCTGACCATAGATTATGCGATTTTCTTTTTTTTCCCCTGCAACCACAGGTTGCAGGAAAGAAAATCTTTTGATTTCCCCAGGGGAGAGGCCCAGGCCCTGACCCAGACCCAGTGATTATTGCTGGCAGCTATAGCCACTGGCAATAATCCGCATGCTAAAAATCTGACATGCTGGTTGTACCCAAGTTGATTGATGGATCGACTTTGGTACAAGCAGCCTTCCCATAGATGGATCAAATCTTGGACAGTCCCCGCTATACCGGCCAAGATTCCATCCATCTATGGCCCGCTTTAGTCTTGGGGTTCATTTAGAAATTGAATTTAGGCTGAGGATCTATCTTAATTTGATTGACCACTTTTTAGATAAGAGGATTGTTTTGGTTGGTTTAAAGCTTAATTCCAAGTAAATAATAAAAAAAAATAATAATTGAAAGATTACAAAAGAACTTGTGTTCAATACATTTTTTTATTTATTATTATTATTATTGTTAAAAGCAACAAGTACATGAATTTAACTTGGTGTGAGCCTCTTGCAATTCCCCAGTAAAGCAGAGCTCAGACTGGTGGAGGGAGTAACAGCCCAGTAAGCTAATTATGTGTGTTGCTGTGCTAACAAGGGACATACTAACAGGAGGGGAGAGCAGAGTGATGAGCTCATCTGTCTGCTGCTTCCTATTCACCAGTCACAGGTGGAGCAGGGTTAGGAACTAGTAATGTTTACCTAACTACAGTATTAGATAGCAACTACTACTAATAGTGTGATTTCAGATGCGACTTGAGTTGCACAGAATCACATTTTTTTTCAATAGTGTCCAGGCAATGTCACTGAGAATGGAGCGATATTTTGAAAAGGTACCTGTATTACTTTGTCGCAACTGCAGCAAGATTTTGGCCCCAACGCACAGAAATTGCAGATATGTGCAACTCTGATGTGATTTTGTGTTTTTTTATTTTTTTTTATTTTTTACCCTCCACTCTTCAAATCCAGTAGTAGTAGTATTCGTAAAAAAAAAATACTACACAGGCATAAAAGCATGTCAAAGAACGAACAGCCATAAAATTGCATCAAAATCGCAAAGAAGTTGTACTACATAATGGCACCTGAAATCAGATCAAAATCACTAGCACTAGTGTGAACCAGGCTTTATTGTTCATTGTTTTTAAGTAAAAAAAAACAAGTATCTATTATGTAACTTATATCTCAAATATAATTGTTATTTAGCCCACGTTCACATTGGGCTGATTTGCCATGCCCATGCCAAATCGACGGCTATTGCCGGCAATAGCACCGTCCGAATTGTTGCGACGCTGCCCCAATTCCCAGCAGTAGCTCCTGTACTACTTTTGGTGACTTCGGGGGAGATTTGAATAGACATCTATGCATGAACCCACACAGATGTCTGTCAAATCGCCCTCGAAGTCGGACTGCATTTCCGGTTTGAAATCGTGCGATTTCAACTGATCTCGCACAATTTCAAACCCGCCCCCTAAATGTGAACCTGGGCTCTAAGGGATTTTCTGACTATACCAACCCGGGAAACCGTTCTGGGCAAGTAGAAGGGTGTTGAAGGTCAGACCTCCCACTTGTCAACTCTTATCTATTGCTTGGCCTTTTTTTTTTTTTTACCCCCGCTCCAGCCTTTGAAATCAATTGCAATTCAGGTTGATTTGTTTTCAGTATTGGTGGTAAAGGAGAAAATCTTTTTTTTTTTTTTTTTTTAAATATAAACAAAAGCTTGGTTCAAGGGATGACTTTCAATAGATCGCAGCAAGTTAGCTGCTCTGCTACGCACGAAACCCTGACCAAGAATCCGGTCATCTAGGAATGATTTGGCACCGGGTTCCCAACGAACATGCGATGTGCTTCAGGAGAGAAGTGCCCCGCTTCCGTCCACGCTCCGGTGCCGAGAAGAGCTGCACTACGCACCGGCCCTTGTGCGTGCAGAAGGGGGGGGCATGCGTCTATCCCAGGGCTCTGTGGAACTGCGGTATCTTCACCAGACGAGACGTCGCCAAAGGAGGAAATCTTTAAGTGTGCTATAGTGACACTAGGAAAGGCTTTGTAGAATGTGGGGTTATGGTTGATTTTGGAGGAAGTTCTCCTCTAATTCTATCTATTCTGTCTTGGCCATCTCACTCTGCATCGGCCAGGTGTTCAGACAAGGGCACTTATATCATTAGAAGGGGACATAGTGTGTCTCTTAGCTGCCACTCAAAACACCAACGTTTCAATTACATCCTCCAGCACAGGGAAAAAAATCGGTGATGACAACAGGACAGGGCACAGTTCATTCGAGGCCATTCACATGGCTCTGTTCCAGACTGTAATCCTGCCGCATAGATCAGTGGTCTAGCACTTCAAATGGGCAAACTCAAACACAAAAGCACACTTTGTGTATAAAAATAATAGGTGAAAACTGCACTTTTATCAGCCCGATTTGCAGGGTTCAATAAAAAAAAGAAGTTGTAGGATTTTTTTTTAAATGTTCAATTTAAAAAAAAAAAGGCTTCAGCACCCTGAAAGTCATGTTTTTGTCCTTAGAATAAAGCCTGCTGGTCCTACTGTGATTGGTCCAACAGATACAGTGTATTGTCTTGGATTGTGTACAACACTGCTAATGAAGAAAACAATGCAAGTGATTTAAAAGTGATCCATTTAATAGTCGTTAACAGAATGAGAAAACATATCAGGCTTTCAGGACTCGGTGCACAGAAAATCACTCTTTAATGTCCAGGGCATTTTCTGTAGCTGCTAATGAAATAAAAGGCTTAACTTTGCTTTACCGCAATAACAATGATGTAGTATATAGCATAAAAAGATATCCATAACCAGTGCTTCACTCATGCGTGCATTATGACGGCTATAATGCAAGATAATTGGTCATTTAAGATTATTATACTTTACACTTGCAAAGAGGGTGTTAAAGCACATACTCAGAGTTTATCATGGTGTATGTCAAGGCTCAGATTTTCAGCTGTGAATAACACTAATCAAACCAGCTAACTCAGCAAACTCTGCTGCAGCTGTTAAATATCTTTTATGCAGTACCAACCTATTACTACACTGTGTAAGCAAAAAGTGTTAAGGCCCATTCACACCATATGCATTGGGCAGCCTTGTTGATTAGCTTGATGTGTCCTTTACAATTCATCAGTGTCACTCCCTTCACAGAGCACACCAGCAGCCAGTGGTGTGAATAAGCCCAATTAGCTGTAGCCGGTTTGTGTGTGGTCAGAACTTCTCAGAAGCCTGGACGCACACTAGGTGCGTCCAGGATCGGTAATTGCATGTAAATGCTCAAATATGCAGTTATATGCGAACAACAGCAGTGCCTGCCATTGATTTGTACTGATGGCAGTCATCGACAGCTGCTACTGGTCACGCACAATGTGTGCAAGCAGCGTTTACAACCAATGAGAAGAAACTAATGGTTCTTGCTGGTGGTCACTAGACCTCTGAAGGTATACTGTGGTATATGGCACCAAGCCATCAGTAGCAGATCCTTTTAAGTCTTGTAATTTGCAAAGTGGAGCCTCCATGGTTTAGACTTGTTTTTCTAGCACATTTTTGAGGCCAACACCTAGATCTCATTGTGTTCCCCAAACCTCTTGAACCATTTTTGCTGGGTGCATTATCCTGCTGAAAGAGGCCACTGCCATTGGGGAGTACCATTTTTATGATTAGGTGTACTTGGTCAGCAACAAAATGTTTAGGTAGATTGTACAGGTCAGTAACATCCACATGAATGGCAGGACCCAAGTTTCCCAGAAGAACATTGCCCAAAACATCACACTGTCTCTGCCAGCCTGCCTTCTTTCCATACTGCATCCTGGTGCCATTGCTTCCCCAAGTAAGCACACAACCTGTTCATCCACATTATGTAAAAGAAAACATGATTCATCAGACAAGGCCTCCTCCTTTCATTGCTCCATGGTCCAGTTCTAATACTCCCGTGCCCATTGTAGGCCCTTTTGGCTGTGGACACAGGTCAGCATGGGCACCCTGGCCAGTCTGCAGCTAAGCCACCCCCTACACAACAAACTGCAATGCCCCCTTTTTTTTCTGCTTTAAACATATCAAATTTAAGGGCCATGTGTTTACTTACTGCCTAATGTATCCTACCGAACTTTAGCTGCCATTGAAACAAGATCAAGTATATTCACTAAAAGTGGCTGTAATGTAACATGTATTATTAATTACTTTGATCCTCTCTGTTTTAAGTCCCTGTTTAGCACAGTGTGTGTGTGTTTTCCTAAAATTTATAATGCTAAATACCTTTTTTGCAGAGCCCTGCTGTCCTGTCATGTGACCTCCCTCTGCTTCCTTTCCTGAGTGAGTACAGTGGGAGGGGCTGTGATTTCCCTCTGATGAATGCAAGTTGGCAGAGGAAGGTCATATGACTGCACAGCAGGGCTCTGAAAAGAAGGTCTTTAGCGTTATAATTTTAGGAAAACACACACTGTTCTGAATAGGGACCTAAAACAGAGAGGATCAAAGTAATCATGTTTCTTTACTTTACAAGCACTGTAGCAGGTGCAGGGAATAGAATTACACAGGTATGAGGGGAGGGGTGGGGAGGAGATTGGCTCACACACAGACTACGGAACTGACAGGAAGGGGGGGAAAGCTGAAGAGATGCTGAGGAGATAGGTGGATGACGGAGGCACTTAAACTGACCATGCTATCAGAGATCAGCAGCCATGATAAGTGTGGTCAGTTTACAGAGAGGAGGACAGGAACAGGCAGGATCACCCAGGTATTGTACAACATAGAAAGGGACAATTGACATAGCAAAAACACTGTACTATATCTCGTATCTTAAAGAAGTACAGCCAAAGTTTGTTTGGCTGTACTTCTGTGGATCACAGGAGTGCAGTTCATTCTGCGCTCCTGTGACCTCGTTTTCAGCAGACAGTGGGCTGAAGCCTGCTGTCGGCTGACATTACAGAGCCAGTCCAGGCTCGGACAAGATTGCGACAATAAAGTCAGGATCCGCCCACATGCCTGGACCGGCACCTAGCTCAGGCTCTCAGCCCAGCCCAGCGCTCCAGTGAGCACAGGGGGGGGCAGAGCAGAGAGTGGCGACTGACCGTCCTTGACCAGCTCACTGCTCACAGACCTCCTGAGAATGGAGTGATCAGTGGTCTTTAAACAGTTCACAGTGCACAAGAGGGCCATCATTAGGAACAGTTCACAGTGCCATCATTGGGAACAGTTCACAGTGCCATCATTGGGAACAGTTTACAGTGCCATCATTGGGAACAGTTCACAGTGCCATCATTGGGAACAGTTCACAGTGCCATCATTGGGAACAGTTCACAGTGCCATCATTGGGAACAGTTCACAGTGCCATCATTGGGAACAGTTCACAGTGCCATCATTGGGAACAGTTCACAGTGCCATCATTGGGAACAGTTCACAGTGCCATCATTGGGAACAGTTCACAGTGCCATCATTGGGAACAGTTCACAGTGCCATCATTGGGAACAGTTCACAGTGCCATCATTGGGAACAGTTCACAGTGCCATCATTGGGAACAGTTTACAGTGCCATCATTGGGAACAGTTTACAGTGCCATCATTGGGAACAGTTTACAGTGCCATCATTGGGAACAGTTCACAGTGCCATCATTAGGAACAGTTCACAGTGCCATCATTAGGAACAGTAGTCCCCTGTGGAAGGGTGGATAGGTATTTCCCATAAGGCATGACAAATGGAAAATGAAGCTCCAAGGTGGTCAGAACCTGAGCATTATGTTCATGAGAAGGTATATGTTAACATCCAGATTCTGTCTCCATATGTGAAACCTATATTTTAGGTGTGTTGACCCTTTAAATGCTATTAAAAACATTAATTGTCATTTAACAAGAGCCTTCCTCAGCCCTGTCGCATTATTTCTTCGGTCATTGTTGTATGCTTCCCATTTGTAAACCTCTAATAATCCTTTTTAAAAGTGTAACATTTTTACTGGATTAACACTTTCATTTAAAAACGACAATATGACGTTGTTGTGTTGCTGAGAGCACACTAATGAGTGATTGAGATCCTTGGGTGCCCATTGCCAGAATCTGATATTTGCTGTCTGTGTCTACAAGAAAAATAATAGGGCTTTGGGAAGTACAGATCTTTCCATTGTAACAGGTGTTGCCAATTTTCCTCATGATCTTTAGCAGAGGCCTTCAGCTTAATACTTAAAAGCTGTGCAGGAACACACTGTACCCTTAACAATTTGCTGCACAAATAGGTCCTTAACAAGCAGACCTGGCAGCTTATGAGGGAGCGCCTTGCTGAAAAACGCTTTTCATTTTCTGTAATGATACACTATCTTTTGTTTTCGCTTCAGCGGCTCTGTGACATAAGTGTAAGTGATCCTTTTCTGAGTTCCTTAAAAATGCATAGGGCCTTGGAGCTAGAGAAGTGTTAACACCTTTATTGCTGACTACGAGGCATACATCAGTTCTCAATAAGCTCCAAATAACCTAAACCCTACCAGTGTTTCCGATTCTAATTCCTCTACTGCTCTCTAAACTACTTTCACACTGAGGCAGTATTCAGGTGTTTTGGCACTAAAAATACGGCCTGTAAAGTGCCTCCCATGCCACCCCAGTGTGGGAGACCGAGTGCTTTCACACTGGAGCGGTGCGCTTGCGGGACGGGAAAAAAAGTCCTGCAAGCCGCATCTTTGGGGTGGTGGAGGAGCGGTGTGTATCGCCACAAAGATGCTGCTTGCAGGACTTTTTTTTTTAAACGTCTTGCCAGCGTATCGCCCCAATGTGAAAGCACTCGGGCTCTCACACTGGGGTGGCATGGGAGGTGTTTTTCAGGCACTTTACAGGTGCTATTTTTAGAACAAAAGTGTAAATGCATAGGTGTTAACCAGGCCTTATAAACCGTGAGATTGTAGTATGTGTCAGATCACAGGTCTCATCATTAGTATGATGTAAATCTGTGGTGAGGCTATGGACATTTTTAGTATTTAAAGTCTTAAAAACCATGTAGTTGTTTGCGTTGTGGAGAAATTCAGCTCAAACTTGCAGAAGGACTGCGATTATGAATGGAGAACAGGGGGGCGATTAATAGGTACGCCTCCCTCCATGCCTAGATCTTATTTCATTCATAGAAGCTGTAATACAGCTGGATTCAGGACTATTTCAACTAATAGAAGAAGCATAGAAGCAAAAGGGACTCATTCTACTGATTGTAAGTGATGTCCCTTGTGCTGACTTTTCAGTTTTGTTTTTGGATGCACTTGGGCTTTTACTGCATGTTAAGAATATATAAATACTTGAATGTTCATAGTGTGGCCATAGAGTCAAGGTAATGGCAGCCATAAACATGGGATGGTAGCCAAATTATGTGTACTTTTAAATTGATTTTGCATACAAGTCAATGGAATGCAGTGTGTATACACAACATTTCCTATTCCTGATATGTACCTGCTGTACCATGTACTTGTATGAAAAAGTACCCTGTTCTCTTTGTATTGCTTCCTTTGTGTGAAATCTCTGGTGATCCTGCCAGTCCCTCTGCTTTCCTATAAAAAAACCCCCAAAAAACTAACCACGCTAAGCAGGAGAACACACCGTTGGTCATTTCTCTAGCTGTACTGGGAACTCAGCCTGCTCTCCTCCAATGATTTGACTTGCCCTGACACCCCCCACCCCAAAGCCATTCACTAGGAAGATTAGTGTGCTGCTGTTTCTCCTCCCTCAGCTCTCTGAGCTCCTTATGCAGCTGAGAAAAGAGATCACGTGATCAAATATTAAAAAAAAAATTGTATGCATTATGCTTTTTTTTTTTATATCTATACACAAATATTTTGCCTTTCATTTCTATTTTAAACTGAATAGGTTGTTTTACAAGGTGAAGGTATAGTTTATAGTTAAACGTATAGTTGTGACACAGACCAGGTAAATGTATCGTATCGTATCGTATCATATCTAAAGTAATCCACTTTCGCTTAAAAGCATGCTTTTTCTTGTCTGCATTTGACTTGCTTCTCAATCTGACCCCAGTGTACTGTAGACTAAAATATTTTCAGAGATCCAGGAAGATGTGTACTTTTAAAAGCTTTGATATCTGTGTGGGTGCAGATGTGCTGCACTGATATGTGCTACCTGTGGGGTAAAGGGTCACAGCTGGAATACCTGTCCGTGGTCATATATTCTCTTTCTGCGTCTTTGCTACTTAGTAATGAGCTTGTTCTGCTATTGTGCAGTTCCAGAGGGGAAGAGCAGAGCTGTTAAAGCCTGGGAACTGTAAAAAAAATGGCCTGAAATTTGCACATTAGGGCTCCGTTTACATCTAGGCATCCTGGATCGCGGACGGAATCGCCGCAATTCTGCCAGCGATCCCAAATCACTGCAAATTGCGGGACGCGCTTGCGGTGCCCCTCACTTCCAATGGCACCCTGATCGCAGCACAAAAGAAGTTCCGGGAAGATTCCGCCCGCGATCCGGGAGGCCTAGATGTGAACGGAGCCTTAGCGTCCAATGCACACTGGCTTAAAAATCGTGGCTTCTACAGGAGTTTTGTGTTTTTACCCGTAGAAGCAGCTCAATGTTATTCTATGTGTCCATGCATATTAGGATGATTAGAGGCATATTTTGAGTGATTACATGCAGGAAAAAAAACTGCTGGTTTGCTTTTCTCATTGGCGCTTTCTGGCAGAACAAACGCAAAACTCTCCTAAACTCATCCAAACTTTGTATAAAAATGCTCTATATCTGTGTTTTTTTTCAGCCAAGGGAACTGACTTTTTTTTTTTTTCTTCAAGCCCGGTGTGCATGGAGTGTAAAGCCTCGTACACACGGTCTGATTGTTGAACAACCGAGCGTCTGATTTTTGTCAAAAGGGCGTGTGCAGCATTTTGTCTAGCATATGAACTATCCGCAAATTGTTGTTTGACAAACGCAAACGTAGTGGTGTACTATGAGACTATTAAGAGGACGTTCATTTCTCAAGCGCCACCCTTTGTGCCCCTTCTGTTAATTTCATGTTAGTAGAAGTTTGGTGAGCGTTGATTTGCGTTTTTCAGATTGTACAAAACAAATGTCTTTTGAAATACGTTTGGCATAACTACATGCAGAGCAGTTTCGTTATTATCCCATTAAAGAAGATGAGAATTTTGACATTTCATCAATTGCCGCGTCACGAATGTTAATTCTAGATTACGAACAGTAGATTACATGACCGAACTCATCCCAGTCGTTCCTTGATTCCGAGCATGTGTGTTTGTACTTTATACTTTTGTGTGATGGATTTCTGTACTGACCATCCGAAAATCAGATGATGAGTTCACATCAGACAAAAATTTTATAGCCTGCACATCCAGCTTTTGTCTGATGTAAAAGTCAAATCATCTGTCGAATGCACCGTACTAACAATGTGAAAATCTGCAGACCGCGCGTCTTCAGACATTTCCCTTTTGATTTTCACACCGTGTGTACGAGCCTTTAGCCTGGGTTCACACTGAAGGCGTGTTTGTGACCTTGCACGATTTCAAACTGGCATTTCAGTGTGATTTTGGGGGCGATTTGAGAGACATCTGTGCGGGTTCATGCACAGAAGTCTATTGAAATCGCCCCCGAAGTCGCCAAAAGTAGTGCAGAAACTACTTCTGGGAATCGGCGCAGTGCTGCAAAGTCAGCTTTGCACCGATTCAGACAGTGCCCTTGCCAGCAATAGACTCCGATTTGGCCTGCAAATAGACATGTCAAATCGGAGCTTAAAGTAAACTATGGAAGAAGCTATGTGGCAGCATACGGCACTCGGAGAAGGACTGCAGGCCTGGCGCTCATCTTGCAGTAATTACTGTGGTAAGACTATGGTGTCTTAAAATGACCAGCAGAATGAGGTTATAACTGATCTGTCTGTTTGACCTACATAGCAACGTTATCCCACAGCAACTTCCCCTGATTAATTCCCACAGCTGTACTCTCGTTCAAATGACTGTAATCCTTTTAAACCCTGAGAGATTTTCTGTATATAGATATGTTTTTATTAAGAGTTTTGTTTTCTCCACTCACTGTCTCCAGTGTGTCGGCTTCCTTTTGTTTTAACCAAGACACCACCTGATTTGCAAGCTTTGACTCTAATTTAATACAGATCTGTCACACATAATTTCTCGTGTTATTGCCGCTTTTATGCAGTTATCTCAGACAAGAAATAGCAAAGGATTTGTGCATTTCATACCAGTCGCTTCACACGGCTAATTTCAGAGCAAACTAATACTGCTCCAGCCCAGATTAATTGGGTAATGCAGGCGTTAACACACAAGTGGTAACAAGTGTTTGGGTTCACCAAAGGCTATAGCAGGGGTAGGCAACCTTTTGAGCACAGTGTGCCGAAAAATGTTTTCAAAGAAATTTGAGAGTGCCAATTTTTATAACAAAAAAATTTAAACTTCACACACACAATCACAAAAAGGATTTTTTATGAAGTAAATGCTGTAAACTACTTTAGTAGTGAGAAATTAAGATCCTGCACTCTCACTTCAGATCAGCCCCAATTCCTGCAACTCCACACTTTAGATCACTGTCCCCCCTGCACATCTGCCCCACCGCTGTACCCCCCTGCACATCTGCCCCACCGCTGTACCCCCCTGCACATCTGCCCCACCGCTGTAAGCCCCTGCACATCTGCCCCACCGCTGTAACCCCCTGCACATCTGCCCCACCGCTGTAACCCCCTGCACATCTGCCCCACCGCTGTAAGCCCCTGCACATCTGCCCCACCGCTGTAAGCCCCTGCACATCTGCCCCACCGCTGTACCCTCTTCTCATCTATGATATGAGTGATATGCAGAGTGGTGCAAGGAAGTAGAGATGAGACACATCTACCTCTCCTGGCACACTCATCTTGCTGATCCACCTCTCGCATCCAGCCCATGTGCTTGTATGGGATGTATGTGATGTTGCATACAAGCATCTGAAATGGATGCGTAATGATGAGCTCAGGTCAGGGGTATTTTCTGAAAGCAGTGGGCCTGTGTGCAGGATCATAAGTTGGGCCCCTGCAGCTGAGAAAAAGTGCAGCGCTCTACGCCACAGGAAAAGTTGGGTGTGATTTTCATTGAGCAGAATACTGGCTGTGGCTTAAAAGGACAGAGTGCAGGGGTTCAGTAGTAAGTGACGCAAAGGATCAGAAATCATTTCAACAAAGTCCCCAGAAGAGCAACAGTAATTCCACAAACTGTCACCTGATTGTGGTTTTCTCAATCACAGTGAAATCCTTTCTTTCTGAGATTGGTAGTGGCAACCAAACGAGTAATCTTCCTCCAGATGGTGGGCGGGGCTAGCAGGACTGTGATTGGCTTTAGCAGTGGCCAATGACAGCCATCCTCCTCCTTCTGAAAACAGGGCCTATTCCCCCCCCCCAGCAGAACTGCACCCAATCTCTTCCCCATCACAAAAGCTGACGATCGCAGTTACAGCAAACTTAGAGAAGTAAATGTTTCCCATCTTTTACAATGTGTGGGGGCGCAGTGCAGGGTTGGAAATTCTGAAATTAGAATGCATTGGTATCTCACTGACACTTCCCTGCGCTGCTCTGTGATGGGGAAGGAGTCGAGTGTCTGCAAAAGAGGCTTCGTGTGCCGCTTGCGACACCAGTGCCAGGGGTTGCCTACCCCTGGGCTATAGTGTTGCTTGGAAGTTTCTGCGACTCGATACTTTATACACAGATGTGAACAGCCAATGCAGGTAAGATCCTATATTCATTTTTTCATAAAAGTATCATTTGTTTAAGGCATGTTGCATTTGAAAAGTTGATGTGTTTGTAAGATTTTATTTTTGTACGGTTTTGATGTTGGGTTGATCTATTAGCATCCGGGTATATTTTAATTCTAGTATACATAATGGGGGTTACTAAAACTGCTGCACACAGAATCTGGTGCAGCTCTGCATAGTAACCAATCAGCTTCTAACTTCAGCTTGTTCAATTAAGCTTTGACAATAAGACCAGGTTCACACTGGTACAACAAACACTCCAACATTGGGAGCTCATGTCGCATGACGTGTGAAAATCAATGTTTCCCTATGGGAGCCATCTTAACTGGTCCGACTTTGAAAATGCTCCCTGCACTACTTTGGTCTGACTTTGATCCTACTTCAGCCCATTGAATATCACTCAAATCGGATCAAAGTCGAATTGCTATCTTTACTGATCCGACTTTGGCCTGCGACTTGTGCTCTGATCTTGAAAGGGAACTCCACGCCAATTTTTTTTTAAAAAAACGGCATGAGTTCCCCCTACAAGAGCATACCAGGCTGTTCAGTCTGGTATGGATTTTAAGGGGAACCCCCATGCCAACAAAATGGCGTGGGGGTCCCACCCGAAAATCCATACCAGACCCTTATCTGAGCAGACAGCCGGCAGGTCAGGAAAGGGGGTGGGGACAAGCAAGCGCCCCCCCCCCCCTCCTGAACCGTACCAGGCTGCATGCCCTCAACATGGGGGGTGAGTGTTTTGGGGCAGGGGGCCCTGCACCCCCCCACCCCAAAGCACCTTGTCCCCGTGTCTTCCCGACAACTGTGACCATTGGTTGTCAGGGTCTGCGGGGGGCTTATCGGAATCTGGAAGGCCCCCAGATCCCAGCCCCCCACCGTATGTGATTGAGTATGGGGTACATTGTACCCCTACCCATTCACCTTAAAAAAAATGTGTAAAAAATAAAACACAGTACAAGAAGAGATCGGAAGAGACGTCAGAGCTGCCTTAATAAAACACATTACACATGTATTTAAAGTAATTTAATTTATTTTTGAAAATCTTTTTTTTAGGTGAATGGATAGGGGTACAATGTTCCCCATACTCATTCACATAGGGTGGGGGGCCGGGAACTGAGGGCCCCCTTGTTAAATGTTAAATGAGGAAATGCTTTCTCCTACCTGTAGCAGAGTGATGACTTAATTTAAGCGCAGGCAAAGTCACTCACTAAAACTCAAGTATAGCCTTGTAATATTTAAAGGTAGAGCATTTCTGAAAAAGTATGTACTGCTGCTTTATGTAGCGGCGTTTCAAAAATGTATTTATGCAGACATGTAAAATTGCTGACCGGTCCACTTTGAAGAGAAATGTTTCACCTTAATGCATAGGATGTCTTAAGGTGAAAAAACATGAGGGTTTACAACTCCTTTAAGAGACAGTACTTTCCCCTTGGGGTACTTTGGGGTGTCAGTCATGTCCCACCTTTCTTTTTTTTTTTTTTCAATTCGACCAGACCCTGCTGCAGCGGCTGAATGTTGATCTGTCCATGGCCAGCTTGAGCGAGTCGCCATAAGTGTGGCAGCTGCAGCCATCGGTGCCCTGATTATACCTGTTATAGCTGGCCATACATTGATTGAAATGTATGGCAAGCTGGTGCTGCTGTCAGAATATAATATCCTGGCAGGGGGATTCCTCCATACACCTCCATAGATTTTTAGCTCAACAGCCCTGTTTGGCCAGCTTAACCCCCATCGTCTGAACTTGCATAGCACTTAAGGCCCATGTCACACTAATGATCATATCACTGGCAGAAGGTTGGCAGCAACAGGATCCATAAAATGTGCAGTGAAAACACTCACCTGCTTTCATGTGTCACTCTCTAGAAAGTTGGATAAGCGAGGCTCTTCTCCCTCACTATTACAAACACAGCACAATGTAGGTCACCGGCAGGAGAGCATCGTTTTGCTTCTCTCGCCTTCAAGGGAGAGAGATATACTACTGTACATGCAGGTGAGAATTTCTCTGCTCTTGCTGTGTTCTCCATAGTGATCCTGCCACTGGTGAGCTCTCATTAGTAATGGAATCACTAGTGGGACATAGGCCTAACTAAAAAGATTTTTATACTGTGCCACTATTAGTAGTTGGGAGTGTGTCCATCCAGCAAGTTCCCATTCCCAAAGCTGGCCATACACTGAGTGAAAGTTGTCTGGTTCCTAATGAATCTACTCAAACTTGTTCAGTTAGTGGCCCTGTTGGCCCCCTTCTGCTTGACATCTCTCCATCTCTCAATTGAACAATTGAAGGAGCCACATAAACATTTTTTAGCCTAACAGCTCCTGTATTTAACTGATTGTATTTTGACAGCTGGTGAGTCTAGCTGTCAGAATACAATAGTCACAATGTTGATGGAGGAACCTGTTGATTTTTTTTTTTTTTTGATTTTGGAATCTTACAGACTAAATGGAAAAAATCTATACACACTATACAACTTTTTTGTTGTCTGATTTCCTTTAGATTTACTCAAACCATGTAGTACAAGGGCCTGCCTGACTGCATACAAATTAAAACGCTTAAGGTTTGATCTCATATTATATGGTTTTGGTAAATCTGAAGGAAAAATTCTACAGAAAATTGTATAGTGTGTATCCAGCTTTACTCTAAAGCCCCATACACACTCTTAGATTTTCTGTAGAATTTTGTCTTCAGATTTACCAAAACCATATAATATGAGATCCAACCTTAAGCCTTGCAATTTGTATGCAATCAGGCAGGCCCTTGTACTACATGGTTTTGGTAAATCTGAAGACAAAAATCTGCAGAAAATCTAATAGTGTGTATGGGGTCTAAATCTCAAGTAAGGTTCTGGTAAAGCTATTAAAATGGTTGTAAACCTCAGACATGAAATATGAGCATAGCCTATCCCTAGTGTGTACTTGTCTCAGTTGAGAAGCACTAAGTGTAATTTCTGTCTGCTGCTTTCCTGACACCAGGAGAAAAAAGGTGACAGAAGCGGACCTCCAGCACACAGTCTGTGATGGACAGCCTCAGTTCTGTTCCTGTATGCTGTGTGAAGGGGGGAGGGGGTGTCCTTTTCCTCCAATTAGCTCTCAGAGCTCTGGAGAGAGTTGCTTCAGCTTTCCGCCCCCTGCTTTCTGGAGGGTCAGACATGCTTTAAAAATTCTTTGAATGAATAGTTGTAAAGAAGAGAAGACTGCAGATAAACAGGTACAACATAAGGAGGAGGATTTGTTTCATCTCTGTGTATCACCTGAGGCCAGTCGCTTCAGTGGGTATATGTAATGTTATGTTGGCAGCTACTTTAAGTGTAAATATGGAAGTAAATACAAGTCCTCTGCGAGAAGGCTTTCACAATTCTCATTTGAATGAATATTCACTGACAATCACGTTCTTACATGTGGCCAGTTAGTTCCCCATGTTCAGTTTTGTCTTTTTGCTAATAACTCACATGCCTTTAAGCAATAAACACACTGCTATTACACGAATCAGGAAATAGTTGACTGATGTAGATGAAGACAGTGGAAGGCACCATAATTAGAACATTGCTCAAGAGATTGCAGTCAAAGAAGCTATAGAAATAGGAACCAATGCTTAGAGCTGTAAAGTGAGGCTTGGCTTTTGTTTTAAAAAAATAACAAACATGTTATACTTACCTGCTCTTTGCAGCGATGTGCACCCCAGATCCTCCTCTTCTTGGGTCCCCAGCTGGTGCTCCTGGTGCCTCCCTCCTGCTGAGTGCCCCTAGAGCAAGCAGTTTGTGGAGAGCCAAGGCTCTTGTGCACATTGCTGGATCGAAATGGGGTTCCGGTAAGGATGGGGGGGGGGGCTGCTGCTGCACACAGAAGGTTTTTTATTCTAATGTATTAAAGTGTTACTAAACCCACAACAGTAAATTCTGTGTGTATATGCAGTAAAGCAAGCTTGTTATACTCACTGTGGAACCTAAGGGGTTAATACTCTGCATTGTATAAAAAGGCTGTTTGATCCTGTCTTCTCTGATCCTCCTTTTCTTCCACTGTCCCCAATAGATTTCCTGATAGTACAGAGCATTGGGGACAAGCTGCACATGCTCAGTTTGGTGTGTAATGCTAGAGAGATTTTTTTTTTTTTACTTGGGAGAGTGCATGTGATTGGAATAGGGCCAATCTGCACTGTCTGGATAGAGGGTTAGGGGTCCTGCAGCCTCAAAGGACAGTCAGAGCAGAATGGAAACTCCTCTTACAAGCTTTAACCAGATGCTGACTGCTGATGAGAAAATGTATTTAGCAGTTTATATTTACTAAAATGATTGCATTTCCATTTTCTGTGTACTGTGGGAGACCAGATATAGTGAATGCAGGGTCCTGGGTTTAGTAACACAAAGATAAAAAAACTAAAAAAAATAATTAAAAAAAACTTTCTGCAATTAGAACCATTTTAATAAATGTAGATATTTTCCAACAACTTTTTTTTTTTTGGATATAGTAATAAAGGATTAAAGCCACTGTCAGGTTTTGTTGCTGTGTCTGTCAGATGCTGGTGACACCCCCTCCTGTTTGTAGCTTAAACGGTTTGCACTGGAAAAGTTGTCAGTAAAAAAATATGGCTCTGTCAGTAAGGCTGGGTTCACACTAGAACACACAGCGGCTCCCAGCAGGGGTCTGCTGCGTCTCCATTTACTGTTTCAGGTCCGATTTCAGCCCAAATTTTTGGCTGAATTGGAACCTGTAACGGACCAAAAGACGCACAGAACTCCTGTGAAACTCGCACCGGAGCCGCTGTGGAGATGGTAACAATCTCCTGCTATGCGAATTGGATGCAGCGAAACTCTGCATCCAATTTGCATACGTGTGAACCCAGCCTAAATGTTTTGTGCCATGTCAGTAAAACATTTATCAGTAAATTTTTTTGTGTTTGTGTATTTTGTATTACTATATGTTGACAACTGCGCTCCCCCCTTCCCTTGGCTGTCAAATTTCCCAAACAATACCTGCTATCTGTTTTTCCATCCAGCTTCTTCAATTTTGCAGGAACTTGCTGAATTTCGTGTCCTGTATGAGCAGCTTTTCTGATGCTGCCTGTGATGGGATGTAACTTAAGCTGGCCATACACCTATAGATTATCTGCAGATTTTCTATGGTTGGATGGAAAAAGTGCAACAGATTTCTCCATGTACGCTAAACTGTGTGGATGGAGGAATCTCACACTTTTTCCATTTGACCATAGAAAATCTGCAGATAATCTATAGGTGTATGGCAAGTCTTACAGCAATCCCAAAGGAGTTTAGAGCAATCAAATCTTAAGGTTTAACCCTTCCCTACTCCCCTTCCCTACTCCCCTTCCCTACTCCCCTTCCCTACTCCCCTTCCCTACTCCCTTTCCCTACTCCCCTTCCCTACTCCCTTTCCCTACTCTATCCACAGTTTCAGGTTTAGTTTGGTAGGTTAACCTGTTCTCTCCTCCTCTCCTGATTGGCCCTCGTATGATATTATTAGATTCTACAGCTCCTTTGAAGTTCGGGAGGGACTGATGTCAGTTGTTTAACATTCTCTATAAAGCTCAGTGGAATTTGCTGGCACTATATAAATGATTAGTCTGTTCCAAGTTTGGTTAAGCTCCTACTTTTATATATATTATTTGCTTCCTGTAATGGCATCATCCATCACTGTCGATGGGAGAGACTCTACTGTAGTGTTTCTGATACTTAGCAGACATAAAACAAGTACTCTGCTCTCTTTGGAGAGATATTGTCCTCCTAATGGGAATGTTTGAAAGGTCTGAAATACCATCAAACGTGCGTTCCTATTTTAACATATTCATCTCTCCCTGCTGTGTTTTTATTGGCTACTCATAGGAAATGCACTTCCTGTTGCTTGCCCTTTGTATAGAAAGGATGTCATGCTGTACAATACCTTGCGGGTTTTACCTTCCACCTTATAGGAGACAACTTGCTTTAATCACTTTTTGATTGAGAGTCGGTAAATGTCTAGGTGGTTTCCAGTACTGTCACATCTTCATTATGTTTGTATTGAACTTCTTTTTTTTTTAATACTTTAAAATGATCTTTGCCTAAATATGTGCAAAAATGGAACTGCATTAGATGCACGCTGTTTTACTTTACACTGATTCTGTTTTATTGTTACTGTTAATTTAGACTTTGTTCAGACTACGACGCTGAAAACCACAGGCCAAAAAGAACCGTGGTTTTCAAAGTGTGGTTTTAGGGTGGTGATGATGTGTCATAGAAGGATGCCCGATGAAAGCTACTATAAAGAGCATTCACTTTCTATACAACATATCAGAGATCAGAACTGTAAAACTCTAATTACAACACTACAGTCTACACAGGTCTTTGGGCTGTGCATATCCTCCATTTCCTTTATCTGGGTCAGAATACTGGTTTTATATTTAAAGTGCTTTTAAACCTCAGACATGGAATATGAACAAAGCATATCCTTCTGTACTGTGAACTTGTCTCAATTAGGAGCGCTAAGTGTAATTCCTGTCTGCTGCATCGTTCCTCTTCTATCAGCATGAATCACTTCTAAGAAGTTTTCCTGACACCAAGACAAAAATGGTGACAGGGGAGGGAGCTCCAGCTGATTGACAGCCTCAGCTCTGTTCCAGTGTGCTGTGTGAAGGGGAATGTGTTCCTTCCCTCCAATCAGCTCCCAGAGTTTTCCTCACTGAGCTCTACAGAGTGCAATTTCTTTTTTGTAATTCCTTTATTTGAGCATTTAAAGAGCGTAAAACCGAGAGACACAATACCAGTGTAAAAGGATGCATGTGTGTCATAGACAAAATATGATAAAAAGATACATAACATAGCCTGAAGGCATCGTATGGGGACAAAAGCAAGAGAGTCGGAAAAACAGTGGAACCTTAAGAACACTGTGGACACAATTATGTGTATGCTCTATGCAAGGTGTCCCTGAGGAAAGATGAGAAGGATTAGGGCACATGATTTTCCAAGACCTCATGGATCACAATATAGCAAATGAGGCGCTGCCATCAAATTGGATATAACCATAGAAAATAAAAGCAAGGGGTCTAGTAGCAGGTATCTGTTACAGAGTGTAGTTTCAGCTCTCTGCCCCCTTTTTTCTAGACGCTCAGACAAGCTTTGTAAATTATTGTGGACTTTGAACGGATGTAGAGAGTCGGGTACAACTTTTATGTAGGAGGATTTGTTTAATCTCTGTGGCCAGTCACTTCACTGGGTATATGTAAGGGTTTCCAGCCACTTTAGGAGCACTGTACCATATTATATTGGAGTCACGTATAACGTTAATTCAGTCTCCCTGTACTATTTGTGTAGAAATAAGAAGTGTGATTTTTTTTTTTTCCCCCCGCACTTATCTGTCAGGACGTTAACAGGTTTGTATCAACCTAAAAAAATCCTTTTTACACTTTGGCTTCTGTGGATCAAGAATGTATTCATGAAAAAGGTGTTTTCCTTTGGTTGTATGTTACTTGGAACTGAAAATGTCCATGTACACCAGGGAGGCGGCCTTTATGTGGAGAAGAAACTTAGAAGCTTGTCATTTGTGCAGACTTGTCTCTTCTAACAAAGTATCTATTACAGGAGGTGTGCCGCACTGTGCTACCCGTGTGCGTCTCTCCAGCATGCACTTACCTTGAACTTTGGTAACTCTATAAGGATATACTACATATAGTAGACAGAGGGACTTTTAGCTTAACTACTTAAGGACCGGAAGGATTTGCCCCCTTAATGACCAGGCAATTTTTTTGTGATGTGGCACTGCATCGCTTTAACTGACAATTGTGCGGTCGTGCAACGTTGTACCCAAACAAAATGTATGTCCTTTTTTCCCCACAAATAGACCTTACTTTTGGTGGTATTTGATCACCTCTGCGGTTTATTTTTTTGCGCTATAAACAAAGACCGACAATTTGGAAGAAAAAAAAAAAAACAATATTTTTTACTTTTCTACTATAATAAATATCCCAAAAAAGTAAAAAAACTAATTTCTTAATCAGTTTGGGCTGATATGTATTCTTCTACATATTTTTGGTAAAAAAAATCGCAATGAGTGTATATTGATTGGTTTGCGCAAAAGTTATATCGTCTTCAAAATAGGAGATAGATTTATGGCATTATTATTATTAGTATTATTATTATTTCTTTACTAGTAATGGCAGTGATCAGCGATTTTAATTTTTTTTTTTTTTTGCGGGATTGCGGCGGACAGATCGAAACACTTTTGACACTTTTTTTGGGACCATTGACATTTATACAGCAATCGGAGCTAAAAATAGCTACTGATTACTGTATAAATGTCACTTGCAGGGAAGGGGTTAACACTAGGGGGCGATCAAGGGGTTAAGTGTTCCCTAGGGAGGTGTTTCTAACTGTAGGGGCAGTGTAGTGACTGGGGGAGGAGACAGATCGCTGTTCCTAATCACTAGGAACAGACAATCTGTCTATCCTCCCCTGACAGAACGGGGATCTGTCTGTTTACATTGACAGATCCCCGTTCTGTCTCTCTCAGGAGTGATCGCGGGTGGCCGGCAGACATCGCGGCCACCGGCCAAGCTCATCGGCTCCGGGCACCTTGTGGTCTTAAAGCGGCCGACGTAACCCAGAAGGGCCAACCTGCCATGGCTGGTCTTTATGTGGTTAAAGGATCCAATAGCATCCATTTGTCACTACACCAATGGATCTTTTTCCTGCATGGTTCTACAGTAGGAGCTGCAATAGGACTGCTTTCCATTCTAGTTGGCTTATTTTGCTATTGGTTTCATATTTAGATTTGTAAAGTTCCCCTCTTTATCCTAATAATTATATAGCACCATCAATTTACACAGTGCTTTACATATTTATTATACATTCACTTCTGTCCCTGCCCTCAAGGAGCTACCAATCAATATACGCTTATTGCGATTTTTTTTTTTTTTTTTTAAGGTCCCTAACTCACATTCATACATACACATACTAGGGTCAATTTAGACAGGTGACAACCTACCAAAAGTCTTTGGAGTGTGGGAGGAAACCCACACAGGCACAGGGAGAACATGCAAACTCCATGCAGGTAGTATCGTGGTTGGGATTCGAACCGATAACCCTAGTGCTGCTAGGCAATAGTGCTAACCACTTAGCCACTGTGCTGCCCACACAGCATATAGGTTTTAGGAACACCCCATACACGAAAGGGGGGGGGCGTAGAGTCCCAAAACTCTTCTGCTCATCTGGGACCGCAATAAAATAAAAAAAACGAATGGTGGGTCTTATGTCTTATCTCTCATTCACACTGAACACGGCTTTGAAATCATGCAAGTTCATCTGATTTTAAAGCCGCATTTCAGTCCAACTTCGGTGGCGACTTGACGTCATGCACAGATGTCTATTGAAATCACCTCCGAAGTCGCCAAAAGTAGTGC
Source organism: Lithobates clamitans (assembly GCA_037952925.1). Taxonomy (NCBI): domain Eukaryota; kingdom Metazoa; phylum Chordata; class Amphibia; order Anura; family Ranidae; genus Lithobates; species Lithobates clamitans. The sequence continues at coordinate 27,725,839 of JBBGZY010000438.1, forward strand.
AGGAACTACTATTGGAAATTTGTGCGGCGTTGCACCGATTAGGATACTCTTATTGCCAGCAATGGGCTCTAATTTGATGTGTGATTTGACCTGTGAAATCGCGCCAATGTCAACAGGGGCTAATCCTTCCCCACTCAATTGAAAAGTTAGACAAAGAGTTTTGCCTCTACATACACTTTAAAGTCCCTTGACTGCCCACACAAATATAATAGCAGCCACCCATAGATGAGCAGGTGCAGCAGGGCAGGCTGGACTTCTCTTGGATCATGGATTTGTCCTCCTGACCACCTAAACTATTTGTTGTCCTAGTCAGTTGTCTGTTGTGTCTAAGCTGACCCTCTTAAATATACACACATATCCTTTGAACCTTGCTGGAATTTCCTGGTTCAGTATCTTGTAACATCTCCTTCTGACCTTTGACAAGTCACTGTTTCTTCCTGTGCCAAAGGGTAATTGGACAGGAACTCTTGAAGAAAATCTATTTACTTCCTTATGAGTTTACAGTGACGGGTGTGTAGTAATATTGTACAGATTTAGCTGCCCATGGCCAGGAGATAGATAACTTTCAGATGAGCAAACCCTCATATGTCTAAAGGTGGTCCAATAACATTACCTGATCTACTAAACTGGGGAAGAATCTACATTGTAGCATGAATTTTCTCCCACCAGTTACTGGGGGTGTCTGCTTAGTGTGCAGATCCCCATGCTCCACCAGTAGCCATATTCATTTAAAAGAACCATTGTTGGGAAGCTGGATCTTCTAATTGACCGTCTATGGGTTTTTAGTTGTTCTCTAGTTTTTACGGCTGTTCAGTTGCTCTGGAGTTCAGCAAAATGGCAGCCTCCAGCAAGAAGTAACGGGATGCTGGAGGCAATTTACAGCTCATTTTGGTAGCATATTATATGTTTATATATTATTCATGTGAAATGTATGTTCCTTGCTAGAGAACATTATTTTTATCAAGTTGTTATGATTAAAGTTCCGCTAAGTGGTTGTAAACCCTTACATATACCCAGTGACTGGCCTCTGGTGATACAGAGATTAAACAATTCTTCCCACATAAGCCCCGGTTCACACAGGGGTGACTTGTCAGGCGACCTAGTCGCCTGACAAGTCGCCTCCCGTTCTGTGCTACGGAACCGTTCTAATAGGAGCGACGCAAGTCGCTCCGACTTAGAAAAAGGTTCCTGTACTACTTTGGGGGCGACTTGCATAGACTTCTATGCAGAAGTCGTCTTGCAAGTCGCCTCGGAAGTAGTTTGCAGGTCGCCTCGCTGAGGCGACCTGCAAGTCGTGCTGCCCCTGTGTGAACCGGGGCTTAGTGTATCTGTCTATCTGAAGTTTTCTCTCCTCTATATCCTTTCAAAGTTCTGAATTTATAAGCTTGTCTTAGAGTTCAGCACAAAGGGGGTGGAGAGCTGAAGTTAGACCCCATACACACTATTAGATTTTCTGCAGACTTTTATCTTCAGATTTACCAAGACCATGTAGTGCAAGGGCCTGCCTGATTGCATACAATTTGAAACTTTTAGACCCCTTTCACACTGGAGGCGTTTTTCAGGCACTACAGCGCTTAAAATAGCGCCTGAAAAAAGCCTCAGCTGCAAACCCAGTGTGAAACCCCGAGTGCTTTCACACTGGGGCGCTGCGCTGGCACGGCGTCACAAAAAGTCCTGCCAGCAGCTCCTTTGCAGCGGTGGATATACCTCTCCTCCACCGCTCCTGCCCATTTAAAACAATGGGGCAGCGCCGCCATACCACTTTTGCGGGCGGATTTAACCCTTTTTCAGCCGCTAGCAGGGGTTAAAACCGCCCCGCTAGTGGCCAAATATCGCAGGTAAAAGACGATAAAGCGGCACTAAAAATAGCGCCACTTTACCACCGACACCCGGTAAGGGGTCTTAAAGTTTGACCTCCTATTATATGGTTTTGGTAAATATGAAGACAAAAGTCTGCAGAAAAATTAAAAGTACGTATGGGCCTTTACACTCTGCAGAGCTCAGTGATTGGAGGGAAGAGACAACCCCCCCCCCCCCCCCCCACCTTCACATAGCACACAGGAAAAGAGCCAAGGCTGTCAATCTGCTGGAGGTCCCTCCCCTGTCACCATTTTTCTCTTGGTGTCAGGAATACTCATCAGAAGTGATTCATGCTTATAGCAGAGGAACAAAGCAGTAGACAGAAATGACACTTAGCCCTCGTTCACATTGGAGCAACTTGTGCGATTTGATAGATTAAACCGCATGACAAGTCGCACCCTATTACATTTATAGTACATTCTACTTATATTTAAACATATTAGATTTTTTTTTTTTAAATATGAGCTAAGTGTCACTATAGGGGTGATGATGCGTTCAAGAAGGGATTTTTTGCCTTATTTCAAATGTGACATTCTCCCAGGAAAAAACTCAATACTCAGTATTTAAAAAAAAAAAAAGGCTCATAAGTAGCAAATCTATTCTTTTATGTGAAATCCGTCATACGTGACCACGAAAGGAAGTTGATTTAAAGGCAATGACATGTATAATAGGAGCTTTGATTGGACATGCACCTAGTAATTATTGGATCTTTGCTGTGCCCAGGCCTCCCTTCTGTACAATGGCCTATTTCCTGTGTTAACAGCACATTAGAATCCCCACCAAGGAGGTCCCTGCATGAGACTGCAGACTGATTGAGACACAGAGCAATTAGTAGCACGGAGGAATTCAGGAGCATACTGGGTTCTCGAGTATTTCAGATGCCTAACGAGGATCATTTTCACAGCCCTGTGAACTCCGTATGGCTTTGTGCAGTGCAGTTATCTTCAATGAGAGTCTCGCTCCTCCTCACCTGGATTGCATTACACTTTACTCTGTCCCATTACACTCACAATGTTCCCTCTCTGCCTCCTGGAAAACAATAATGTTTTTCCATTGCATTTGCGTACAGGACATGCTCTGTTTGTGATTAAAATGACTTTGCTGTGGTTCTCGTTTGTCTTTCCATCTGCAGGCAGAAGTGGGGCAGAAGGAACCATTGATATTATACTACGGCACTGTCATCTTGCCTTTTCTCACCCTTTAAAGACTGCGAGCTTAAATTGTAGGTGGCTTCTAAAAGGGTTTGTATAGGTAGAACATGAGAACACTCTCAGGGTAGTGCCAAGGGTGAGTTCTTTTCAAAGATGTGTTCTTTCCGGTTTGGCGTTCTATTGGCTTTACATTGAGAACCGGTATACTATACATTCATTGTTCATGGAAATCATAGCACCCAGGGGAAACGCATTCCTTTCAGTGGAGGTAGTTCCCATTAATAGCGTACACACACAGAAGGGCCCTGCTTCATTTTCCAGCATTAAAACACATGTTCAGCCAGACCCATTGGAATTTTTTTTTTTAGAATAGAAAGATTGCAGAATGAAAAATATGACTGTAGTAATGCACATGAAAATTGCACAGGACTGCAGGAAGGTGTACTATAGTAGAAATTAAGCCACTTGGCTCCTTTACAACCCTTTTAGACATTAATCCCCTTCCCGCTGACTGCCTCCTGGCCCTAAAAGCCAGAAGTTGGGCATTCGGGTCATGTGACCGCTGTGATTGGTTGTCACAGCAGTCACGTGATTGGAAAACTCCTGATCGCAAATCTGCAAAGGGAGCTTACCAATCCCTGACGCTACCGTGCTGGGAGCATGGTTACATTGTAAACGCAGGGCTGGCACCAAGGGTTTAAAGCAGGGGCGGATCCAGAGTCTAGTCTCGGGAGGGGCACTGCCAGAAAATATATTTTTTTGGGGTACATCTATCGGAGAAATGGCTGGTGTTGGCGCTTCAATCATTACGGCACCATGGTTGTTATGGTGTCTGGATGATTGAAGCGCATTATTACTATTATTACATTGTTGTAAAAAATTAAATAGTTTAACTCACCATAATGCAGAATCATTGGGAGCCCGGAGTGTGTCACTTGCCACGTCCCCTGTCACCAGATGCAGATTGTCACTTGCCACGTCGCCTGCCACATGTTGCGGATTGTCTCTTGCCACGTCGCCTGTCACCAGATGAAGATTGTCACTTGCCACCTGCTAAGGTGGTCTCTTGTGTCCCAGAGACAGGCAGCAGAGAGATGTTGTAATCCCCATTAGTATAGAATCCCCCCTCAGTGCAGAGCCCCCATTAGTATAGAATCCCCCCTCAGTGCAGAGCCCCCCATTAGTATAGAATCCCCCCTCAGTGCAGAGCCCCCATTAGCATAGACTCCCCCTCAGTGCAGAGCCCCCCATTGGTATAGAATCCCCCTCAGTACAGAGCCCCCCATTAGTAAAGAATCCCCCTCAGTGCAGAACCCCCATTACTATAGAATCCCCTTCAGTGCAGACCCCCCCCATTGGTATAGAATCCCCCTCAGTGCAGAGCCCCCCATTGGTATAGAATCCCCCTCAGTGCAGAGCCCCCATTAGTATAGAATCCCCCCTCAGTGCAGAGCCCCCCATTGGTATAGAATCCCCCTCAGTGCAGAGCCCCCATTAGTATAGATCCCCCTCAGTGCAGAGCCCCCATTAGTATAGATCCCCCTCAGTGCAGAACCCCCATTAATATAGAATCCCCCTCAGTGCAGAGCCCCCCATTGGTATAGAATCCCTATGTTTGCCACCTCATCCCTTTAAACCCGAACACATATTAATTACACAGGTTCTGTGGCTGATTTAAGGTGGTAATTAAACTCACATGGTGCCTTACCTGCATTTAATTAGCCTCAGAACCTGTGTAATTCATATGTGTTCGGGTTTAAAGGGATGAGGTGGCAACTCTAAGAATCCCCCTCAGTACAGAGCCCCCCATTGGTATAGAATCCCCCTCAGTGCAGAGCCCCCCATTGGTATAGAATCCCAGTCAGTGCAGAGCCCCCCATTGGTATAGAATCCCCCTCAGTGCAGAGCCCCCCCATTGGTATAGAATCCCAGTCAGTGCAGAGCCCCCCATTGGTATAGAATCCCCCTCAGTGCAGAGCCCCCCATTGGTATAGAATCCCCCTCAGTGCAGAGCCCCCCATTGGTATAGAATCCCCCTCAGTGCAGAGCCCCCATTGGTATAGAATCCCCCTCAGTGCAGACCCCCCATTAGTATAGACCTCAGAACAGCACAGACTGGACGATACACACAGCCGTGTCCCTCGGGCTCCTCCTCCTCCTGTGTGAATGTAAACAGAGAGGAGGGGGAGGCGGCTTCATTCCGCTGCGCTGAGGCACACAGCGCGAGACCTGAGAAGCAGATCAGGTCAGCGGGCGGTGTTAGCGGTGCGTGTCACTACCTACAGGTGTCACCCCTCTGGCGGGTGTCACCTGGGTGCGGACCGCACCCACCTAACAACGCCACTTCTGCTGTCAGTCTCTGCGGAGCCACCCGGCGGCTCTTTCACCTATGGAGCCGCCTAGCCGCCCGGCGGCTCTCTCAATTACGGAGCCGCCCGCCGGCTCACTCACCCGCATTTCTCGGAGGGGGCAATTGCCCCCCCCCTGGATCCGCCCCTGGTTTAAAGTGGTATTAAACCTTTAGAGCCCTTTCACACTGAACTGCCCCGGGCGTTGGCGGTAAAGCGGTGCTATTTTTAGTGCCGCTTTACCGTCGTTTTAGTGGCGCTATTCGGCCGCTAAATGCTGACATGAAAGCAGCGATAAGCAACAGAGATATTTGGTAAAAAGCAGCACACATTACACACATTTACACTTGTTAGGCACACAGTTAACCCTTTGATGGCCCTAGATGTTAACCCCATCCCAGCCAGTGTTAGTACAGTGACAATGTATAGTATTAGCACTGATCACTATATTAGTGTCACTGGTGATGTCAGTGTCAGTTCCCACCCAGTGTCAGATTGCCCGCCTCACTATCACAGTCCCACTATAAGTCGCTGATCACCGCCATCAGTAGTATAAAAAAAGAAAAAAATGTAGGTACATGTACCATAGTTTGTAGAGGCCATAACTTTCAGGCAAACCACTCAATAAACACTTGGGATTTTTTTTTTTAGCAAGGACGTAGCAGAAAACATTTAGCCCTACATTTATGAAGATATTTTATTTTTTTTATTGGATATGTTTTATATCAGAAAGTATAAAATACAGTTTTTAAAAAAAAAAATCTTTTTTAATTTCACGTCCCTCGTTCCCTTAGTTCCTCCCAAGACCTCCTGCTCTCTAGTTCCCTCGTCACCTCCTCCCATGCTCGCCTCCAGGACTTTTCCCGAGCCTCTCCCATCCTTTGAAACTCTCTACCTCAATCTGTCTGACTATATCCTACTCTGCTTGTTTGTAGACAATCCCTGAAAACCCTTCTCTTCAGAGAAGCCTATTCTGCCTTCACCTAACAACTGTGCTTTTTTACTTTCTCCAGCTCATCCCCCACAGCATTACCTTTTTGTATCACTTGACCCTCCCTTCTAGATTGTAAGCTCTAACGAGCAGGGCCTTCTGATTCTGAATGTATTCATTTGTATTGTAACTGTACTGTCTGCCCTCATGTTGTAAAGCGCTGCGCAAACTGTTGGCGCTATATAAATCCTGTATAATAATAATTGATTAAAAAAAAACAAAAAAAAACAGTGATCAAATGCCACCAAAAAGCTCTATTTGTGTAAAATAAATGATATAAATTTAATTTGTGTACAGTATTGCATGACCGCGCAATTACCAGTTAAAGTAGCGCAGTGCTGACTAGCAAAAAATGGCCTGGTCATGAAGGGGGTAAAACCTTCCAGAGCTGGGGTTGTTAAGGAGCATTAGGGAGTACTACTAAACAGAAAAAAAAATCACTTTCTACTTTCATTACTATAGTATGTTATGTGACATGAAATATACAGTAGAACTGCACGATTAATCGGCAAAGAATCGTTATCGCGATCTTGACTAAAGTGTTTCCTGATTCTTTCTATGCAAATAATTCTCTCTCTACCCTTCTGAAGCCACAGCCATCAAAAGAAAGGAAGAGAAAAAATGGGGCAGTCTGCCAAAGATCAAAACATTCTTTATCAGTTGAACTTAAAGAGGAGCTGCACCTTAAAAAAAATATTAAAAGCCAGCAGCTACAAATACTGCAGCTGCTGACTTTTAATAAATGGACACTTACCTGTCCTAGGGTCCAGCGATGTCGGAAGCCGATCAATCGCACGGCTCTCGGCTGTACCCGCCGCCATCCTCGGTCAGGGAATCGGGAAGTGAAGCGCTGCGGCTTCACTGCCCGGTTCCCTACTGTGCATGCGTGAGTCACGCTGCGCCTCTGCACTGGTCCCCGTTGTGTGCTGGGAACTGTGTGTTTCCCAGAACACAACGGGGGGGGGGGGGGCATCTGCGGATATTCTGCGGCTGTCTAAGCCCGGAAGTGGCTGCAGATACCTGTATTAGACAGGTATCTGCACCCCCCTCCCCCCTGAAAGGTGCCAATTGTGGCACCGGAGGGGGGGAGGAATCCGTTGAGCGGAAGTTCCACTTTGGGGTGGAACTCTGCTTTAAGTATAAACATTTGTAACAATTTGTCAATGGACTAGACTGTGTGTAAGTGAAAAAAGTTTACGCACTTAAACACTAAACCTTTTTCTGACATTTGTTGTTTTCAAGTTAAAATCATTTTTTTTTTTTTTTTGCTAGAAAATTACTTGGAACCCTCAAACATTATATATATTATTTTTAGTAGACACCCTAGAGAATAAAATGGTGGTTGTTGCAATATTTTATGTCGCACTGTATTTGCTCAGCGGTCTTTCAAATGCAATTTTTTTGGGAAAAAATTACCTGAATGAACTGAAAAAAAAAAAAAACTAACCAGTAAAGTTAGCCCTTTTTTTTTTTATATACTGTGAAAGATTTTACGTTGTGAGAATCGTGATCTTTTTATTCTAAGCAAAAAAATAGTGATTGTCATTTTGTGTGGAATCGTGCAGCTCTAATATACAGCAGTCTTTTTCTGAATGTGTATGAATGCTTGTAATTGCTCCCATATAGACATCTGAAGCGATCCTCTATATGTCTGTGTTTGCGGTTGGTTTTCAGGTTATCCTGAGGTCAGTTAATATTCTATTTCCTCCATACTCGGCCTCAAGGTGCAGGTCATTCTGGGTCACTAATCGCTTAACCAGCAACAGGCACCTTGTGTCTTTGCAGGCTCCAAGTTTGTCTTTCTCATTAACTTGTAAATGGTATTCATTCTTTCCTCCCCTGCATGCCTTTCACTGCAGGCTCCTTTTCCCCTGCTCATTTTCATATCATTTATCGCAGGTCGCATTACAAGGATCACACTTCCACAAGGTATAGGCTCGGTCCTTTACAACATACAGCATTAGAGGAGTGTATGGCTGTGATGTGTCTTCTGTCCCTTGTGGATTCTGCGCATAGTGATGTATTACATAGAATTATACTGTTGCTGTCAGATTCCTAAAAACATTTACATTCAGCACTTGGTAAATATTTAGCACTGTTCAGCTTGCCAGGTGGTTTGTGGCAGATGTCAAGAAGTGAGAGGTAAATATACTTCCTTCTTGTGTGTCATTATAATGATATCATAGGGTGGGCCCAGTCTTCTGAATGGAAGCACATTTGTTTAGCCTGGGTTCACACTGTAGCGATGCGGGAACTAGTGCGATTCCAGCGCCGCTTCCCGCATCGCATCTCTCCCGCAGGCAGTTCACACTGCCTTCTGCAAACTGCTGCGGGTGTCAATACATTGTTAATGACACCTCCAGATCGGATCACAGAGCGCAGTGCGAACTGTGGATTCAGACAAGAGTCAAATCGCATGGGTGTGAATGCAATCCATGCGATCCGATTCTAGTGCGGGAAAAAAAAAGTCCCTCCACCTTTTTTATGCGGATCCAATGCGAGTTTAGCCATACAACTGTTTAGCTGAATTTATCTTGCATAGACTTTGCATGTGATCGGCACAGCAGTGCGGGTGCGAATCACATGCGATGTCTGTGTTCGCTATAGTGTGAACCCAGGTTTAGTATGAAAGAATACAAATCTAAAAGAGTGATGGCAGAAAAAGGCCAATCATGTCGTCCCAATCTCCCCCTACCCCCTTTTTTTTATATCAGCGTATAGATCGGTTTGCCACAAGCCTGTTTGAAGTGACACCAAATTCTTTTTTTATTGGCCCCCTACACATACTCCTTTAACCCCTAGTCTATCCCAGTGATCATGCTTTTCCAATCTGTTAATATGTTTTAAATGTAAACTATTGTGTATATTTTATTATCATACAGGATTCATATAGCGCCAACAGTTTGCACAGCACTTTACAAAGTAAAAGGGGACAATTACAATATAGTTCAATACAGAAGGAATAGGAGGGCCCTGCTCGTGGAGCTTACAATCTAAATTTATTTTAACTGACACATGTAGCATTATGATTTAAGTGTTAATAATCAAATTAATTGCTTATTAACCGGTAATAAGCAAATTAGTGGTTCTAAAATCGAAACTTTATTTTGTTCTTAAAGTAGAGCTCCACCCAAAAGTGTAAGCTCTGCTTGTCTGCCTCCTACCCCCCTCCGCTGCCACATTTGGCATCTTTTGTGAGGGAGAGTTACCTGTTTTGACAGGTACCCGCTCCCACTTCCGGCAGAGTTTTCCAGGTCAAAGTCAGCTGGAAGTTTGGCCCCCCTCCTCCTTCCTCCGCAGCTGGGCCCTTCACAAAGTGCAGCACAATTTTCACATGCGCAGTAGGGAACCAGTTGTGAATCCGCAAGGCTTCACTGCCGGTTTCCCTTAACCGAGATGGAAGTGGCAGCACCTAATCAAGTGAAGACACCGCTGCATTCCTGGACACGTAAGTTCCCTAATATATTAAAAGTCAGCAGCTACAGTATTTGTAGCTGCTGACTTTAATTTTTTCTGAAGGAGCCTGGAGCTCCGCTTTAATGCATTCACTACATTAAGGTAAAAAACCTGCCCTACCGCCCCACCATCATTATACACTTACCTGGCTCCTGTCACCTCTCCTGTGCTGTCTTCTGCTCCAGCACTGCTCCCCTCACTTCCTGCTTTCACAAGAGGAGGTAGGAGACTCCTGCTCCTTTGAGGATGATGTGGGGGTGTGGCTCACCTGCTCTTTGTGCGTCTATTGATGCACACAGCCCAGCTTGGGACCTTGCACTCATGGGTGCCTCCTTAGCGCCCAGCTTGCTAGGGAGGCACCCAGAGCAGGCAGAAGTTGATAGTGTTGGCGAGGGCTGCCAGAAGAGCAGAAGACAGTGCTTGTAATATCACTGTTCCACTATTTGTTTTCAATATACACTTTAGTATCACCTGAAAGCATTTAAAAACTAGCCCTGACTGATCTCTGTAGCTGTAGGGATTGTGGAGAAGTTCATCTTTACAACAGAAGCACTGAAATCGCAGCTCCTCTCCCCTATTTTTTTTTATGGAACCAGAGACTTGGCAGCCTGCCAGCCTTCTAATGCATACAAATGTCAGCTTTATTTGTTGGAAGTTGTTCTTAAAGTGGAACTTCACCACAAAAAAGGAACTTTGTACGCTTGCATCAGATCCTCCTCCCCCCCCCCCCCATCCACAATCTACAGTAAACTTTTTTTAGGTTTTTAGGGGGGGGTGAAATTCCTCTTTAGCAACTGTTGAGATACAAACTCTGCCACACAGGAAATGCAGTGGTATCGATCTGCTGACTAATAGACATTCATTGTGGGAAGGAGCAGAAAAGCACAGGCATCATGTAGAATGCAAAGCGGAATGTAGTGTGTTGTGTGGAAATGTGGCTTTCAGCAATGTACATATATATATTCACAATTGTAAAATGAAAAAAAAAGAAAGGCATGTAAAAACAGAACCACATATTGACTATCCTTTCCCTTTAAGCTTAAATGTTCCTACCTGGAAGTTTTGCTCAGCTGCCAATTGCTAGACAATGCTAAGAATCGTTGCTGGTATATTGGTCATAGTGTAAACACTGATGTACAGTAGTTATAGCTGATCCCTACCAGCAGATGGCAGAAGACACAGAAGGGGTGATTCTTTTTCTGTGGCTGTTCTTTCTTTCCAACATGTCTATAATATACAGTATATTGCCTGATTCTACTACAGATTAGTGTGATGTGAAATCATACTCTGGATCTATGTGTGAGTACATTTTTTTCTGATCAGTAGAAAATACAATGTAATTGGATGTAGCCATTGTATTTTGTTGAATTAATAGTAAGCCAGTTAATTGAATACTGTTCCTATTTCTGATTGAAGCCCAGCAATATCGGAGGAAACTTGTCAAAAGCTATCCTGGGCAGACTGACTAAAATGAATAGGTTAAGGCTTTATTTCTTGCAATCGTTTTGACAGTTCGTTCATTCATTTGTACCATCTGACCTTCTGCACAGGATTCCTCCTTACCTTGAAGAGCACTCCTGACTCCCCAACCTTCCTGCATTATATCTTCCCTTTTGCAGCACATACTCAGCAATATCTCATTTCTGGAAACTGTCATCTCTCTGCACCATCATGGTGCATGTCTGTATCATGCTTTAAAGTAAACCTGGCATGGGAGTAATATGTGCACTGCCTCCTGAAAATGCTAATTTCCTGGCTCCAGTAATCCAGTATTTTACAGAGTCACAGACCTGGAACCCACATACAGCAGTTTGGTGAACGAAAGTTTTGAATATAATACATCAAAGTGACAGCCAGGCGGTTATTTTCTTTCGAAGGAGATTTCAGCTGTACATATTTCTCTCGTGACAGGTTTCCTTTCAAGCGGAATTACAAAGCTTCTTCAAAAAGTTTGCGCGCTTTTTTTAACTCTTTTTTTTTTTTTGCTTAGAATAAAGATCACGATTCTCGCGGCATATCATCTTTCACATTATACAAAAAAATTGGTCTTACTTTACTGTTTAGTTTTTCTTCATTTATTGAAGTGTATTTTTGCTAAAAAAAAAAAAAAAAATGCATTTGAAAGACCGCTGCGCAAATATATATTATGTATTTATATATATATATATATATATATATTATGTATATAATGTTTGGGGGTTCTAAGTAATTTTCGAGCAGAAAATGCTGATTTTACCTTTACCTGTCAGAAAAAGGTTTGGTCTTTAAAGTGTTCCACCCACTTTTGCAACTTTATCTTAAAGGAAAGACCACCCCTCCAACACTCGTTTTTGGATAACGTTTTCTTTCTTGCCTTTTCTGAAGCACTGAGTTTACGTTCGTCCTATCATTTCCTCCTGCTCCCCCGCTACCTTCTGGGACCTCTGTGTGTTCCAGAAGACGACGGGGCCATTCAGAAAGCACCGCGCGTCTTGCGCATGCACAGTAGCGCCTGCACCCGATCCGATATAGTTCTCTCCCAGCACTGACAATGTTGATAAACATTTGCCAGCTTTTTTTTTTTTGTCAGCTCTGAGTGAGTAGAGAACGTCTCTGCACTTACATGAATGAATCGTGTAAATACTGGGTAGAGATCGTGAGGGGGGTTGAATCGAGATTGTGATTTTCTAACGACTAATCGTGCAGCTCTACTTTTTTTAAGAATTTCAAAAACAAAGTATATCACTTGTACTAAACTGCTAGGTCAGCCGCCTTGCCAGACAGACTAGTCACATGACACTCTTAGACACGACCAATTACTACTCCTGCATCCACCGTTTCCAACAAAAATATGAAAGCACGGAAACTTTTTGAAGATCCCCTCATACAAAAGAATGATAAATTACATTACAGGTAGTAATGATGTAACTGTTTTTCTAGATTAGACTGCTGGTTGTGCTCACTATATTCTTACGATTGGAATCTTGGACGGTTTAGCAGGAACAGGCAGAGATTTGAACCATTAATGGGCAGGCTGAATGTACCAAGTTGATCAATCAACTTGGGTACAACCAGCCTGCCGGTTTCACTTGCGTTTATCACACGATTATAATGGCTGCTATAGCCGCTAGCGATAATCACTATCTTCTCCTGGCAGGGACGACTTTCCCCACGCCCTGCCGGAAGAAGACACTTGCTCGGCAGGAGGGATTCCCCTGTCAACAATGTCTGTGTTCATGAGGGAATCATGCATTTTTTTTTCCTGCAATCCATGGCTGCGGGAAAGAAATTTGCACCATCTATGGCCTGCCTAAAGCCTCTTTCACACGAGGGATCCGTATGTCCGTTTTTCATCCTTCCGTTTTCGGATGAAAAACGGACATACATGTATCCCTATGGAGCGTCGGATGTCAGCGGTGACATGTCCGCTGACATCCAACCTGCTCCGATCCGAAAAGTGTAATGGAGGAAAACCCTACTTTTCCATCCGTTATCAGATCGGGTGACGACTGACACTACGGTCCGTCGTCATCCGATCCCCCATAGGGGAGAGCGGTGCTCTGACAGGTCCGTCGCTGCACAGTGTGCAGCGATGGACCTGTCATCCTCCTGCTCAGTGGGGATCGGCGGAGCGATCCCCACTGAGCCAAAGCTTTTTTTGGCCCTGCTTCTCCTGTGGATCACAGGAGTGCAGTTTGTTCTGCACTCCTGTCACCTGTTTTCAACTGACAGTGGGCTAAAGTCCGCTGTTGGCTGATGTCACTCAGCTGGTTCATGCGCTGGGTGGATCCCAATTTTAAAGTCGGAACCCACCTAGAAGCCTGGACCAGCAGCAGGCCCAGCCTCTCAGCGAGCTGCTCCTACCTCCTGCACAGCCCGGCGCTCCATTGAGCGCTGAAGGGACAGAGCAGAGAGTCGGTGACTGACAGTCTCCACTCTCTGCTTAAAGCTGAGGGGAGAACTGAGTGATCAGCAATGTTTTATCACTCAGCTCCCAGTGTAGAGGTGGCTGGGGACAGATACACCATCAGATCAGTGCTGCATCCAACTGAGTATATAGTTTTTATTTTTCAGAAACCCTAACTTCTCTCTTTATATTCATATCATATTTTTTTAAAGCAGAAGTAAACTCATCTAACAGTTTAAAAAACAATTACATTTGTGACGCGTGCCGGAAATGTAACTGTCATATTGGTAGTGCTCTCAACCAAACTGTAAAACCATCCAGTGGCCAAGGCCAAGATGGCAGCTTCCTTGGCTGAAAACTGTAGGAGGGTTTACTTCCACTTTAATGGGAGTAGGCTAGAAATAATTAAAATACAATGTAGAAGTGAATATGTGAGTTTACTTTTTGACCATAGATGCACTTTAAATGGAAGCAGTAATCCCTCTGCAGCGGTCCCACAAGCCCCTGCTGAATCGGGGCTCTCCAATCAGCAGGGAGCATGAGCTTTGATTATTGTAAAACTCGAGCCCTGGGGGGGGGGGGGGTGGTCACATGACTTCAGAGAGAATATTGCTTCTATTCTGAAGCATACTAAGGGGCAACAAATTGGAATTGCTGTGGGGTTCTTGTATAAACCTTATTACTGAAGTCAAAATGGTGCCTTTTGGCAGCTTATTGAATCTTTTTTGACTGATTTAAATAACATTACAGTTGGGTTTTAGGCGCTTTTAAGTTTCTTCCTTCAATTCTTTTACCCATTTGTTAACCAATGTGTCTGTCCTTGGTCTGATGCAGTAAAGTCAGAGAAAACATTTACTTTTTTGACAATAATTTCCAATAATGTTTCACATTCCATTTCATGAAAGGGGGAAAAAATGTGTTTGGTAGCTATAGACAACATCTTTACTTTTGTGTTTCTTTTCTACAGTTTTAATGAATCTGCCTGTTTGTATCCAATGTCTGCCTCCAGTATTGCGGCCTGTTACCCCCGCAGGTCAGGCTGCTCCTGGGCAGTGTCAGACGTCTAGCCGTTCCTCCTCTCTCCCAAGGATCTGCTCTTGTCGTTGCATCATCTTTATGTATTGTAATCATCTGTCAGGGTTTCCTAAAAAGAGACTACTTCATTTAGATACGGCCAACAGTTTGATCTGAGCTGGCTGTAAATATCAGAAAGTGACCTGTCTGGCAGGCTCTCCTGTTACACAACTGGCTAATGCCGCCTTTCACCACAATCCAACGTGCCGCTGACATTTGTTCAAGACATTTCTCTTTATGTGTTTATAAGCTGGGTTGAGCTTATCAAGAAGCTACTTGGCATAAGTATCGCTGAATGACTCAAAGCTGATTTCCTTCTTATACATAGTGAGCGGCCCAGAAAGTGCAGCTCTGCCCACAGCTTCACCCATCACTGACTCCTGCAACAGCTGTCAAAATGTTTTTCTTTGCAGCGGTCTCTTTTGTTTAGCGAGGAAATCATTTTAAGCCTTTCATTTGCAAAACCGACAGAATGTCACCCTTTGAGGGGATTCCATCCACAGCTAATTACTTCCACAGTAGAGGTGGGAAAATCATTTTATGTTGTGTATGTGTATATACAGTATACACTGTGCGTGTGTATAATATATATATATTGTATATAATATATTAATTTTATATGTACTGCTCCAAAAAAATTAAAGGAACACATTTTATTCAGCGTATAGCAGCGAGTCATTTAAACTCCTCTTGATCTGGTAAGTTAAGCAGCAGATGGGGGTTGTTAATCAGTTTCAGTTGCTTTGGTGTTAATGAAATTAACAAGTGCACTAGATGGGCAACAATGAGACAACCTCCAAAACAGGAATGGTTTTACAGGTGGAGGCCACTGATACTTGTTTTCTCCTACTCCCAACTTTTCTGACTGTTTGCATTTGTCTGGGGTCAGTGTTACTACTGGTAGCATGAGGTGATACCTGGACCTTATAGAGGTTGCACAGGCAGTCCAACTCCTCCAGGATGGCACATCAATACATGCCATTGCCAGGTTTGCTGTGTCTCCCAGCACAGTCTCAAGAGGATGGAGGAGATTCCAGGAGACAGGCAGTTACTCTAGGAGAGCTGGACAGGGTCGTAGAAGGTCCTTAACCCATCAGCAGGACCGGTATCTGCTCCTTTGTGCAAGGAGGAACAGGATGAGCACTGCCAGAGCCCTACAAAATGACCTCTAGCAGGCCACTGGTGTGAATGTCTCTGACCAAACGATCAGAAACAGACTTCATGATGGTGGCCCGAGGGCCCGACGTCCTCTAGTGGGCCCTGTGCTTACTGCCCAACACCGTGGAGCTCAGTTGGCATTTGCCATTGAACACCAGAATTGGGAGGTCCGCCGCTGGCACCCTGTGCTTTTCACAGATGAGAGCTCACCCTGAGCACATGTGACAGACTTGAAAGGGTTTGGAGAAGCCGTAGAGAGCGTTATGCTGCCTGTAACATTGTTCATCATGACTGGTTTGGTGGTGGGACAGTGATGGTCTGGGGAAGCACAGACCTCTACAGGCTAGACAATGGCACCCTGACTGCTATTGGGTATCGGAATGAAATCCTTGGACCCATTGTCAGACCCTACACTGGTGCAGTGGGTCCTGGATTTCTCCTGGTGCATGACCATGGCAATGTCTCCTACTGCTGTCTCAGCCAATGAGGAGGGAGAGTCCACGGAGAGCCGAGACTTTGGTGCACATCGCTGGATCGCAATGGGGCTCTTGTAAAGTATTCAGGGGGCTAGGGGTGCTGCTGCACATAGGTTTTTTTGCCTTCATGCATAGAATACATTAAGGTAATAAGCCTTTAGAATCACTTTTTAATGTTTTCATTTACTTATTTGGTAGTCCATAAATATAATGTTTCAGGTTCTAACTGCGGTGGTGGTTGTAATGGACCCAGAAACCGGATGTTACTGTGGCAAACCTTAGGACTGTCATGTGTTACACATTTTGAAATCCATTAGTACAATTGTACTTTTTTGTACATTTTCGATAAAGTTGGAATAAGTAGAACATCTGTCAGGCTGTTTGTATGCCTGCCGTAACAGCTTATCTGAAAGAACACAGGAGGTGGATGACTGTAAACCTGTGTGTGTGGTTATGGGTGACTGATGACATCATCAAGTGTAAGTGTAATGCCATTGTCTGTATATGAATCAGCAACATCAACTTCATCCCATGATGAATTCCTGAATTGTATTTTGCATTGTATTCCAATGATTCAGATGGCATGATGTTCTGACTAAAGCTGGCCACATATTATCCAATTTTCTTATTTAATTTCCTTTAGATTTACCTTCAACTATGTAGCACAAGGGCCTGCCTGATTGCATACAAATTGAAAGTATTTAGATTTGACCTTTTATGTTATATGGTTTTGGTAAATCTAAAGGCAAATTGTACAAGTATATTGTATAATGTATGACCATCTTTAGGAATTTTTATTTTTTTAATAATTCTGCCTACCTTCAGCTGTGTATAGAATCTTTGGCAGTGCCAACCTAATAAAGAAAATCTAGGGCTTATTCTAAAAGTTTGTGGGGAGGAACTGCTGCTGCAAAGGGCTTTGCCAGAACACTTTAGGGATTTCTGCTGAACTGGGCAAGAAGAAAAGTAAATTTTTTTATTATTTTTTTTTTTTTTACCAGCATTCATTCCTGGCTGATAATATTAATCTTGTTGCTATGAGCAGCGCATTTCCTCTTCAACCCCCCCGATGAATGGGAATTGTTGACATATTAAACGCATAGCTTCCACAGACATAGACAAGGCTCAGAACTCGCCATGTTTACTACATGCAGTGTACAGATGCTTTGATGTGGCATGGTGCATTAATCAAAACATTCATATCCACTTCCAGTAATGTATATAGAAAAGGCTTGTATACAGCTGCCTAAACATACTTGTTGGGAACAGCCATCATTCATTTCACTTAAAAAGCTAATGATCATTTGCCCTATCATCTAAACATCAGCACTGCTGTACAATGTCTCATCGCTAACTTCCTATTGTAAGTTTTACTATAAAGAGATGTATAAATAACCAGCCACAGCACTGTCAAAACATCGGATTTATAGTACATCTGTATTTTCCTTCAGGGAAGTAAGCAGTGAACAGCGATTGTGTTCATAGTACCATAATTCTGTAATTGGTGGCATTGGGGCATACTAAAATAGGATTTTTGTGTATATGAGAAAAGTAGATTTAGAAAAATAAAAATAATGCTTTTAGCAACTGACCTACAGCAGCACAGTAAAATGACAGCCCTTCATAAAGCATTGGTAAGAGCTTGTTTATGCAGTGTTGGGAGCATGCAATGCACAGCCATGTGACAACACACGCTTCATAAAATATACAAGAAGATCTGGACAGCCGCACACCCGGAGAAATTGCAAGTGTCTTTATTGTAAAAACTGGATCATAAGGCACACAGGACACTACAGCGAAAAAGTACAGGAAAACAGCTAACGCGTTTCACACTTATACTAAGCTCCCAGCTATGAGTAAGCACTTACTATAAGTGCGAAATGCGTTCGCTGTTTTCCTGTACTTTTTTGCTGTAGTGTCCTGTGTGCCTTATGATCCAGTTTTTACAATAAAGACACTTGCAATTTCTCCGGGTGTGAGGCTGTCCAGATCTTCTTGTATATTTCCTGCTTGGCTCAGCATTAGCCAGCACCTGGGGCTCTTTCTTCTTGGAGGTAACAATTTTGTCCACCTGATTTGAATCTACCTGTGCGGTGAAGTCTCCTTTTAACACATGCTTTTATATAGCTTTTAGAAAAAGACATCTTTCAGAATATGTGACGTACAATTACACTACATTTGGGGTCTGAATACTTTCACTTATATCAGTGGTTTCCAAACTGTGGCCCTTTGCTTGCTTTTATCTGGTCCTTAGGGCACAATTTCACACACAGACACAAACAATGGGGCCCAAAGACACCGATCATGGTGCACAAAGTCCTCCCAATGACACCAACAATGGGGCACAAATTCCTCCCAATGACACCAACAATGGGGCACAATTCCTCCCACTGACACCAATGATGGGGCACAATTCCTCCCACTGACACTAATGATGGGGCATAATTCCTCCCACTGACACTGATGGGGCACAATTCCTCCCACTGACACTGATGGGGCACAATTCCTCCCACTGACACTAATGATGAGGCACAATTCCTCCCACTGACACTATTGATGAGGCACAATTCCTCCCACTGACACTATTGATGAGGCACAATTCCTCCCACTGACACTATTGATGAGGCACAATTCCTCCCACTGACACTATTGATGAGGCACAATTCCTCCCACTGACACTATTGATGGGGCACAATTCCTGCCACTGACACTATTGATGGGGCACAATTCCTGCCACTGACACCAAAAATGGGACAAAGTTTTTTTCCCACTGATGTCGGGACCCCCGATGGCCACAGTCTAAAGTCTGAAGGACCATAAACTGGCCCTTTGTTTCGAAAGTTTAGAGAACCCTGACTTAAAGTATAACTAAAGGCATTTTTTTTCCTTTTAGTTTCAGATAGAGTGCAGAAGGATTAGAACAAGTTTTGATTTTGTTGTTTGTGCAGTGACCTGTTTAAATAAACTATTATCCCAAAATTTGGATTGTCCAGAATAGGATCAGAAGGGGAAATCTTCCAATGGGAACACTGGGGATTCCCACATTATGAAGGGATTCCCTCATTTCCTGTTTTGGCTACCGGACAGGATGTGAAGGGAAATAAAGTTATAACCCTCTCTTACGCTATTCAAAATGGGAAAGAAAAAGAAAGTGTTTCCTTTTTTTAGTTCTAGTTTAACCGCTTTACACCCGGCCAATGTAGATAACTGGCTGGGCAGGTGCTCTGTTATTCCAGGAGGACGTAGGGTAGGTCCTCTCACTTGTTTTTGCCCCCTGGGCTGTGCATCAGAGCAATCTGTCTCTGTTATGTCCACTGGACACAACGGATCACGGTACTGGACTGCTGTGATTGACCCAAGCAAGTGGTTCTTTCAGGGCTGGCAGCATAGTGTTTACCATTTGTAGATCAGGGCAGGTTAAAGGAAACCTCTCATGAGAGATATATGTAGGTAGTCCTTGTTGAACCTCTGAGAATACTAGTTGCTTGCGTGTCTCTGGAGGAAGTGAAGTCGGAGCAAATTCAGAACCCCTAATCTGCAGACTTGCTTTGGTTTAGGAGAGAACATATTGAAGTGATTTAATCAGAGGAACATCTAAGCAGCTCCTACGTTCAGAAGACGTGGTGTGCCTTGGCAGCCTCCATATTTCAGTACAGGCTTCCTTTACTATGTCTTGTGGGCACATCATCAAAGAGTGTCTGTAAAGCATTATATTTACTATACAAATGATCTGTATTCCTAATAACTGCTAAACATCATTGATAATGAGTGCTCTTTTGTAATAGAGTAGACAAGTCCCATATATTGATTAGAAAATGAGTAATTTCCAGTGTAATGTTTTATGAAATCTATAAAGCAGATTGATGGTGTTGGATGTGTCAATTGATTTGTGTTTGTTCATGAGATTCTGTCATCTAATTTGGTACATTCAAATGGTAACTGGATTTGACAGGGCATGTCTGAAAATACAGTAAGCCGGTGGCAACAAGCAGCGTGTATGCGTGATCACTTGCTTAGTGGATAGCTTGAAGCTCCATGCAGTCACATGTGGCTTGACTAGATACTGACCTGAAAATATCTGTACTGAAGGAAAAGATGCAAAGACACGTACTTCACATTGGGGGAACCATTTATCAATTCTGTCGCACAGCAAGACAACACTAAACAGGGACAGTGAGACAGAAACAGGGACAGACCTACAATAAGGCTGCAACTTGAATCATAATTTCTTCACTTCTCTGCTCCAAAGTATCACTGCCAGATAAGTCTGTCCCTGATCACCTCCTAAAGAAAAACTCAAAGTATTTTTTATCTTATTTTGATAGCTAGCGTAAGGGATAGCTATAACCCCTGACATTTTTGTTTGCCTCCCATTAGGAAGATTTCCTTTCACTTCCTGTCCTATAGTCACAACAGGAAGCAAGAGGAAATCCCTGCAAAGTGGTAGTCACTATAGTGTACAAATTTGAAGGTTTCCCTCTATTCCTGCTCTGGCGACCACTCAAAATTTAGGATTTTCCTTTACTTTTAGCAAAAATGGTCACCAGGACAAATAAAGAAGGTGATTTTCCCTAACAGTGACACAGACAACAATAAAAAAATGTGTTCTAATCCCTCTCCACTCTATTCACAGTTAAGAAAAATGATTTCGTTCAGTTATACATTTAATTGGGTTTGTTTTTGAGTGAAATCTGTCTCATATACAGTGTTATTTTATGTCGCAAATGTTTGCTAATCTGTCATAGTTTGGCTGTCCATTAGAGCTGCACGATTCTGGCCAAAATGAGAATCACGATTTTTTTTGCTTAGAATAAAAAGATTTTTTTTAAATTCATTAAAGTATTTTTTTCCAAAAAAATTGCATTTGAAAGATCACTGTGCAAATACAGTGTGACATAAAATATTGCAACAACCACCATTTTATTCTCTAGGGTAGTGATGGCGAACCTTTGCACCCTGGATGCTTTGGAACTAAATTTCCCATGATGCTCAACCACACTGCAGGGTGCATGAGCATCATGGGAAGTGTAGTTCCAAAACATCTGGGGTGCCAAGGTTCTCCATCACTGCTCTAGGGTGTCTACTAAAAAATATATATATAATGTGTGGGGGTTCTATGTAATTTTCTAGCAAAAAAAAAAAAGATTTTAACTTGAAACCAACAAATGTCAGAAAAAGGTTTAGTGTTTAAACTTTTTTCCACTTGCACACAAAGTCTATTCCATTGACAAATTGTTACCATGTTTATACTTAAGTTCAACTGATAAAGAATGTAGCAGACTTCCCAGTTTTTCTCTTCCTTTCTTTTGAGGGCTGTGGCTTCAGAAGAGCAGAGATAACTCTGCATAGAAAGAATTGTGAAACACTTTAGCCAAGATCGCGATAACTATTAATTGTGCAGCTCTACTGTCAATGATTCCAAGGGCAAGAGGCATAAATACACAAAATAACTGATGCAAAGACTATGCTAAATGAAATGTAGCCTTCTTTTAATTTAATTTTGTCATTTTTCAAATGTAGTTTCAGGGACATTAGAAGATTTCTACAGTAAGGGGCATTAGTGGAGTTCAACAGTAAGGGGCATTAGTGGAGTTCAACAGTAAGGGGCATTAGTGGAGTTCAACAGTAAGGGGCATTAGTGGAGTTCAACAGTAAGGGGCATTAGTGGAGTTCAACAGTAAGGGGCATTAGTGGAGTTCAACAGTAAGGGGCATTAGTGGAGTTCAACAGTAAGGGGCATTAGTGGAGTTCAACAGTAAGGGGCATTAGTGGAGTTCAACAGTAAGGGGCATTAGTGGAGTTCAACAGTAAGGGGCATTAGTGGAGTTCAACAGTAAGGGGCATTAGTGGAGTTCAACAGTAAGGGGCATTGGCAAACTTCTACAGCAAGGGGCATTAGTGGAGTTCTGCAGTAAGGGGCATTGGTAGAGTTCTGCAGTAAGGGGCATTGGTAGAGTTCTGCAGTAAGGGGCATTGGTAGAGTTCTGCAGTAAGGGGCATTGGTGGAGTTGTACCGTATGGGGCATTGGTGGAGTTGTACCGTATGGGGCATTGGTGGAGTTGTACCGTATGGGGCATTGGTGGAGTTGTACCGTATGGGGCATTGGTGGAGTTGTACCGTATGGGGCATTGGTGGAGTTGTACCGTATGGGGCATTGGTGGAGTTGTACCGTATGGGGCATTGTTGGAGTTGTACCGTATGGGGCATTGGTAGAGTTGTACCGTATGGGGCATTGGTGGAGTTGTACCCTATGAGGCATTGGTGGAGTTGTACCGTATGGGGCATTGGTGGAGTTGTACCGTATGGGGCATTGGTAGAGTTGTACCGTATGGGGCATTGGTAGAGTTGTACCGTATGGGGCATTGGTAGAGTTGTACCGTATGGGGCATTGGTAGAGTTGTACCGTATGGGGCATTGGTAGAGTTGTACCGTATGGGGCATTGGTGGAGTTGTACCCTATGAGGCATTGGTAGAGTTGTACCGTATGGGGCATTGGTGGAGTTGTACCGTATGGGGCAATTTCTTGGAGTTGTACCCTATGAGGCATTGGTAGAGTTGTACCGTATGGGGCATTGGTAGAGTTGTACCGTATGGGGCATTGGTAGAGTTGTACCGTATGGGGCATTGGTAGAGTTGTACCGTATGGGGCATTGGTAGAGTTGTACCGTATGGGGCATTGGTAGAGTTGTGCAGTAACACTGTATTTGTGGCTGCAGCCCCCTCCTGGGTGTTGCCATATTGTCTTAGCTTGTCAATGTAAAACACAGGCTGGTTAAAAATCCATGCTAGTGAGAGCCGTCTGTTCTTTTCTGTGAACCCCTTTATGTGTCCCAACCTGCACCACCTTCCCAAACATCTGGTCAGACCCTGGAGACAGTTTGGTGAGGAAGCCTGGACTAAAAAGAAAATAATAATAATGCCACCTGTTACTGCAGAATCCAGCAATCTTTGTGGTCCAGTGACCATTGGTAATTCTGCGGCCAGCTGTTTGTGTACTTTTTTCCAGCTGCCATTTAGACCAATAACAAGACCACAAGTATGTGGATGGTTCACTTGCCTAGATGTTGTCTTTAACGGCTAAAAACAAGCTTCATAGGTTTTTATTGCATCAAATTATAGGGATAAATTGGTGTGATAATGGTGGTGTTCTATTGCACATGGGAGTAAAAAAGCCACTTTTTGTTTTACTAATCTGAACCCAGGTGCATTGTTGTCTATGGAACAATGCACACAGCTGCATAATGATCTGTAATACAGTGATGAGTACATAGCTGTTAAATAAAAATAGAAAATGTTACATCTGATTGCAGTGATTAATGCATATGTGTGTGTGTGTGTGTGTGTGTGTGTGTGTGTGTGTGTGTGTACGCAAGTATTTGTGCATATATTGCAAAACTAGCAACTACAAGCGGATGAAGAAGAATTTTACACATGTATACACATAGCACATCCACCCGCATTTATGCAAGGACTTTACAGAATATTTTACTCATGAACTTTCTCTTAAGATCCCAAGTATAAACATCAGTAAATTATTACATCTGTGAGCAAAAGGCCATAGTGTCTCTGACAGCCCATTGAGGGAGTTTCAGTTGCTGGCTTGCAGCTAGCCGCAGTGCTTTGTTCAGCATGTACAAGCATGTGACAGGTGTTATTTTAACAGTTATTTACAGAAAATATTCATCAAAGTTGTGGTTGTGTGGCCAGGCAAGATACTTACTTTACTGTCAAACGGAGCACAGCAGAGGTCAGGAAATTGTAATGAATCAGTTGAGTTTGTAATAGCCTGTCAGTTATGATAAAAGTTTAAACAGATTGTTTTGTTTGTAGCAAGAAAAGAGACAATGAGGGGTCAGAGGTCTTCCTCCAGTGCGGCTCATTCATTAGCTTGGGTAGAAGGTTGAAAACACAGTCGTTTTCACCATTTACCTGTTTTAAATATATGATGAATTCTGAGTAGCCATATGCTTAACAAGGGTGGATAGTATAAAATCATCTTTAACTATCGGACAGCAGGAGCTTCCCAGAAGGTGGAAGAGATACTGACATTGGGGGCCATTTAGAGGTTGGCATTGCAAAATGTCTGTGCATAATTTACAACCACGCTATTGTTGTTGTGCTTTATTGTGGGATATATAACCTACCCCAGTGAGCTGTGTGTGTGATCTAAAAGGATCTCCAACCAAGGCATACATCTACACAGCAATTCATTGTGATTGTAAATCACATGCAATCATAAAACAGACCTTTTAAATAAAGAAGAAATGCAGCAACAAAGGAGCATTTGGATACTTACAAAATAAAGAAAAAAATGTGCAGTTAAAAAAATAAAAACATAAATAAAAAATAAAAATCAGTGGTGAAAATGCTCTGACGTCAATTGGTGCTAGCTGGATATCTGGAAATTTCTCCTAAAAGCAGCAATACTTATAAAAGACTACACCTTTACATGGGACTGTACAATATACAGTATACGCATTAAAGCGATAGTAAATTCTAACTAAAAAAAAACAACAAAAAAAACAATCCTGTCCCCCAGAAATCTAAGGGTATAATGTGCACCACATATTAGCTTATTATGAAAGACATACCTTAAAATGAGTCCTTCCAGCGGTGCACAATCACCGCTGACAGGGTTTCCCTTCTGGGTTTGTGGACTCCAGCCACTTGAATGGCTGAGATGCGATGATGTCATTCCCACACGGGAGCCACGGCACAGAGCTTTGGATTGATCACACATTCACTGTGCCCTCATTTCAGAGCATGGTGTGCATGCGCCGGTGACGTCGCCAACAGCAAAACATGCGAGCATCTCCTATATGGTGCACATTTAGGTGATACTCATTTTTACCTAGAGGTAAGCTCTATTATAAGCTTACTTGTAGGTAAAAGTAACAAAGTGGTGTCTACTATGGCTTTAATATGCTATTACCTGTTTTTTGTTAGTCTTCTTTTGAGGACCCATAAATATATATCCTGCATGCAGTCTCTATGTAATGTGGTGGAAGTGGTCACTCTTTGACTGCATACTAAAAAATTCTATCAAGCTTCACTTTAACAATGTCATTGATCTCTAGCAAGCACGTGTCCTGCGAATCAAGAAATAGCTGCAAAGATTCATTGGTGGTGGTGGTAGTAGTAGTAGTAGTAGTCAGTGTTTCTCAACTCCAGTCCTTAGAGCCAGTTCACACAGGGGCAACACGACTTGCAGGCCGACTCTGTGAGGCGACCTGCACACGACTTCAGCGGCGACTTGCAAAACGACTTCTGTATAGAAGTCAATGCAAGTCGCCTGAAGTCGCCCCAAAAGTAATGCGGGAACCTTTTTCTAAGTCGGAGCAACATGAGTCGCTTCTATTAGAACGGTTCCATTGTACAGAACGGGACGCAACTTGTCAGGCGGCTAAGTCACCTGACAAGTCGCCCCTGTGTGAACGGGCTCTTAAGGTGCCCCAACAGCTCATGTTTTTAGGATTCCTGTGCACAGGTGCTTTGATCGGTTTCACTACCTTAGTAATTACCACAGCCATTTCATCTAAGGGAAATCCTGAAAACCTGACCAGTTGGGGCGTCTTGAGGACTGGAGTTGATAAACACTGGTGTAGATAATATCCATTTGCATTGACATGAAAATCACAATGCA
This sequence comes from Lithobates clamitans, assembly GCA_037952925.1. NCBI lineage: Eukaryota > Metazoa > Chordata > Amphibia > Anura > Ranidae > Lithobates > Lithobates clamitans. The sequence continues at coordinate 27,751,883 of JBBGZY010000438.1, forward strand.
GGTCAGCACACCACAAATGATGCATGACTTTTTTGAAATATTGGTATAACATTTGTTCAGAACAACGTACAGTATTTGGCTTTGTTTGTCTCTTCTGGAAAATGTAGTAAAATATGTACGACACACCTGGTGTGAGCAAGCCCTTGGGGCTCATGAATATACGGTGCGCTAAAGTGCCATTCATTACCAATGGCTTGTTGAATTCCGGTTTATTGTGAATGGTACCCCAACACACCTTCATAACTCACATTAGGGTTGATTTACTAAAACTGGAGAGTACAAAGTCTGGTACAGCTGTGCATGGTAGCCAATCCGCTTCTAATGTCAGCTTGTTTAATTAAGCTTTGATAAAAAAACAACATGGAAGCTGATTGGTTTCTATGCACAGCTGCACCTGATTTTGCACTCTCCAGTTTTAGTAAATCAACCCTCTTGTGCTGCACTGCACTACATTAAAAAGTAAACAGCGCCTATTGATTTGTGTGCTGGTGTATATCGGCCCATTCATTTTTGCATACGTACAGCACAACACAATGCATGTCCACCAGAAAAGGCGTGTTCTGCAGCACACTGCAATAGGGTGTGAAAGTGTACAATCGGAGTACAATGAAGTCATCCCACGGTGAGTATAGTCTGTGTGTAATCTTTTCTTCACGTCTGATATGTTGGGCTCTCTGCTATTCTTATATTCTACTGCTCAGATTGTAATCCACTAGAAATCTTATAACATGAAATGAGCAGATTGTATAGCGCTTTATATGAAGCTGATGGAATCCAGATGACATCCTGGTGAGTGCATTCACACACCATGGGGCAAATGTCATTCAATACATGTCTATGTGGTGTAGAATAATGTGTGGGTGACAGAATAGTGACCCTACATTCCACTTAGTGAAGTAATTCAGTGTTGCTTAGCAATGAATTGCAACTGCTGCAGACAGACTTAGACAATGAAGAAAAGGATGTAGGAAATAATCTGTTGCTCTTTTATGCCTCCTTTTCTCCATAAAGAAGTGCATTAGTGAAAGCTCAAAATATGAATAAATAACTTGTTTTCCATTATCATTGAGCTTCAGGGCAGTAGTGCTAGGATGGGTTTTTCTCACTTTAGTCACTCTTAGCAAGCCGTGTCAATGACCTGAAATTAGCCAATGACCATGTCTCCTGTGGCCAACCTCTGCTGTCCATGTGGGGGACAGACCTTTTTTGTTGAGAATAACAGTGGAAACACTTCCTATCCTTCAAAAAGTCATTATTTTATCCTGTTCATTATAACGGTTTTATTTCTGTCCAGTTTTCCTGGTCTGCTTTTTTTTTTTTTTAATTGCTACATATTTTAAGTGTGTTTTTGATTAAACTGTTAAACATTGTACTGAAAAGATTGAGAGCTGCACCTAGAACGCACACTAAACAACCCTGTATCCCACAACCCTAACCTTCCCTGTATCCCCCAACCTTAACACTAACCCTTCCTGTACACCCAACCCTAAGGCTACTTTCACACTGGGGCCGCCCGAGCGCTTTTCAGGTGCTTCGGAAGCGCTGTCCATTCATGGGCAGGGCGTTATGGGAGCGCTGTGTACGTGGGAAATGAACGTGGATTTAAGATAACTGCTGAAGCTTCAAACAGTAATATTGTGGAGATGCAAGTTTGCGGGGTATTGAGCATAATCATGTTTTAACACAGGGTAGGACTTGCAATAAGTGTGGGCAAAAAATGTAGGGCTAGAGTTTAGCTTTAATTTAACAAAGCTCCCTGTGGCCTTTATACCTTCTACAATTTACTCCAGGAGGATTTTGGGTCAGACAGCAGCTTTCAGACGACGCTGCTAGCAAGGAGATTAATGCTTAATAAGGGAGGATCGACAGCGCTCATCTCTGGCAGCAGGGGCACTCTGAGGACTGCCATTCAGCATATCGGGGGGACAGGGGCAGTCTGTTCATTTACACAAACGCTAACTGTTCATTCACAAAAATAAATGATCAGTCAGCCCTGCGAGACTGTGTGATGTATTTGCTGACACAGTGGACATTTACTATCACACAGCAGCTCTATCACCCAGCCCCGCAGCTCTGACTGATGGTTTACTTTTATGAATGAACAGTCAGCTTTGATGGGGCTGTGTGGTAAGAGTTGCCCTGCAGATACATCGCACAGCCCCGCAGTGCTGAATGACCCTTTAGTGTTCTGAATGAACAGTTAACGCTGTTGGGGCTGTGTGATCTATCTGCTGGTGCCGTGTATGTTTACTAGAAGAAGGCAGCTCCATCACACAGCCTAGCAGTGGTTTTTGAACCACTGCATGGATGTTAGCAAGGCCAAGTGCTATGTGTGCTGGGTCTCCTGGGGGACTTGCAAGAGATTTCTAACTTTTAATGGTACTTGTTCTTTAAGGTCCGACTCCCACACAAATTGGTGCTAAAATTAGGCTTATGACATAGTATGAACATGTGCACTCCCTGCTTTCCAGGGATAACCAAGTGCACTGAGCCTATTACTTTCTTATGCTCACAGAAATGTCCTAAGTCACTGCCAGCAGTGTCTGAAAGGTAGTGATACTGCCACACTTGTTCTTGTCTTGTGGCTCATCCAATGTGTACAAGCCTTTATTTTGCAGGATGTCACTATTGCTCCCATTCTAGTTCTGGACTGCAGGATGATAGGACTGCAATCTGTTCCAGGTCCCAGCGGTTATTAGACTTCCAAGCTTACAGTCGGGTTTGTTTGTTTAGCTTTCAGCAAATACTTTCTAACCACAGTTTTGTTGTCAAAAGTCACCTGTATGTCTCAAGTCAATCTGCAAATAATCATGCAAATTTGGTTTATTTAAAGGCATACAAAATGTAGTGTGGGTTATGGTAGAATAATGACTTTGTTTTGAGCACAGACTTGGGTCCTGATACTTAACATGTACACATGTAGTCTTTATCCCCTGAAGACGTCTGTTGCACCAGACGAAATGCGTGTAGGGTGAGGCCAGTGGCATATGATGTACACCCACTGTTGATCCCTGGTGTGGTGTGTTTTGCCTGTGTTACATTATCTTTTGTGAGTATATCTACTTTTAATAAATCATGTGGTTTTAGCATACTACTCTATGGTCTTTTGGTCCTTCTC